>CM028327.1:43238016-43699013 GCA_016647705.1 Eucommia ulmoides | reverse complement strand
CTCGCTGACGAACAAATCACCCAAATAGAAGCCAAGACTCTGAAACTGAAAATATATATAGGCACGAATTCAAAACACACACTAAACGATCTCAAAGAATTGCTCTCTACGCTCCAAGAATCATACGTGAGCACGCGCGGAACTAAAACATGAGAGAGAAACAAATTTAGGGACTAATTCTAAACCTAATCATAAAAAAGGACTAATCGCGGATTAGACCATATAATCAGGACTAATTGTCAATTTTTCCTAATTAAATGCATGTATTAGAGGGATCAGAGTTCTACTAAGTGTTGACTTACAATCTCATAATTTTGTTTGCAGGACTGGAGAAAGTGAGACGACAACGGAACTTTTATTAGGGATTTCTATCAAATTGTAATAGTTTATACTTATTATTTACAACTACTGTGGGCGAACTGACACAAAATTGGAATTTATAATAGTTGTATTTAAAAATAAAACTACAATAATGGCCTTAATAAATTCAAATAATAATTGTTTTCAAATATTAATGGCTTTAATAATTCAAATAATAGTTCAGTAGTCGTATTATGTAGAATTTGTAGTTGAAATAATACTTATTATCTACCATTGTAAAAATTATCGAATTTATTAATAATGAAATATTGGTCGTTCAGTTCTAGTGTTAACTCGATAATTTTCCGATAGAAATTTTTATTCAAATTTATAGTTAATTTGAAATAGTTGCATTTAATATTTTAGATTGTAAAATTGAATTGATAAATATAATTATTATTAAAATTTTTGTTTTTCCCAAATTTTGTCCCTTGTTTCTGGCGAATAGTGTCCAGAATAAAATGAACAATGTCCATAATTTATACTGAAATTTTCGGTAAACATACAATAATTTGGTGATTGATTGTAATTATTAACGATAAATTGGTAATCGGTAACCCGGATAATAATATATTATAATTGTGATTATCAATTATTATAACCAGCTAAATATAAGTATGTATATATATAATCGGTTGAGGATAATTGGTTGGGGATCAAATTGAATTGATAATATACTGATTATCAAATTTTAATTGTCATCATTGTTTGTAAAATTTCTTATAATTATTGTTGCCGGATTCTAAGTTAAAAATATTTGTACACAATGAATTATTAATTACTTGTCGCTGACATAATTCTGATAAATTTATCGGATGTTATAGAATGGAAAATTCAGTCGATCAGTTGTAGCGTTTAATTTCTATATAGGAGAAACCGTAGTAGTGGTCCTGGAAAAATCGAACTGTTACATCATTAACTTTAGATTTTTTACATAATAATTGGATTTCTCAAAAAAATTATTGTATTAATTGGGTTGGCTGGAAAGTCTTCCAAATTGTTAAATGGGTTAATTACACTTTACATTCGTATTGTTGGGACTAATTGCACTTTGTACTCTTGAAATATTTTCATCATTATTTACCCTATTGAGCTCAAGACTTACGTGCAAAAGTCAAATATTTAACAGAATTAAGGGTATTTTTTTCATCTTACTTAAAAAGTAAGGGAATTTTGTTATTTTATTATACCTAATTCAATAGACTTTATTTAAAAAATATCCAAAATTTTAGGGATAAAAATGTTATTATTTCCTTATAAATTACCCCATCCCCCCATCGTCTCTACATGCGACTCTCCGAGTCTCCAGTGCAGCCTTCTCTCTCTATATCTCTCTCTTTTCTCTCATCCCATATATATTTGTATATGTGTATCTGTATATATTACTGAGAGAGAGAGGGGAAATGAGAGAGTAGAGTGAGGAGGAGGGGGGAATGTTTGGTGGTGGTTCAATGGTGTGGTGGTGGCAGTCGATGGTGGAGGTGCCGTCGCGTGTCGCGTGGCCATAAGCTCACAAGCACTTATATTCTCCATCTCCGGCTCCCAGGATGATAACAATGGCGTCCAACAGATCCCTTCTCTCTATCATTGTCTTCCTCCTACTTCTTCTTCTCCCTCTCATCTCCGCGGACGATGCCGCCGTCATGTCCCAGTTCGCCGCCTCGCTCAGGACTCCCCCTTCAAGCTGGACCGGCAACGACTACTGCAGCTGGGACGGCGTTGACTGCGACAACTCAAACCGCGTCACGGCGCTCGGTCCGGCCTCCAGATCCCTATCCGGCACTCTCCCTGCCAGCCTGAACCAGCTCTCACAGCTCCAAACCCTCGCGCTCCAGAGGAACTCTCTCACCGGAGATCTCCCGTCCATGGCGAATCTCAGTTCTCTCCAAGAGATCTACCTCGACAGCAACAACTTCACTTCGGTCCCATCGGATTTCTTCTTGGGTCTCACGAATCTACAGACGTTCACCATCAGCGACGACCTTAATCTCGCGCCGTGGGAGATACCCATGGATTTGACTCAGTCCAGTAGTTTGGCTACTTTTGAGGCCAGCAATGCTAATATCGTCGGCGCCGTGCCGGATTTCTTCGATTCGCTTCCGAACCTTCAGAATCTCCGGCTGTCTTACAATAATCTCAGTGGGACATTGCCCCGTTCGTTGCGTTCGTCGGAGATCCAGAATCTATGGCTGAACAATCAGCGGAATGGGTTTTCCGGTACGATCGATGTGTTGTCGTCGATGACCCAGTTGTCGCAAGTTTGGCTTCACGCTAACGCTTTTACCGGTCCGATCCCGGACCTCTCCGGCTGCGTGAATCTCTTCGATTTGCAGCTCAGGGATAACCAGTTAACCGGAGTTGTGCCTCCTTCAGTTATGGCTCTTCCTAGATTGGTCAACATATCTCTTCAGAACAACACGTTGCAGGGTCCTTTGCCTGTGTTCCACGCCGAAGTTACGGTCTCGCTCGGGGATACGAACAGCTTCTGCCGGAGCACTCCCGGCAATTGCGATCCGCAGGTCACCGCACTTCTCGCCGTCGCCGGAGCTATTGGGTATCCGATGTCTCTGGCCGACTCTTGGGAAAGGAACGATGCTTGTTCCGGTTGGACATTCATCAACTGCGATTCGCAGGGGAGGAATGTGACCATCGTGAATTTCGCTCGGCAGCGATTTTCCGGCACAATCTCGCCGGCGTTCGCAAATCTGACGTCTCTGAGGAGTCTATTTCTGAACGACAACAATCTCTCCGGTTCCATTCCGGCCAGCTTGGCTACTCTACCTAACCTTCAAGTTTTCGACGTCTCCAACAATAATCTCTCCGGCCCAATCCCTACATTTCCGCACACCGTGAGGGTCACCACCTCCGGCAACCCATCAATCGGAAACAACGGAAGCACCGGCGGTGGAGGAGATAACGGCGGATCTGGTTCTGGATCAAATTCCAACTCACCTTCCGGCACTTCATCCAGAAATTCCCGGTCATCCTCTGCCGGAATGATCGCCGGAGTAATCATCGCCGTCCTAGCATTCAATGCCGTCATCCTCTTCTTCTCATACAAATGCTACCTCCGAAAACGCCACTGGCGATCCAAGCAAATAGCTAGCCCCGAAAAGGGAAAAGAACTGGTCAAAACCAACATAATCGCCGGAAACAATGGCTTCTACGCCGGAGTACCCACCGAATTTCAGCGCCAAAGCAGCGGCGACCACAGCGAAATCCCCATTTTCGAAGGAGGAAACGTCTCAATCTCAATCCAAGTCCTCAGACAAGTAACAAACAACTTCAGCGAAGACAACATCCTAGGTAGAGGAGGATTCGGAACAGTCTACAGAGGAGACCTCCACGACGGCACCAAAATAGCCGTTAAAAGAATGGAATCAGGAGCAATGGGGACCAAAGGGATGAAAGAATTTCAAGCCGAAATCGCCGTCCTAACAAAGGTAATGTTAGAATTTTTGGCAAGTGAATAGAATCATTAATTAAATTAATTGGGATTAAATTAACAGGGTTAGTATTCTATTTTGTTCATTGTTGATTGGGGATTAATTAAATGAGATTTTAATTTTCAAAATAACCTACTTGAGATTAGTTTAAGAGTAGAATGGATGTGTTATCTTACATCACATCGTGTGGAAGAATAACTTAGCACTATACCAAAGTTATGACATGTAACTTATAACTTAATCCACATTCGTTGTGAGGAAATAACTTGAGCTTATATAAAGTTATAAAATTAAAAATAAAGGCAAGCCATTAGGCAACAAATATTTAACCTGAATCGGGTCGGGCCGAGGCCCGTGTCCGGGTCTAGGTTCAGGTCGGATCTTAACCTTAAGATTTAATTAAAAAATAGTTAAGTAGTTAATTAATTGCTTAACAATTATTTTTGAAATAGAGCCAATGAACATACATGAATGTTTATTGGTGATTATTCGCGTGAACATTTATGTAAACAGGTGCATTTTCAAAATTGTATAAATTCACAGGTGTCTTTCGGTTTTTTCTATAAATAATAGACTTCACATTCATTTCATTTGCCTGATTCACAATATTATCACTTTATATCACTATCAAACATCAGACCAATGTGGGGGGTGAAGCTACTTTAAGAGCATAGAATCAAATTCTAGTATTGATTTACTTTAAATCTTTATTTAAAGTTTAATATATTGTTTCTGTTACATTATCGTTCATGTCCCGTCTTTACCTTGTCTTCTATTTCTCTTATATAAACGTTTAGTTCATTTCTCTATTGTTGCCTCTCTAGTTCTTTTACGTAAACATTCACGCCACGATTCTGCTTTAGTATACACTTTATAATGTTTCATTGAATTTTTATATTTTAATTTTATTGTACATACATGATTAGTTAATGTTTAACTATTATTAATTTTATTTTACAATTATTTAAATATTTATTTTAAAATTTTAATAATTATCACTAACAGGTAAGACACCGTAATTTGGTTGCCCTGTTGGGGTATTGCATCAATGGGAATGAGAGGCTGCTTGTATATGAATATATGCCTCAAGGGACATTAGGACAACATTTGTTTGAGTACCATGAATTGGGGTATCCACCATTGTCATGGAAGCAAAGGGTGACTATAGCTTTGGACGTGGCTAGAGGGGTTGAGTATTTGCATAGCTTGACTCAACAAACGTTTATACATAGAGACTTGAAGCCATGTAATATACTTTTAGGGGATGGTATGAGGGCCAAAGTGGCTGATTTCGGTTTGGTGAGGAATACTCCAGATGGGAAATACTCGGTCAAGACCCGTCTGGTCGGAACCTTGGGATATCTTCCGCCTGAGTATGCCTGTAAGTATGATTTATTTATTTATATTTAGTTGGGTATTATGATTTAATGACGGGTTTGTTCTTGTTTGTAGGGGGAAAAAAAAAAACAGCATGATTATGTTCCCCCCCCTTCCCAAGATTTGGACATGATTAGGATTAATGTAAGAAGAGATAAGAGTAGCTAAATGGTTGAAACCTTTAGGATTCGGAAATTTTGGTGGTCGTTTTCATGAGTTTCGATGATTTAATCTGGGTTTAGGTTATGTTTATAGGAATAAAGCATGATTAGAGGATCGATTACTAGGTTTTTACATGATTGTTGGTGAATCTTAGGTTCAGGGTTTAGCATATGATTCTCGAGTGGTATGAAATTTAGGTGTTGGACGGGTATTAGTGTAAGAAGAAATTATAGTCGGTAAAGGTTGAAACCTTTCGGTTTTTAAGGCAGTGTTTGGTTGCGTGGAATTAGAGTCTCGGAAATTGAATTTTTTTAAAATCTAAAAATTTAGACGCGTTCATTTCGAATTCAAATTCCATGGCTTCAATTATGTGCTCCCAAACACCACCCAATGGGCAAATTTTTTGTCTTAACTAAGGATTTGAAAAGGATGATGATCGATTTAAACATCGATTTGATAAGTTTTCGATAATTTAATCTTTGAATTAGTGTGTAAATATATATATTGCATTGGAGCATTTGAACACCCCTCCTCAAAATTAGAGAATGCTTTAGCTTTATGTAGCAACTACCCGCGCCTAAGCATCAAAACTGACCACATCATTCAAATGAAGACCCCGATTTCATGAAAGAGGAACGGGAAATATATATATATATATATTGTATTGGATGCTCTCTATAAGGAGTTGAGGCCGAGGGAGTGTTTGATAGCACAAATTTAGAGCTTCCAAATTGGAATTGAAAAAAAACGCATGTAAAAATCATAAAATTACACGCATTTCATATTTGAATTCTAGAATCTAGGGGTTTCCTCGCGTCGTTTTAATTTTTTTAGAGTAAAAGGCCTAAACCTTAAACTCTAATTCTTACATCGGCCTTTTTTTTTTCCTAACAGCCACCGGACGAGTGACAACAAAAGTCGACGTCTTTGCATTCGGCGTTGTCCTAATGGAGATAATCACAGGTCGAAAAGCCCTAGACGAGACAATGCCCGATGAGCAGTCACACCTCGTCACGTGGTTCCGTAGAATGCTAGTAAACAAAGACAACCTCCACAAAGCGGTGGACCCCACTCTCGACCTTGACGAGAAAACCCTAGAGAGCGTTTCCAAGGTGGCCGAGTTGGCAGGCCACTGCACGGCCCGCGAGCCCCTCCAGAGACCCGATATGGGCCACGCGGTCAACGTGCTAGGCCCGCTCGTCGAGTTGTGGAAGCCGACGAGTGGGGAAGACAAGGAGGACTACGCAGGGATCGATCTACAAATGAGCCTACCTCAAGTGTTGGAGAGATTGAAAGCAAGTGAGGGTACGTCGACGATGAAGAACATGTCGTTTAGCCACACACAGACGATTATACCGTCGAAACCGTATTTCTCATTGTGAGAGGATCTACACTTTCAACGCTTGAAAGAAGTTTTGTCCTTCGAACTTGGGTTCAATTTTCATTTTTTTTTTATCTTTTTTTCTAAATTTTCAAGTGTATGTGATTTTTTTTTTTTATATATTAAATTCTTTTGAATTTTTATGTTAGATAAATGTTATATTTATTGCTTACAGTATATTGTTTGTCTTTTGTTTATTTGCTGGTTTCTTTCAAGATTTGGTCTGGGATTATTATTTTTCCAAAGTTGTGGCATTGATTGCTCAAATTTAATACTCTTAATTGGTATCGTAATACTGATGTAGTACGATGTTTAAGTGGGGTGTTGAACCACAAGGATCGGTCTTGTAATTATCATTTTCTAATTATTTTTCTTTCTTTAACAAAAACGGATTTCGATTTTGAATTTTGAGATTTTTAATACAAGAAAAATAAATATTAAATCTACAAACAAAGTAAAATAGAGAATCGGATTAGGAATTGTGGGTTTAATATTTTGAGTATTATGTTATTTTTTGTATTTTCTATTCACAACGGATTTGTGCAAACGAGTGTTTCCAACTATAGTCAAAATTTCTCAAAAAGATCAGATTGATTATTCTCCGGCATGATTTATTTTCGGTATTTAATTCCAATACTACACTAATCTACGGTGAATTAATATCTAGGTATAAACCATCTGAACCAATAATCAATCCTCAAGAATACTATTGTGTGACCACTAGATCTAAACTACAAGTATAAGATCTAATATTCTAATAGTAATCAGATCTAAACCAAAATATCTAGAAGAACATTTTGAGAATAAATCCAATCATAATAATACCAAATGAAGAACAATAACCATATCATACACAATATTACATAAATTCGTGTATCCATATCATACACAAATTTGAAATTAAATTAAAGACACAATATTACATAAATCTAAAATTGGTACCAACTGATGATCAATTTTCGCCAATCGAAAACGGTTCATCAAAAACTAAAGAACCAAATTTCAAATGTCCTGAAAGTATTAGAGAGGCCCAAACACCATTTGATTCAGAGATTGTACCGGAGATTCCAAGAAAAGTGGAAGAAAACGATTTAGTTCATGGGTCTTCTCCTAAAGCATGTGCATTGGAAATCTCACAGCTCGACTCTGTCGATTCAGCAAATGACAGCACAATTGAGGGGATCGATCTTGATAAATGTTAAGAAAATCCGGTTAAAACAGTTGGATCATCTCAAACTGAAGCATGTGATGATCCTCTGGGAGCTCATATTCTTACAAAGGGAATCCTAAAACGAAATCCAAGGGGATGCAGGGGAATCTGTAGTTGTCTGAATTGTGCCTCGTTTCGTCTCCACGCTGAGAGAGCATTTGAATTCTCGAGAAATCAGATGCAAGAGGCTGAAGAAGTTGCTCTTGAGTTGATTGAGGAATTAGCTAGCCTCAGAAAAATGTTGGAAAAACCTGCTAAAAAATCCGTGGTTCTTCCAGCCAATGAGGTAAAAAAAATAAAAACATAATGAATGAAAAATGAAGTTCATATGTTGAATTTGATTTCTTCATATGTTGAATTCAACCTTCATGTAATTTTAGGTTAGGGAAGCTTGCGCAAGAGTACTGAAAAAGGAGGAATTGGCGAGGAAACGGCTTTGCGAAATGAACGATGATCTCAATATTCACTGTAAAGTCAGAGTAAGTTCTATTTGCACTCTTTTTTCATGCCTTGATACATTTTATGAACATGTTATCTTGCTTTGGGGGGAGATTATCTCCCAAACTAAAATTTGATGTTATAATCCTTAATATCATTCCATAGTGTAACTAACTTCTTAATTAGGTGGAACTTCATGTAACAATTGTCAATGAAATCTCTGGTAGCTCCTATTAATTAGCAAAACATTATATAACTTAAACATTTGATTTTCACCTGTTGATAGTTTTAATTTTTTCAGGAACTTTTTGCACTCCTCAAGTTTTTAGAGAAATCTTACTTTGTCTTTTCAATTTGAACTAATTAAACTTTGAAATATCTTATTCGTCTCAAGATAGTCTTTCTATTATTTTTATAATAGAATTCACTCACGTAGGTGATTCTGTATTTGATGCGTGACTGATTTCCGTTATGAAAATGACGTAGTTATTGATTTTGACTGATTTGACACGATTTGAATATTTTAAGGTTTTGATGTGTTCAAATTTAAAATACATGGGCTAAATTGAAATTTTTCCAAAACTTCAGGAGTGCAAAGTGCAAAAAACTCTTTTTTTTTTAAAGAAATTATCATTTGTAACAATTTAATTGTCGGAAATTTTTATTAGCAGTTACATTATAAATTTGCATTGTCATAGAATAATGTGCATTTACAATGTAAATTGTTTTTACTATTTAGAACTGTTAGATCATTGTCTCAAGTCGATTATTTGAGACTTTCTAAGTTATTATATAAATCAAAAGAGTTATTTCACTTAGTATCACATGGTTTTAATTTAGAATCTCCTAATATGATATCAGAGTCAAGGTTACGAGTCTCTCGTTCCCTCGTAGTCAAATCACCCGTGCAAGTCGAGGGTTGCACATTTCTCATCATTTTTTCGTAGTTAAATCATTCGTGCAAATCGAGAGTTGCATTTAAAGGTAGGTGTTAAATTTTTCTCTCATATTGATTACTTGGGAGTTCTCAAGTCGTCATATAAATCAAATGAATTACTACACTTAACATCATATAGTTTTAAGTTCGAACTTCCTAACAAGAACCACTCTAACCTAAATAGATATTTTCATTAATCGATTATTTGAGAGTTTTCAAGCACTATTTAAATCAAATGAATTACTATACTCAATACTATATGGTTTTAAGTTGGAATTTCCAACAACAGCTTCAACCTAAATAGATATTTTCATTAATTAAAATACTATTTTGCGTCATGAATAGTATTTTACCTAATAAAAATTTCGACGTGTTCTCCAATAATGCTAGTGTTCTAGCTAACAAAAATACCTATTTGTGTTGGAGTTCTATATTTTGATTTCAATTTTGGATAAACAAATATTTATCTATTGCATTGAAATAGATAACATTGATATTGAATAGACAAATTGGTGGTTAAATTTTTTTATTTATTTTTAGTTAATTTTTCCACTTTAGACAAAAATGGCGCTTGAAATAGCTGTTAGGTGAAATGGTTATAGTTATTTAGAATATGGAATCAAAAATTGATTAATATTTTATTTGATTTTATTGCCAAACAGTGCCTTGAGCGGCCAAGGGTGACATTTTCCAGGTTTATTGAAGACAAAAAATGACAAAAGGAAGATCAACAATTTACTTATGAAAAAAAAGAGAAATTTTTAGTAGATTTTGTTTGTTGTAAGTATATTTGCTATGTAAGAGTTTTTTTGTTTTTACTGTTTTTCCCCTTCTTGTAAGGTGTGTTTGGGTTAGTTTTCCTGCAACTCGAATAATTTTTCTAGATAATTTATTAAGTGCATTTTTTCACACCAGTATGGTGTATTCATTATTGAATTCGAGATTTAATTTTTTTAGTGATTTTTTGGAGAGTTGAATTTTGATAGATAAGAAAATTAGACATTTTTTCACCAATTGGATTACCACTTGTTGGGTTTGAATTGTTCTTTTTAAACACAAAAAAAAAAGAGACGTGTTTGGAAAAATTTGAGTAGATAAATACGTAAAGGGGGTCGTTGACGAACAATCTAGAAATCAAGATGGCATTTGGTTAGTGTTTCTACTTTTCTCAACCTAATTGGAATGGGTAGGGTTGGCTGTAGTTGAGAATTCTGTTTCTTTCTGGGAATAGAATTGCGTTTGGTAATGAGTAATTTTAGAATTGTTTCATCAATTTTTCCATAAGGTTGTATTAATTAAGAATTTAATTATTATTTTTTTATGTTTGTTGAGATATATATAATTATGTCAATTCTTCTACAAGTTAGTATATATATATATATCAGTCGATCAAACTCCATGATTTTACTAATAATTTATTTCAAGGCAAATTTCTTCTAATCCCAAATTTCAACAATAAATTTATGAGAACAAAATAGAATTATTAGAACAATCTTATTGGAATTAAAACACAAATCACAAACAACACACAAATTTGTTTTGTTTGTTTGTTCATTTTTTTTTTTCCCCTTTCTGATCCACTATTGAGAATAGAGTTTAAAAAAAAAAAAGGGAAACAAAGAGACAAACAGAGAAAGGACGACGAATGGCGACCCTGAATCGACGACGAACGGCGACCAAATTCCCAAATTCGACAATGAAGAACATCAATGACGAACGACGAACACTAATCGGAATCAATGAAATCGATGAAAGCAACGACGAATAACTCTTACCCAAGAACGATTGCGAGGTGTTCTTCGATTGCGGAAGGTAAACGACGAACGACGAACCCTAATCGGAATCAAACAAACCCAAGAACTACGAAGACGCGATCGAAGAACAACGAACAAGCCTGAAGACGTGACGAAGAACGACGACGAAGACGTGACGTAGATTGACGAAGAACGACGAAGAACTGTTCGTTGTGAAGGAAGGGTTCAGATTTGGAAATCGAACCCTACTGCCATCGCCAAACACATAGAGTTTCAATCGAACTTGTTGTTCGATTTCGTGAAGATTTGAACATTGATTTCAATCCCAGGGTTTCGATTTAGGTACAGAAACAACAACAAAGGGGAGATAAAGAGAGAGAGAGAGAGAAGATTCAAACACTGATTTCGGAGAAGAGCATCGACGAACACCGGCTTGGGAAGAAGAAGAGCAACGACGAAATGATGGAGGAGAAGGAAAATGATCGGGGATGGGTTCATAGAAAAGCATAATGAATTCTCTCATTAAAAACCACGTTAATACCGAGCGTGTCTTTATTTTAGAAAGGAATGAGTTGGGCACAAAAAAAACTATTTTTTGTTTCCATTTTCTTTAGTATTTCAAGAAACAATTCTCATTTTTGGATTGGGTTGGGTTGAGTTTTGTGTTTACCGAATGCGTTCCCAAAAATCGAACCCATAATTTTTGGGTTGAGTTGAGTTGGAATGGAATGGAAACACTAAGGCCCCGTTTGGTTAGTGTTCCCAACCAAACCCAACTCAACCCAACCAAAAAATTCTGGGATTGATTTTTGGGAACGTATTTGGCAACACACAAAACTCAACCCAACCCAACCCAAAAATGAGAATTGTTTCTTGAAAAACTAAAGAAAATAGAAACAAAAAATAGTTGTTTCTTTTTTAGCCCAACTCATGTCTTCTCAAAATAGGGATACGCTCGGTATTAATCACATTCTTAATGAGAGAATCCATTCTCCTTTTTATTCCCACATCCCCGATCATCTTCCTCCTCCTCCATCACATTTCGTCGCTGCTCTTCTTCCCTAGAGTGTTCATCGCTGAAGAACTTCTTCTTCCCAAGCGTTGGTGTTCGTCGCTGCTCTTCTTCTTCCCAAGCATCAGTGTTCGTTGAAAACCTAGCTCCGAAATCCATGTTCGAATCTTCTCTCTCTATCTCTTTCTCTCCCCCCTGTTGCTGTTTTTATGTCGAAATCGAGACCCTAGCTTCGAAATCCATGTTCGAAACTTCACAAAATCGATTTAGGTTAAGGATTCACAAAATCTATTTCTTGAATTTAGGTTAAGATTTCGTGAATTTCGTTGTTGGATTCACGAAATCGGCCTCTAATTTTTTTTTCTTCAGATTTCCACTTGTTGGCTGCAGATCTATGGATTTTTCGCTTGAAATCCATAGATTTGCAATCGGATCTGTTGTTGTTTCCCTTGTTGTTCATGTTCATTTATCTCTATCACTCTGTTACCGTTTTATTTGTCTGGTTTGAATAGATAAAATGCATACCTACCTAATACTATATTAGATTCAACTCATTTGTAACTAATTTGTATCTTTTGCTTCAGATTTTTTGCTTTGCATTGTGAGTTGCTATTATTCCGTTGCTTTCCATTGTGATTCTCTGCTTTGCATTGTGAGATCTACGCCTTCTAATACCAAAAGTGAGTTGGTATTATTCCCTTGTTTGCTTTGAGTTGTTGTTTCTGTTGATGTTGATGTTCATGTTTATACCTAAATCGATTGTTGTTCATGTTGATACCTATTTTGAGTTGCCGTTTTTGTTGTTGTTGCTGTTACTGTTTCTGTTGCTATTTGTATTGTTAACTAATTTGTATTTTTACAAGATGATTGAACTAAAGGTTATGATAAAGGTTGATAAAGGATTTTTTGGTTCAACTAGGCTTGATTAGTATTTTTAACTAATGGTTCAACTAGTTTGAACCTGTCCATAGTTGAACCATAGTTGTTCATGTTCATGTTGATACCTACTTTGAGTTGTTGTTGCTGTTTCTATTGTTGTTGCTGTTTTCTGCATACAAATTTATCTATGGATTTTTAACACTCTTTTATTCTTTTTTTTTTTTTTGGAACAATGAACCCGGTGAAAAGTTCTAGTTGAGCCGCTGATGTTTTTGTGAAGTTCAAGTTGTAAATTTTGGGATCTTGAAGAAAACAATTAAGGATATAATTTTTATAATTTTTGTAAAGTTTTTTTATATAATGATATATATCCCAACTTGTGGAAGAATTGATATTATTATATATATCCCAACAAACTTAAAAAAGTTTTAAATTCTTAATTAAAATATAACCTTGTGAAAGAATTGAGGAAACAATTCTAGAATTATTCATTACCAAACGCAATTCTGTTCTCAGCAAGAAACATAATTATGTGTTACCAAACGCGATTCTGTTCTTAGCATAAAACAAAATTTTGTCGTTACCAAACGCAATTCTGTACCCAGTTGGAAACAAAATTCTCAACTTAACTCAATCCAACCATCCCAGTTGGGTTGAGAAAAATGGGAACACTAACCAAACGTCACCTAACCAAACGGGGCCTAAATTTTTTGCCTCTGCAATTTATATATTACAATATTTTTTTTAGGAGTTCGAAGTTAAATAAAATCTATTAACTTTAGACTTTTCACATAATTATTAGATTTCTCTAGAAATTATTATACTAATTGGGTTGGATGAATTTGGTGATAAAAACTCATTAAATATTTTTTTTAAATTAAAAATTATTAGATTATTTTATAATAAGTAAATAGTGACAACTCGTTTAATTTTTTACCTAATATCATTAATACCACTAAACTTAATTTTGTTAATTGATTAAAATAATTAAAATATTAAAAATTAATTAATTTTATTTTTTTTGTAGAATTTTGAAAATAGAACAAAACGGTGTTAATTTGGAACAAAAAGGACGAAAAACGAACAAACCACGTTGAACCTGATGTATGTATGAATAGTGGCCTGCATGGATGAATAGTGTCCGAATGAACAGTAGCCGCTGCAATGAACAGTGCGATTTTGAATAGTCCCGCTCCTTCACTATGTCCTCATCATTTTGTTAAGGGAGAGAGCTTGGTTTGAAGTTAAAAAGAGGTACTAATATTTTTGAGGATCTCCTCTAGAAAAATATTAGTCCACAAGATAATGAGCGGCTAAATTCTTTTTATCGGGTTCCGATTATGGTGAGTTATTTTAGATTTATGTAATATTTTATTTTTCTTATTTAATGTTGAATTTTTGTGTAAACAATTGTATAACATGAAGTTTGTGTTTAAAATGATATTATTATGGTTGGATTTGATTTCAAAATGTTCTTGTAGAGATTTTGGGTTGAATCCAATCACTATAAGAACATTAGATCGTGTATATGTGGTCTCGATCTAATGGTTATACAATCGTATTTTTGGGGATTGATTATTGGTTGGATGATTTATGCCTAGATGTTAATTCACCATAGATTAGCGTAGTGTGGGAATTAAATATCGAAGATAAATCATGCCATAAAATAACAATCCATATCTTTCTAAGTAGTTCTGACTTGTAATTAGGAACACTCGTTTACACAAATCCGAGTTAAATAGAAAATACAAGAAAAACATATATTCCAAAATACGAATCCATAACTCTTAATCCGGTTTTCTATTTTATTTGGTTTGCATTAGTAGTTTTATTTATCTCACTTTTCTTTTATTAAAAAATCAAATTTCGTTTTCATTTTGGAAATAAAAATAATCGGAAATCGATAGTTACAAGATCGATCCCTATGGTTCGACTCCTATATTTAAACGCATTATACTACGATATTTTGCGCTTAATTAAGAGAATTAGTTTTGAGTGATCAGTAACTAAACTTACTCTAAAACTGGTAGAATGTAACAAGTTTTGAACTAAATTTATAACATAAAAAAACAGAACAAAAACAACACACAATTAAAAATGTAACTAAAAAGTTACACTAAAACTAGTAGCATGTAACTAAATTTGCACTAAAAAATTTCTAAGGTCAGAACACAGATCACACAATTAGTATATAAACTAAAAGCTTACACTAAAACTGGTAGAATGTAACAAATTTTTCACTAAAAAAATCCAGTTGAAGATCCGAACACGTACTCTAAAAATCCAACAAAAGGATCAAACACATCAACAAAGGTCAAAATCTGTCGCGTTTATCCAACTTATATATCACCTTACTAAAAGATTTCATCCTATATGCAAAAAGACTTAAAAATTCGATAATAAATCAATCAGATACTTTGCGAAAAAGTACAATCAATTTATATCCCAAAAAATCAAGATCTAACCAAAATTGCGTTATAACAAACCAACGATTAATAAACAAATAACTAAAAACAGTGCAAAAACGATATATGTTACTTACATTCGATTCTCTGATCGTTAGTCGACCTCCTAAATCAATAGAATCCGAGATCTCCAAAACCCTAGCTTGCTGACGAACAAAATCACCGAACATAGAAGCCAAGACTCTGAAACTGAAATTATATATAGGCACGAATTCAAACAACAACGACTAAACGATCTCAAAGAATTGCTCTCTACGCTCCAAGAATCATACGTGAGCACGCGCGGGACTAAAACATGAGAGAGAAACAAATTTAGGGACTAATTCTAAACCTAATCATAAAAAAGGACTAATCGCGGATTAGACCATATAATCAGGATTAATTGCCAAGTTTCCCTTAATTAAATGCATGTATTAGAGGGGTTGGAGTTCTACTGTGTGTTGGCTTACAATCTCATAGTTTTGTTTGCAAGACCGGAGAAAGTGAGAAGACAACGGAACTTTTATTAGGGATTTCTATCAAATTGTAATAGTTATACTTATTATTTACAACTACTGTGGGCGAACTGACACAAAATTGGAATTTATAATAGTTGTATTTAAAAATAAAACTACAATAATGGCCTTAATAAATTCAAATAATAATTGTTTTCAAATATTAATGGCTTTAATAATTCAAATAATAGTTCAGTAGTGAATTTGTAGTTGAAATAATACTTATTATCTACCATTGTAAAAATTATCGAATTTATTAATAATGAAATATTGGTCGTTCAGTTCTAGTGTTAACTCAATAATTCTCCGATAGAAATTTTATTCAAATTTATAGTTAATTTGAAATAGTTGCATTTAATATTTTAGATTGTAAAATTGAATTGATAAATATAATTATTATTAAAATTTTTGTTTTTCCCAAATTTTTGTCCCTTGTTTTCTGGCGAATAGTGTCCAGAATAAAATGAACAATGTCCATAATTTATTACTGAAATTTCGGTAAACATACAAATAATTTGGTGATTGATTGTAATTATTAACGATAAATTGGTAATCGGTAACCCGGATAATAATATATTATAATTGTGATTATCAATTATTATAACCAGCTAAATATAAGTATGTATATATATAATCGGTTGAGGATAATTGGTTGGGGATCAAATTGAATTGATAATATAACTGATTATCAAATTTTAATTGTCATCATTGTTTGTAAAATTTCTTATAATTATTGTTGCCGGATTCTAAGTTAAAAATATTTGTACACAATGAATTATTAATTACTTGTCGCTGACATAATTCTGATAAATTTATCGGATGTTATAGAATGAAAAATTCAGTCGATCAGTTGTAGCGGTTAATTTCTATATAGGAGAAACCGTAGTAGTGGTCCTGGAAAATCGAACTGTTACATCATTAACTTTAGATTTTTTACATAATAATTGGATTTCTCAAAAAACATTATTGTATTAATTGGGTTGGATGAATTCGGTGATAAAAAAACCCATTAAATGTATTTTTAAAGTAAAAATTATTAGATTATTTTATAATCAGTAAATAGTAACCATTTGTTTAATTTTTTACTTAATATCAATTAATTGATAAAATTAATTTCAACAAGACTAACAATAGAACTAAAAATTATCTTAAAATAGGATAAAAAATAAAAAGTATTTATATTTTTTTTTCCTCTTTTGTAAAGTCATAGTTTTTAAATTTTATATAATTACTTAAAAAAAAATCATTTTTTTTTTTTTTTTTTTGGGTAAACCCAGGATATCCCCTGCACCACGATTAGCGGAGACTAATCTCTCGAGGTACTGTCGGGCGCCGAAGCGGGTACCTCTCCCAACAGAGCACTCTCCATTTTACAATCTTTAGGTTTCGATCTCTGGACATTGTTCAAGGGAACCCAAGTCTCTTTTATTTGGGCCAATTCGTGTTGGTAAAAAAATAAATAAAAATCATCTTTCTCCTAAACCGTGTAAAAATCTGTTTTGAACCAAAGAAAAAAAAACCCTTAAAATTGGCCTAAATTATTGCAACCCCAAAAATGGGGCAATAATTTTATCGTGTCTTGTTGACTCGTTTACCTTCATGACTTTGTAATTTTTCCATGTTTTTTTATCGTGGAAGAAGGGCGTTGGCTGGAAAGTCTTCCAAATTGTTAAATGGGTTAATTACACTTTACATTCGTATTGTTGGGACTAATTGCACTTTGTATTCTTGTAGTATTTTCATCAAGACTTACGTGCAAAAGTTAAATATTTAACAGAATTAAGGGTATTGTTTTTCATCTTACTTAAAAAGTAATGGGAATTTTGTTATTTTATTATACCTAATTCAATAGACTTTATTTAAAAAATATCCAAAATTTTAGGGATAAAAATGTTATTATTTCCTTATAAATTACCCCATCCCCCCATCGTCTCTACATGCGACTCTCCGAGTCTCCAGTGCAGCCTTCTCTCTCTATATCTTTCTCTTTTCTCTCATCCCATATATATCTGTATATATTACTGAGAGAGAGGGGAAATGAGAGAGTAGAGTGAGGAGGAGGGGGGAATGTTTGGTGGTGGTTCAATGGTGTGGTGGTGGCAGTCGATGGTGGAGGTGCCGTCGCGTGTCGCGTGGCCATAAGCTCACAAGCAGATTTACAGGTGGCACTTCACGAGGGACGGTATCTTGACCACCAGTTGTTTGGGCCTCATCGTTTGGCCAATCCGTCAAGAGCCATGGTCCCCGCCAATCATACCCTGGGCGACAACAGAATGTATCGGAATCAAGTGTTGGTCCGCAGAGGCAGGGGAGGAATCAGCCGTCTAGTCGAGCTGGGGAAAGTAGATGCTATCAGTGTGGGGCACCGGGTCACTTCGCCAGAGACTGTCCTATGGAAGTACCGATATGTTTTCGTTGCAATGAGTCGGGTCATATATCTACGAATTGCCCTAAATTTGCTTCTACATTTGTACCTCCTGCGAACAGTATGGGTAGTGCGGGTCTTAGCACTACCCAAGAGCGTGGTAGAGGATTGGCTAGTAGACCTTTGACGCGAGGCCGTATTATCTGCTACAATAGAGCGTTGTTAACCTGCTAGGCATAGTCCTGCAGAGTGATGTTTATCTGCTAGGTATAGACCTGCAAAGCGTTGATTATCTACTATGGTAGAGCGTTGTTATGTCCCGCTAGGAAGACAAATCCTACGGGTGGTACGGTACTGTTGTAACTCCCAATCATGAGGTTAAAACGATCCTATGGTTAGTCAGAGGGTGGTGTGGTGTTTTGTCATATACGGTAAACCAGATGAATAAATTTACAAATATATATACATTATTTTATACTGGTTTGGTGTATCCATTTATGTTGATATATCTATTGTTCTGGTTGATTTGTATTGCTTGATTGGGATGTTATAAATATTTGCATTAGTTCTGTGGTGACAGGAAAAGGAGAGTTTTCCTTGTGGTATGTGATTTTTATATTATTGTTTGATATGTGGAATTTATATGTTTTATACTTGATCCATGAAAAATATTTTTATTATGAAAACAGTACACCGATAAAAATTTTGGTTTCAGGTGCAACTGTTAGGAGTCGGTCCCCTACGTAGAGTCCTGCGATGGAGTCACGTGGATATTTTTGGGACGAGTTGTTTGAGATGAACCCGTGAGGGATTCTTTGTTATTATATTATATTTTGTTTTGTTGTTCTTATATTCGGGGACGGGTGTGTCCCCATATGAGAGGAGGTATATGACCTACATTTTTATGGTTGTATAATTATGTATGCTCTTTGTCGTATTTCTAGTTGGTTGACGTTCAGGGGGATGTCATGTCAACGTCACGCCGGGCCTAGGGTGATGGGTGTCCGGGGTGGGGTGTGACACAAAACCTAATTATTTTCAATGGAAAATAATAATCTAACTTTTTTACCATAACAAAGATCAAACCCTAATTTTTTTTTTACATGAAAAAGATTGAAATCTAGCTACCCTGACTAGACACTGTCTCAAACGTGTCTAATCCACTCAAACTCACAAATACAACAAATACAAAAAAATATGAGTTTTTTTCCATAAGAAGCTTCTACCACCTCAATACATATATACTCGATTAATTTTCTGAATAATTATTACGTGATAGATACAATGTAAGGTAATTAAAATCTGATTAATAAATAAAGTAAGTATTACAAATTTAGCACGTATTCAGATAATCAGGCAAAAATCGTTTATAAAAGATTTTCAGACTTTTAGGTTTAAAACAATTTTCTAGCAATCTTAAACTAAGCAATCAATAGAAATATAACTTTAAAGTAAATAATAAAGTTTGGATGGATCTTACCGGAAAAACACCGAAGACAATGATAATATCGCAATTAAAACTCAGGTCCGTAACGCCAAATAGCAAGCGCTTTAAATCAAGAACTTATAAAGAATCACTCGTAGAAATCTCAACAAAAATCTCACTCTTATAATAGCTCAAACTGATGTTCTTGATGTCTTTCATTCAATTCCCGCAGGTCTCTATCAATAGACCAATATCTAGCCCTACAATGGCTAGTTTTTCAAAGATATGTCATAAAATAACGCTCTAAGGCCCCATATATCATAACCTTTCATTATAGGTATATTTTACTTAAAAATACTCTTTAAAACTCTCAAGATTTAGATTATATTAGTAAGGATCAATCTAAAGGTAATCCTGTAATTCTTAACATAGAGCCAAGGAATCAGAATGATAATGAGCTTTCCGAGTAGAGTTGATGTGATGGAAGATTGTATTCAGACCATACCACCAGATGCAGATATCTGCAGTAAGGCTGAAGCCGATGGAAATGGTGCTATCAAAGAAGACAATGGATTTCAATTGCAATCTGTAGTTGTCTGAATTGTGCCTCGTTTCATCTCCATGCTGAGAGAGCATTTGAATTCTCGAGAAATCAAATGCAAGAGACTGAGGAAGTTGCTCTTGAGTTGATTGAGGAACTAGCAAGCCTTAGAAAAATGTTGGAAAAACCTGCCAAAAAATATGGGGTTCTTCCAACCACCGAGATATTTACTTCGACCTTAGATTCTTGTTAAAGGTAAAAAAAATATATGTATGTATATGTATATATATATGTGTGTGTGTGTGAAAAACGTAGTTCATATGTTGAATTCAACTTTTATGTAATTTTAGGCCCAGTTTGGTAACCATTTCCATTCCATTCCATTCCCAGATTTTTGGGAATTCTGTTTGGGAATAGCATTTGGTGATTTTTGTTTCCGTTTCCATTTCATTCCCATTTAAGAATTGTGCCAACTTTTTTCTTAAGAAATGAGAAACAAAAAAAAGTTGTTTCTCATTATTCCCATTCCATTCCCAAAACCCATTATCACTATTCACTTACCGCCGGCCGCCGCCGGCGGTCATCTCCGGCGACCGTCGCCGGTCACCGTCCGGCCGGAATTTTTCCGGCCACTTCCGGCAGTCGCCGGCGACGGCGCCACCGCCATCCGGTCATCGCCGGCGGGGGCACCGCCGGCAGGCCGGCCACGGCGCTACCGCCGTCAGGCCAAAACTAGAAAAAAAAAAAAAAAAAAAAAAAAGATTTTAGGATAAAATCGTTACCAAACACAATTCCCTTCCCAAAACAAAAAAAAAAATTATCGTTACCAAACGCAATTCTACTCCCAAGAAGAAAACAAAATTTCCATTCCCATCCCACTGCTGGAATTGAAACAGAAACGGTTACCAAACGCCACCTTAGGTTGCTTGCGCGAGAGTGCTGAAAATAGAGGAATTGGCGAGAAAACGACTTTGCGAAATGAACGATGATCTCAATATTCACTGCAAAATCAGAGTAGGTTCTATTTACGTACTCTTTTTTTTTCATGTCTTGATACATTTTATGAACATGTTGTCTTGCTTTTGGGAATATTGTCCGCCACTCCCAATACGTGACATTATTTATTTTTAAACCTATCCATTTTTACTAAGTTTTCCTAAAATTTTATGTTATAATCCTTAATATCATTCTGCATAGTAGCAAATTTTTTAATTACATGGAACTTTATGTGATAGTTGTCAATGAAATCTCGATAGTTGCCATTACTTAGGAAAACATTGTACAACTTTTACAATTGATTTTCATCCGTTGATAGTTTTAGGCCCCGTTTGGTAACCGTTTCTATCCAGAAATTCTCATCCCATTTTCAGATTTTTGGGAATTCTGTTTGGGAATAGCGTTTGGTAATTTTTGTTTCTGTTTTCATTTCATTCCCTTTTGAGAATTGTGTCAACATTTTTCTTAAGAAGTGAGAAACAAAAAAAAATTGTTTCTCATTATTCTCATTCCATTCTCAAAACACATTATCACTGTTCACCTGCCGGCCGATCACCGTCTGCCGCCACCGACGACCGTCATCGGTCACCGTCCGGTCGGAAATTTTTCGGCTACTGTCACCCACCCGCCACCGCCGGCCGACGCCGGCACCGGCGCTATTGCCTTCCGGCCGTCTTCAGCACCGGAGCCACCTCCTTCGGACGGCGCCGGCGCCGGAGCCGTTAGGCCAAAAAAAAAGAAAGGGATTTTAGGATAAAATGGTTACCAAACACAATTCTCTTTCCAAAACAAAAAAAAAATATCGTTACCAAACGCGATTCTACTCCCAAGAAAAAAACAAAATTCCCATCTCATTCTCATCCCACTGCTGGAATGGAAACAGAAACAGTTACCAAACGCCACCTTAATTTTTTTTTAGTAATTTTTTGCACTTTGCACTCTTGGAAGTTTTAGAGAAATTCCATTTTAGCTCATCTTCTTTTTATTTGAATACATTAAATCTTCAAGTATTTTAATTGGGTCAAGTTAACCCTTTTTTTTTTATTTTTTTATAACGAAATTCACCCACGTTTTTTTACGTGTGACTAATTTTCATCATGAAAATGGAGTTATTAATTTTGACTGACTTGACACGATTATGATTCTTTAAGATTTAATGTGCTCAAATTTAAAGTACAAGAATTAAAGTAAAATTTCTTCAAAACTTCAAGAGTGCAAAGTGCAAAAAATTCTCTTTTTCTTTTTCTTTTTTTTTTCCCAAAATTGGGAAAAATTGTAACAATTACATTATAAATTTGCATGGCAAATAATGTGTACTTACAATACAATTTGTTTGCTACTCAACTTAAATGAATATTTTTATTAGCTAAAATATTATTTTGGGTGTGCATAGGGATGGTCATGGGTCCGGAGGTCCGATCGGCCCGCCTAGCCCGGCCCTATTTTTTTAGGGCTTGGGCTTGGTGTTTGAGCCCATGGGCCGGGTTAGGACTTGATCATTTTTGTTTAAGGCCGGCCCGGCCCGGCCCGAACTATTTTAAAATATTAAAAATAGATATTTTATATATATATATCCATAGAGAAAGAGTTGATGGCCCATTTTGTAATTTATAATTTTGGCTAAATAATTTAGCAAACTCTAGTTTCATTCAGTTCATAGAGAGAGAATTGAGGGATCATTTTGTAATTTTCGTATTTAGTTTTTAAATTTAAAAATAAATAAATTATAGGGCCGGGCCTGAACTTTTTTTTTTTTGTAGGGCCGGGCTTGGGCATTAAATTAGGGCCCGATCATAGGGCCGGGCCGGACTAGGGTCTAATATTTTTGTGTAATACCCTAGTCAAAACTAGGCCCGAGCCCGGCCCAGCCCATGACCATCCCTAGGTGTGCGTTACACTAGATAACATTGATATTGAATAAGGCAAATTGGTTGTTAAAAGTTCTCACAAATTTTCAGTTAATTTTTTCCTAAGGTTGAAATGACTCTTGAGATAAATATTTGGTTAAATTGCTATGTTAATTTCTCTTGGATTAGATCTTAATTTTTTAGGTTATTCAAAACATGGAATCAAAAATTGATTAAAGGTTTATTAGATTTTATTGCCAAACAGTGCCTTGAGCGGCCAAGGGTGACATTTTCCAGGCTTATTGAAGACAAGAATGACAAAAGGAAGACGAACAATTTACCTGTGAAAAACAGAGAGAAATATTAAGTAGATTTTGTTTGTGTTGTAAGTATATTTGCCATGTAAGAATTTTTATTATATTGTTGGATTTTGTTTTTTTAATAATAAGGTGATAATTACGGTTACGTTTGGTAACCGTTTCTGTTTCTATTCCAGCAATGGGATAGGATGGGATGAAAATTTTGGTAGCGTTTGGTAACCGTTTCTGTTTCCATTCCAGCAATCGAATGGGAATGAGATGGGATGGGATGAAAATTTTGTTTTCTTTTTTAGAGTAGAATCGCGTTTGGTAACGATAATTTTTTTTTTGTTTTGGGAAGGGAATTGTGTTTGGTAACGATTTTATCCTAAAATATTTTTTTTTTTTCTTTTCTGTTTTGGCTTGACGGCGGTGGCGCTGTTGCCGGCCGGCCGGCGGTGCTCCGGCGCCGTCGCTGGCCGCCAGCGGTGCTTCGGCTTCGGAGACGGCGGTGCCCCCGCCGGCGATGACCGGACGGCGGTGGCGCCGGCGGCGGCGACTGCCGGAAGTGGCCGGTGGCCGACGGCAGTCGGCGGCGGAGGACGGTGGCCGGCGGCGGTCAATGGTCGGCCGGTAGGTGAATAGTGACCATAGATTTTGGGAATGGAATGGGAATAATGAGAAACAACTTTTTTTTGTTTCTCATTTCTTAAGAAAAAAGTGAGCACAATTTTCAAATGGGAATGAAATGGAAACGGAAACAAAAATTACCAAACGCTATTCCTAAACAGAATTTCCAAAAAACTGGGAGTAGAATCGCGTTTGGTAACGATAATTTTTTTTTTGTTTTGAGAAGGGAATTGTGTTTGGTAATGATTTTATCCTAAAATCATTTTTTTTTTTTTTTTTTTTTTGGTTTGGCCGGCCGGCGGTGCTCCGGCGCCGGCGATGACCAGACGGCGGCGACGCCGGAAGGCAATGGCGCCATCGCCGGCGACGGCCGGAAGTGGCCGGAAAATTTTTGCCCGGACAGTGGGCGGCGGCAATGGACGGCGGACGACGGTGGACGGTAACCATGTGTTTTGGGAATGGAATGGGAATAATGAGAAACAATTTTTTTTGTTTCTCATTTCTTAAGAAAAAAGTGGGCACAATTCTCAAATGGGAATGAAATGGAAACGGAAACAAAAATTACCAAACGCTATTCCCAAATAGAATTCCCAAAAATTTGGGAATGGAATGAAAATTTCTGAAATAGAAATGGTTACCAAACGGGGCCTACACTTTTATATCAGTCTGGTGTATTTAGAATTAAATTTAATATTTAATTTTTATAATATTTTTTAAGAGAGTTGAATGTAGATTGACAATAAAATATAAATTTTTTTTTTTATCAACTATACTAATACCTCTTGGGTCCGGATTATTCTTTTCAATCACAAAAAATAGACTTGTGTGTTGGAAAATTTTAAGTAGATAAATATAGAAGGTGCTATTGATCTACAGTCTAGAAATTAAAAAATTTGCCCCTGCAATTTGTGTGTTAGAGTACTTGTTTTTAAACCTCTAAGGTGGCGTTTGGTACGCGGAATTCAAGATGGGATTGAAATGACCATTGGAATGGTCATTCCATTCCTATGTTTGGTATATGGGATTTAATCTCATTTCTATTACCAAAGAATTCTTAATCCCATAAAACATGGGATTAACCAATACCGAGTTAAAATTGGTATTGGTTAATTCCAATTACATGGGATTAAGTTTTAATCAATAATTGGCTAAAAAATGAGACCAAATACAAAACAAATATTTTAATTCGAATGAAACTTAATTAAATTAACTATTATACTATTTGAAAATTCAATTAAATTAGCATTTTATCCTTTGTTGTTATTCAATACCACATGTAATCTCTTTCGTCACCAAACATAGGAATGACAATAACCATTCTATTCCATTACCATATTAATTTCAATCCTATTGTCATTTCATTCCATTCCAGCGTACCAGACGTAGCGTAAAAGATTAAAAATTCAAATCTGTGAAAAAATACTTGTTGGGAGAGATAATCATAAAATCCCGAATAAATTTAGTCTTACACCCAAAAATGGTAGAGGACAAAAATCATATTCTTTAAATTTTATATAATTACTTAAAAAAAAGATATTTTCTCACCTAAACCTTGTAAAAATCTGTTTTGAACCAAAAAGATCTAAAAATTGGCCAAATTGACCTAAATTATTCCAACCCCAAAAAGGGGCAACGGGGGCAAAATCGTAATTTAAGATCATATCTATAGAAAGCGTGAACAGTAAGCAGCTGTCACCCTATCACACCCCATACACACTCACACGGTAAATCGTTGTTCACCTTCCCTCGCCGTCTCTCCCTCTCTCGTTATATTCTCTATCTCCACCTCCAAGGATGATAACAATGGCGTCCCACAGATCCCTTCTCTCTCTCATCGTCTTCCTCCTTCTTCTTTTCCCTCTCATCTCTGCCGACGATGCCGCCGTCATGTCCCAGTTCGCCGCCTCGCTCAGGACTCCCCCTTCAAGCTGGACCGGCAACGACTACTGCAGCTGGGACGGCGTTGACTGCGACAACTCAAACCGCGTCACGGCGCTCAATCTGGCCTCCAGATCCCTATCCGGCACTCTCCCTGCCAGCCTGAATCAGCTCTCACAGCTCCAAACCCTCGCGCTCCAGAGGAACTCTCTCGCCGGAGATCTCCCTTCCATGTCGAATCTCAGTTCTCTCCAAGACATCTACCTCGACAGCAACAACTTCACTTCGGTCCCATCGGATTTCTTCTCGGGTCTCACGAATTTACAGACGTTCACCATCAGCGACAACCTTAATCTCGCGCCGTGGGAGATACCCACGGATTTGACTCAGTCCAGTAGTCTGGCTACTTTTCAGGCCAGCAATGCTAATATCGTCGGCGCCGTGCCGGATTTCTTCGATTCGCTTCCGAACCTTCAGAATCTCCGGCTGTCTTACAATAATCTCAGTGGAACATTGCCCCGTTCGTTGCGTTCGTCGGAGATCCAGAATCTATGGCTGAACAATCAGCGGAATGGGTTTTCCGGTACGATCGATGTGTTGTCGTCGATGACCCAGTTGTCGCAAGTTTGGCTTCAAACTAACGCTTTCACCGGTCCAATCCCGGACCTCTCCGGCTGCGTGAATCTCTTCGATTTGCAGCTCAGGGATAACCAGTTAACCGGAGTTGTGCCTCCTTCAGTTATGGCTCTTCCTAGATTGGTCAACATATCTCTTCAGAACAACAAGTTGCAGGGTCCTTTGCCTGTGTTCCCCGCCGGAGTTAGGGTCTTGCTCGGGGATACGAACAGCTTCTGCCGGAGCACTCCCGGCAATTGCGATCCGCAGGTCACCGCACTTCTCGCCGTCGCCGGAGCTATTGGGTATCCGATGTCTCTGGCCGACTCTTGGAAAGGGAACGATGCTTGTTCCGGTTGGACATTCATCAACTGCGATTCGCAGGAGAGTATTGTGACCATCGTGAATTTCGCTCGGCAGCGATTTTCCGGCACAATCTCGCCGGCGTTCGCGAATCTGACGTCTCTGAGGAGTCTATTTCTGAACGACAACAACCTCTCCGGTTCCATTCCGGCCAGCTTGGCTACTCTACCTAACCTTCAAGTTTTCGACGTCTCCAACAATAATCTCTCCGGCCCAATCCCTACATTTCCGCACACCGTGAGGGTCACCACCTCCGGCAACCCATCAATCGGAAACAACGGAAGCACCGGCGGTGGAGGAGATAACGGCGGATCTGGTTCTGGATCAAATTCCAACTCACCTTCCGGTCCCTCACCCAGAAATTCCCGGTCATCCTCCGTCGGAATGATTGTTGGGGTAATCATTGCCGTCCTAGCCTTCGTCGCCGTCATCCTCTTCTTCTCATACAAATGCTACCTCCGAAAACGCCACCGGCGATTCAAGCAAATGGGTAGCCCCGAAAAGGGTAAAGAACTCATCAAAACCAACATAACCACCGGAAACAATGGCTACTATGCCGGAGTACCCACCGAATTACAGAGCCAAAGCAGTGGCGACCACAGCGAAATCCCCATTTTCGAAGGAGGAAACGTCTCAATCTCAATCCAAGTCCTCAGACAAGTAACAAACAACTTCAGCGAAGACAACATCCTAGGTAGAGGCGGATTCGGAACAGTCTACAGAGGAGAACTCCACGACGGCACCAAAATAGCTGTTAAAAGAATGGAATCAGGAGCAATGGGGACCAAAGGGATGAATGAATTTCAAGCCGAAATTGCCGTCCTAACAAAGGTAAGACACCGGCATTTGGTTGCCCTGTTGGGGTATTGCATCAATGGGAATGAGAGGCTGCTTGTATATGAATATATGCCTCAAGGGACATTATCACAGCATTTGTTTGAGTACAGTGAATTGGGGTATCCACCATTGTCATGGAAGCAAAGGGTGACTATAGCTTTGGATGTTGCTAGAGGGGTTGAGTATTTGCATAGCTTGGCTCAACAAAGCTTTATACATAGAGATTTGAAGCCATCTAATATACTTTTAGGGGATGATATGAGGGCGAAAGTGGCCGATTTCGGTTTAGTGAGGAATGCTCCTGATGGGAAATACTCGGTTGAGACCCGTTTGGCTGGAACTTTTGGATATCTTGCGCCCGAGTATGCCGGTAAGTGTGATTTTTTTTTTTGAGTTGGGTTTTATGATTTAATGATGGGTTTGTTCTTGTTTGTAGGAAAAAAGCATGATTATAGGGTTTTTTTTTTTTTTGTTTGTGGTATCCTAGGTTTGGACACGATTAGGTTTAATGTAAGAAGAGATAAGAGTAGCTAAATGGTTGAAACCTTTAGGATTGGGAAATGCCAGTGATCGATTCGATGATTTAATCTCGGTTTAGGTTTTGTTTATAGGAGTAAAACATGATTTTGATATCCTAGGTTTGGACATGATTGTTGGTGAATTTTAGGTTTAGGGTTTAGCGTATGATTCTCGTGCGGTATAAAATTTAGGCGTCAGAAGGTTATTAGTGTAAGAACTTATAGTTGATAAACTGTTGAAACATTTCGGTTTTTAAGGCAGTCTTTGGTTGCATGGAATTAGAGTCTCGGAATTGGAATTTTAAAAATCTAAAAATTTAGATGCGTTCATTTCGAATTCCAATTCCGTGGGCAAATTTTTTTTTGTCTCGACTAACAATTTGGAAAGGCCGATGACTGATTTATACACCGATTTGGTGACTTTTGGATGATTTAATCTTTGAATTATATATATATATTCACACACATATATATATATATATTGCATTTGATTCTCTATATATCGAGTCAAGGCCGAGGGTTTAAGGGAGTGTTTGGTAGCACAAAATTAGAGCTTCAAAATTTGAATTGAAAATTCAGAATTGGAATTAAAAAATAAATGCATGTAAAAATCTTAAAATTTACACGCATTTCATAATTTGAATTCTAGAATTTAGGGTTTTTCGTCGTGTCATTATAATTTTGTAATTCTTACATTGGCGCTTTCTTTTAACAGCCACCGGCCGAGTGACAACAAAAGTCGACGTCTACGCTTTCGGAGTTTGCCTAATGGAGATAATCACCGGTCGAAAAGCCCTAGACGAGACAATGCCCGACGAGCGGTCACACCTCGTCACGTGGTTCCGAAGAATCCTAATAAACAAAGACAATCTCCACAAAGCAGTGGACCCCACTCTTGACCTCGACGAAGAAACCCTAGAGAGTGTTTCCAAGGCAGCCGAGTTGGCGGGCCACTGCACAGCCCGTGAGCCCTTCCAGAGGCCCGATATGGGCCACGCGGTCAATGTGTTAGGCCCACTTGTCGAGCTGTGGAAGCCAACGAGAGGGGAAGACGAGGAGGGTTACTCAGGGATCGACCTACACATGAGCCTACCTCAAGTGTTGCAGAGATGGCAAGCGAGCGAGGGTACGTCGACAATGATGGACATGTCGTTTAGCCACACACAGACGAGTATACCATCGAAACCTTCAGGATTCGCCGATTCGTTTGACTCGATGGATTGTAGATGAAGAAAGAGAAAAACAAAAAAAAAAATGACGGTTTTGAAATTGGATAAAATTTCAGTACTGATCTTTCAGTACTAAAGATGATGCTAATCAGAAAAAAAGAACTAGTGGATCCCACATTTCTCGTTGTGAGAGGATCAACACTTTCAGTACTTGAGAAAAGTAGTTTTATCCTCCGAACTTGGGTTCGATTTTTATTTATTTATTTATTATTTTTTTAATTTTCGAATGTATGTGAATTTTTTTATTAAATTCTTTTGAATTTTTATGTTAGGAAAAGTTGTATTTATTGCTTACCTAATGTGTTTTGTCTATTGTTTCTTTGCTGTTTTCTTTCTAGATTTGGTCTGGCATTATTATTTTCTTAAAGTTATGGCCCCCTATTGTTTATTGATGGTTGGATCTAGTATAATATATATATATATATATATGTATATATATATATATGTATATAATTTGAATGTTTATTCAAATGTGTATATGTAATGGTTGTCTCGTAGCTAATTGGGTTTAATCTAGCACTGTATCGTGTTTCATTATTACAGAGTTCAATCGTAGTTTGAATTCAGTAAATATCGTGTTTGACTAAACATAAAGTCATTGTTTCATTAGTATCGGACAATTTTAAAAGTTTTAAAACTCTGTTTTGGTATCAATTTTTGGTAGAAAACCCAATATAATTACACGAGCGTGTGCCGATTTTGTGTTGTGATTTAATTACTGCATTTGACTAATTAACTATTTTTTATTCGGTTAGTTAAATGAATACAAATCTACTTATTGATCCAACAACTGTAATCAAATGCAGCCACATAAATTATTAAATATAATGGTTGTCTCGTCTGTAATTGGTTTTAATCTAGTATTGTAGTCAAATATAATCAAACAAAATGACGATTTAGAGATTTCTAATTGCAATTTCGTAATTCAAAATTTTTTACTGATCCATCGATTGCAATCAAATGCAACCAAACAAGATGTTAAACACAGTATTTATCATGTTTGGCTAAACATAAGATCTTGTTTTATCAGACAGTTTAACGATTCAAAATTATTAATTTGCATTAATTTTTAATGAAAAAAACACAATATAATTATACAAATTTGTATCGATTTCGTGTTGCGATTCCGTGTCAATACATTTATTTTATGTACTCTTGAAATACACTATATAATCGTCTCCACATGGTGTGAGGGAAACAAATTAAAAGTCTTTCCCCCTAGACTTTTTTGTCGTGGTGCACATGTTGTAGGGACCTTTTTCTTTGAGTATCTTTTTAATATTCCTGGTGTTCATAGGTTGGATTTGTTGCAATAATATATACATATACATATTTATATATAAGATTTGTAGAAAAATTTTACTTTAATCCTTATATTTTTAATTTAAAAATATTAAATTCTTAAGTATATAAATCGGGCCAAATCAATTCAAATTGATAATTCCGTTATTTTAACGACAAAAATCAACTACGTGTCAAACGCGGGAAACACTCACGTGGATAAATTTCGTCATAAAAATGACGGAAGGACTGACTTGACACGATTTAAATACTTGAAAATTTAATGTGTTTAAATTTAAAATACAAGGACTAAAATAGAATTTTTCTTAAACTTTAAGGACTAAAATAGAATTTTTCTTAAACTTTAAGGTTACGAAGTGTAAAAATCTCTATTTGATTTGATTGTTTGGATAGGTGCCAACTTCCACCCAATAAAACATAATAATTTGATGGATACAATTTTAATATTGAAAATTAAGTATCGGTCCAATAAGATGTTATTATTAACGGAACGTGAATATCATTATTGAAATTATCCGAATTTAAATGTTGGTTTTAAATTTTGATCCTTAAAAATAGTTCAATTCGCATTTCTGTCCATGAATCGTAACTTTTTTTTTAGTCTATTATCTATCAAATTCGTTCAACTGACTTAATTTTGCACAATCATTGACGATACCAATGCGCGCGAATTCTCTAAATAATGAGTCAAGTGGATCATATGTGCCCCTCATATTCTCTCTCATATCGAGAATTGGATCACTTATAATAGTGAGGGACCAAATTGTAAAAAATAATAATTTGAAATGCAAATCAACCTATAATATAAGGGGTGAAAGTGTAGTTTTATCTAAATTTGGATGATAAAAATGACGCGGTTTTCATAGTTGAATCCATCCACAGTGGAATTGCGCAATATTCCTGCTTGTCCTAATTGCACGACAGCGCGTGGTAGTTATTCGGTGCCTTGATTAGGACAACTAATGTGGGGGTCCACTAATATTTTTAGCCTTTTTTTAAAAAAATTAAAAAATCATATTTAATCTGATTTTAGCTTTAGTAGAAATTTCCGTACTTAAAAGGTAATTTTTGATATCCCAAAGTGGCCGGCACTTCAAATGTGATCGAGGCATGAATAGATGGATCCTTATTCTAAGGTGGAATTGTCGAATCGGAGCTTGAACTGAAAATTCTTCGAGTAAACTGTAACTGACGACCTGGGGACTGACTAACTAGAGTTTAGAGTTTTGCCTTTCAGGGAGTTGTACCTGAACAAGGCTGAGCCGGGATTTGTCCCGGCGAAACCCCTCTAGCTGAGAATAAGAGCTCAGAGAAAAAAAGTAACAGAAACGTGTTAAGTATATAAATCAATATTTGAGCATTAGGGTTACCTTGTGTAAATCAATATTTGAGCGTTAGGGTTACCTTGAGCTTGCATAACCCCTGATAAATATATAAGCGTTGGAGATAATTAGTTTTACCTAGTCAGGCTTAAATACGGTTAATTAAGCAAAAATATGTGTTTAGCCGATAATCTGAGACGTTTAGGAGATAATTACTGGGCTTGGGCTTTCTAGGCCCATTTGGAGAAGCCCGTGGGCCTCTATCAGGCCTTTGGAAATAAACTGGTGGAGAAGCTCCAAGATCTTTAGAGTATTAGAGGAGAAACAGACTAAAATGATATGCTGGTTGAGACAAACGGTTAAATCCTTGAACTTCATCTTGGAAAGAAAATTAAGGTCGTCAGATCGGATCGTGGCGGCGAATATTACAGAAGAAATGACGGATCAGGAGAACAACGTCTAAGACCCTTCGCAATTTTTCTCAATGGGTGTGGAATTGTTCCGCAATACACAGTGCTAGGCAAACCCAGATGATTAGTTATTCTCTCTTACCAGAATTGTTTTGGGGAGAAGCTTTAAAGACCGCGGTATACATCCTTAACAGGGTACCTAACAAAGCAGTTGCTAAAACCCCTATGAGCTTTGGAGAGGCAAGAAGCTTAGCATTAGGCATTTGCACATTTGGAGTTGTCTAGCTAAGGCACGACCTTATAGGCCACATGAAAGAAAATTGGACTCAAGAATGGTTAGCTGCTATTTTGTTCGTTGTGCTATATGTTCTCGGAGCTACAAGTTTTACGATCTCACATCAAGATCCTTCTTTGAAATGAGAAATCCGAGATTCCTTGAGGGTGTTGAGTTTGAAAGGGAAAGAAACATAAGGAATGTTGTCTTTGAAGAAGTATCTGTTATTGACAGTGATCAGGTCTTTGTACTGTTCAAAACATAGTTTTCTTCGAAGGGGAACATTTTATTGACGGTGATCAGATCTTTATACCTATCACCGTTCAAGACACTGTTCCAGTTCTAGATAACGATGTTCAGGCTTAGGCTCTTATTCCTAACATTGTTCCAGAACAAGACAACAATGATATTTTTCCTTAAACACAACCTATGGAACAAACTCAACAATCTCAAGAAGTGCCATTAAGGAGATCCACTAGGGAGAGGAGAAGTGCGATTTCAAATAAATATATCGTCTTTCTTCAAGAGCATGAGGATGACGTTAGTTTGACAGAGGATGACCCAATCAACTTCTGTCAAGCCATGCACAGTTCTAACTCTCAAAGATAGATCGATGCCATGAAGGACGAGTTGAAGTCTATAAAAGACAATGACGTTTGGGATCTCGTCGAGTTACCTGAAGGTGCGAAACCTATTGGTTGTAAATGAATATATAAAATCAAGAGGGATTCAAAGGGTAACATCGAGAGATATAAAGTTCGTCTAGTCGCCAAAGGCTTTACTCAAAATAAAGGTATAGACTACAAATAGACTTTCTCTCTAGTATCTTCAAAAGACTCTTTTAGAACTATAATGGCACTAGAGTTGCATCAGATGGATGTTAAGACTGCGTTTCTCAATAGAGACATTGACGAGACGATCTATATGGTATAGTCAAAAAACTTTATATCGGGAGATCCGAAGTCCATGGTCTGTAAATTAAAGAAATTCATCTATGGTCTCAAATAGGCTTCTTGTCAATGGTATCACAAGTTTCATCAAGCCATCACTTCGTACGGTTTTGAGGTGAATGTCGTTGATGATTGTGTATATCACAAGTTCAGAGGGAGTAAATATATCTTCCTAATATTATATGTCAATGATATGCTACTCGCTAGTAGCGATATAGGCTTATTGCACGAAATCAAGAAATTTCTGACGAAGAAATTCGAAATGAAAGATCTTGATAACACCTCTTTTGTATTAGATATCTAGATACTGAGAGATCATTATCGAGGTATCTTTGGGTTATCACAAAAGAGCTATATCGATAAAGTTTTTAGTAGATTCGGTATGAAAGACAGTAAACCAAGAGATACGCCCATAACTAAAGGAGACAAATTTAGTCTCAATTAATGCCTCAACAATGACCTTGAAAGAAAAGATATACAGAAGATTCTTTATATGTCAGCAATAGGGAGTCTAATGTACGCTCAAGTTTATACTCGTCCTGACATAGCATTTATAGTAGGAGTTTTGGATAGATACTTGAGTGATCCAGGTATGCAACATTGGAAGGCAGCCAAATACGTGATGCGTTATTTGAGGAGAACAAAAGACTACATGCTCACTTATCGGAGATCAGATGGTTTGGAGATCATCGGGTTCTCTGACTCCGATTTTGTAGGATGCCATGATAGCAGGTGCTCCACATCAGGCTACATTTTTATGTTGGCCGGAGAAGCTATCTCATGGAAGTCTGCTAAGCAGACACTTATAGCTTCTTTAACCATGGCAACGGAGTTCATTGCTTGTTATGAGGCTTCCAATCATGGAATATGGTTGCAGAACTTTGTCACTAGGCTGCGTGTGGTAGATGGCATTGAAAGGCCATTGAAAATTTATTGTGACAATAACTCAACGGTTCTTTACTCCAACAACAACAGGAGCTTGAGGAAGTCAAAATTTATCGACATCAAGTTTGTAGTTGTTAAGGAGAGAGTTTAGGATAAACAAATTGCTATAAAACACATAGGGACATATTTTATACTAGCAGACCCATTAACCAAGGGTTTAACCCCTAAAGTTTTTCATGAGCACACCACTCACATGAGTGTTATTTCTAATAATACCTTGATTTAGTGAGAGTCATTTTTGTTCTATATGTTTTGCTTTGACCATTGGATTGTTTAAGATTTCTGCAGAATAAAGTTGATGGTTTATTTTGTTTCCAATGTTTGCGTTGTATTAAGGACTTTGGATTGATCTCACTAAAGACTAAAGTTGGACCAGTTGGAAATAGGCATGTCTAAAATCACATTGTATGTAAGTTTCATGTTACTCATCTACATTTGATCTATGTCATTGAGTATATTAGTATGGTGATAATCGTGGTTTAGTCACAACTATATTGTGATTTAAGCTGTGGTAATTTCATTACTAGTATATGAGATGAACCATATTATTTAAGGAGAAGTTTAAAGATAAATAACATACAGATGCGTGCCTAAAGAATTTTGTGATATAATTGTTTTAGGAATAATATGTAACCCAAGTAGGAGATTGTTAAGAAATTTTATTTCCATAATCTAATTTTGGGCAATAATTATTAATACAATTATATTTGCTATTTAAATTTAATGGGCTAAAAAATTAAGTGATCTAATTAATTTGGGTAAGTTCATAGACTACTCAAAATAATGTTAGTTAAATGAGTAGATACCGGAAACTGTTGAGGTGATTAGAGGATTATGGGAACCCTAATCACACTATATAAATACTTAATACTAGAATTATGGTCTCCAAGACACCAAATCATCTTGCGGCTCTCTTCTCCTCATCTAGAAGAGAATCGCGAATCCCATCGAGAAACTGCGGAGATTTAGTTGAAGAAGACCACGTACCCGCTCGATCCATGTTTATCTCGTGATCGATTGTCACAGGATTCTGCATCAGAAATCAATTGATCGTAATAGATCTAGGTACGTAGTTTACGTGTACATTAGAACTTTTGGTAATTCGACATATTGATTAAAGTGTTATAGATTTAGATGTATAGGGATTAAAATAAAATCCCAATATTTCTCTCTTTATACAAATCTTTTTTCTCTCTCTTCACACACACACACACACACACACACATACATATATATATATATGTGAAGAGAGAGACAGAGAAAAGATTTGTATAAAGAGAAAAAAGAAAGGTTTATAAAGCCTCTTTAAAAACAGTTTACTACACAAAATATATATATATATATATATATATATATATATATATATATATAGGTTGGAATGAAAATAAGAGGAAAGAAGAAGGCTGAAAATACACATAAAATCTTTTAAAGAAACCAAGTTCACGGTGTTTTCCGACCAAAATTATAATGACAATAATGACTTGAACGGTACTGAGTTGATTAAAAAACTGTAAGATGTCATATGTTCAAATTGAAAGTACGAGAACCAAAATGATTTTTTTATAAAACTTTACCTGTTCAAAACATCAAAATCCCCCAAAACATGAGAATACATATTATTTTTGTCACATAAAATAGTAAAATTGGAGTGTAAATAGATATTATGGAGTGCCATTAGCATTTCTCATTATTGACTATTTTTATTTTTATTTGCACATTAAACTATTTTTATTTTTCACCTAATGATCATGGCATGTGAGAACAGTTGCAACCAATATATATATATATATATATATATATATATATATATATATGATTTAATTTTTTAATTAATGCTAATCATTTATTGATTTGTAATAATGAAGGAGAAGGAACAATCACAAATTTGTAGCACAAGAAGTGCCATGAATTGAGGGGTCTAAATTGAAAGCAATCCCCTTCACCTACTTTTATATAAGCAACAATCAAGCAATTAAATATGCCACAATTAAAGGTCTTTTATTTTCGATAAATTATCCACAAAATTAAAATTTTAACTCACACATTATAATATTTTTTTTTTAGAAATTCAAAATTATTGTAATATATAAAAATTATTATTCATGTAAAAAAATACAGTAATTTTTATGGTGTACAGTGACTTTTATACTTTTGACAATAATTTTGTGCTTCTGAAAAAAATAGCGTAACGCGTGAACTGTATGAGTTAAAATTTTAAAATTTTAATTTCGTTGACCGTTCTCTAACTTTTTTTTTTTTTCTTAAATTGTCTATGGTTTGTGCTCCAATAATTTTTAAATTTAAAATAGCATGTGAAACTGGATATAGAGTGAAATACAAAAGGTTTCATCTGTTTTGTGTTTTTATTCTCAAAATTATGAGAACATAAATATTATATAAGAACAAAAAGTTATTTTTATACTGTTCCTAAATTTCCATTATGCCCACGTAACTAAATTGTTCCCAAATTATTTTTATTTATTATTTAGTTTAAAAATTTTGTTGAGATTAAAAATGTAAAAACATATTTGTGATTCACGTGAATTGTCCAGCGTAAAAATTCAAATCACAGAACAAATATTTCAGATCAAGATCTCAAGGTTTTTTTTTTTTTTTTTTTTTTTTATACTTACGAGTATCCTCCTACTCACACAGGGTGAAAGACTATCTCATTTTTTTTTTTCGGTATACCTATGATTGTTCCCCAACTCACACAAGGTGAAAGACTATTTTATTCGCAGTGCGTGATTATTCCTCCCAATAAGTATTTTTTCGCAGGCTCGAATCTCTGTCCTTACAGAGGTTCCTCAACTGATTTTGCTCAAATGTGCTTTACTACTTGATCTACACCTTATTGGTAAAAATAAAAAATAAAAAATAAAAAAATTGTTTGATACCAAATTTTATATCATCTGTTGATTGCTCGGCCCAAATTATATATTAAAAAAAAAAAATCAAATACGGGATCTATAATAAATGTTGAGTCGATCTGGGCCAATCGGGAAAATATACGAAATGTCAATCTGATATTGATTCTGGTGCGTATTGTCACGTGGTGCACGAGGAGCATTGAATATTTTCTCCAAAAGAGGCAGACACTCTATATTTTATTTAAATAGGAAAAAAAAAAAAAAAAAAAAAAAATGGACTTCCGGTAAGCAGCCCACTGTTTCAAAATTTTATCCTATTAGGATAAAAAATTTTGGGCCTTTTATACTAAATACTTTTTTTTTTTCATCAAATTTACAAAAAAAAATTATTTTTCATTTTCTGCAGCTCTCACATAAAACAAGAAAAACGTTAGAAAAACTTAATTCAATTTCAAAAACAAAATCGATCAATAGATGCTGAACATAATCTCGCAATATTCAAATTCAACGATCGGCTACTATTAAAAATCAATAAAATGACATATTGCATAATTTGGACATAACAATTTGGACCTATTACAAAAAATTCATATAAAATAGATAACTGGTTAAACTTGGACTCGTTAGACTGCATATATATTGAGCGCCAAAATTCGGGGCACATGGCCAAAAAAAAAAAAAAAAAGCCTAAAAACAAAAATAGACCCAAAAGTGCTGTTTGGCCCAAATCTATGGGGTTATGGGCTTCCAAATTGGAATTTGGGCTCACTTACATAATAAAGATCTACAACCCATAATCACTATTTTAACCCGACCCGACCCACTCGACCCAATTAATAATCTTTCCTTAACCAGATAATTATAATTATATACACAAAACGCAAAAAATGAATTTTCGAAATCCGTTTATTGAAAAATGAATTTCGAAAATCCGGTTCTTAAAAAAAAAAAAAAAAAAAAAAGGCGTGAAACGGATTTTCTATGCTGATTTTTTTTTTTTTTTATTTGGTAATAAAAACGAAGATCAAATCTCTGTTTATCTCTATTTCTATAAATAAAAGGTTAACGAAGATAAAATTTTCTTTTCCTAGGTTTCTCAGGCGGAGATCAATTACTATTTCCCAAGTTTCACGTTTTTATTTTTTTATTAAGAAATAGATTTTCGAAATCGGTTTTTCAATATACGGATTTCGAAAATCCGTTTTATGCGTTTTGTGTATATAAGTGTGTATATGTGTTTTAAGTAATTAAATATTATAATTATATTGTATATATAAGTGTGTATATGTGTTTTAAGTAATTAAATATTATAATTATAATTAGTTGGTTAAGAACTTGTCCTTTTCTGGTTAATGACACGTCAGAACAACATTGGTCAAGCTCAAGCCGGTACAGTGTCAGTCACCATCTTCCACCAGCTTACCCAAACCTCCATCTTCGACCTTCTCGCCTCTCTCTCTCTACAAGACGCTTACAGCAAAGACATTTATTCTACCGATCAATTCTCTCTCTCTCTGCAGAGCTTATTCAAATGTTTGCATGACTGTTGTTGTATACGCAGCTTATTTCTCCTGCAAATAGAATGACGACGATCGTATTGACCTGCAACTTGTTGTTTACGAGCTCTTGTGATCGGAGGCGATCGCGCTGCGGATCCGTCGATCGAAGGAAACGGTACCCGAGATTTGAGCGACTGCGAGTTTATTGCGAGTCCAAGGTAATTATCGATGATCAATTCGTATTAGATTGGTTTAATGTACAATGACCTGATTCCGTTTGAATTCGAGAATTGAGGTAGCTTTTTGGGATAATTGGTGATCAGTGTCAAATAGCGGGTGTAAAGATGGGTTTTGATTTAGTTTCTTAAACTGGTTTTTGGTTCTGTATTGGTCCCGCACTCATTGCGCGTATTGGTCCCTCACTCATTGCGTGGAGGGTAGAGAGGTAGAGAGAACTTGGTGTGTAAATTTGTATTATAGTAAATATTAGTTATATATAACTAAACTTACAAATTAGTTACAAGTTAATAATTACAAATCTAATATCACTATTAGTAGTTATATGTACTTATATAATATTTGTTGTATTTAATAAATATTTTTTACACACACATTAGATACATATAATTGCGAGAGTGCGGATCCATGCATCGGGCCTTCTGCTGATATTTAAAATTAAGATTAAAATAAGGACCTGTCACCGAAACACCCTATTTTTTTTTTCTTTTTCTGCTGATATTTCGTGAAGTGCATCTAAAATTGTTTTGCATCATTTGAATTGCGCAGTTCAAAATGTGAAATGTGAAGTATTTTTCTACGAAGATAGCTGTTAGTACACACTTAGCTCTTGGAATACGCTAATTAATTTCCAAACAATTTATGATGAAGTAGCATTTGTAGTAGAAATGAGATGGTGAAAACAAGCTGTATTGGAGCATGTTGTGAGAAGAAATATGCCATTTTCAGCATTCCGGAATATTAGGTGGTCAAGGTGATAGTAAAACCCTTTTATGGCAGATTCCCATCAGCGCAATTGCCACAAATGAATGGATTATATAAAGTGCATATAAAGAAATCCTAGTATGTTAACTAGAAAGCCATATTTATGGGTATGAATATTTAGTATTCTCATTGTTATTTCCATATTTAATTTTATAAATTTTTATAATTTTTAGAGGGGTTATGTAAAATTTTAAGAGATTTTAATTGATTTTTCCTATAAGCATAGGGTAATAGTGAAATTTTTCAAAAGTTGGGAGGACTTGAGACCCCTCTCCGGCCCTTAGTAGCTCCGCCACTGCTTTTGTGAGCATTATTCGGATTTGGAACTAATAAATTTGTATTCATTGATTATTTGAAAATTGACACTATGGTCTCCGTTCCCTGTTTCGTTTCTATTCTCCTCTCCTTTTTGTTCTACACCACCATCTTTCTTGACAGACTTGTCCATTAAGTTGGAAACTTGGAATCCACAGTGACAATTGTTTAGATCATTTCGCAAAAACTTTTAACTGCTTTTCATATGGTACAACTTGCATAAACATTCATGATACCGCAGAAAGTTTCAATTAGATGGGCCTATCTTGAGTTTGATAAGTTTCACATCAGTATTAAAAACGAAAAAAAAAAAAAAAAAAAGGTAAAATTATTTACAAGAGGTTAGATATTGGATAAGATAAGATAAGAGGATTGGAGCCTTGGAGGTCACTTCAATGGCGTTCAATCATGAGAGGGTAGAAAGTAGAAAAGGAAACAAATAAGAGGAATGGGGAGCAATGAAAGTGGAAATTTCATTTATTAGCTTTGAACTTTTATGATACTAAGTACTAGTTTGGCATCTTAGTCTGTTTGGAAATATAAAACCAATTTTTCGTTTTTCTTTAAAAGAATCATACTGTAGGTCTCCAAATGGTGTGCGTACCAGGGAACTAATTTTATAGGAAGGTTTATGAATGAATTAAATAGTGTAGATAATCCACTTTCTATGCTTAAATAAATGCCCTAAGATGTATTTTACGTCACAAGCAGGCTTGACACTTCTCAAAATAGGAAACAATGTTAAGAGTCATAGTCTGCAGTAATTATTTTGTTACAATATTTTCGTTTCTATGTCCCGGTTGCTTTTACTTGATTTTCCCATAAATTCTTCTTTATACATGTCATTTTAATGTGGTACTCTATGATTTGGAAAGCCTTTGTAGATTGAAAGGGACTAGCATTTAATGGGCATGTTTTATGTTATTTTGTAGACAGAGGAACTACAAGTTAGAAGGTGTTCACCTTTATTAGAGAGTGTGTTGCTTCCAGGAAATGGTGCTTTTTCCTCTGCAGAGTGGAGAGCTGTTCCTGATATTTGGAGATCTTCAGCAGAAAAATTTGGTGACCGGGTAGCTCTTGTGGACCCATATCACGACCCGCCTACAAGTATGACTTATAAAGAGGTAAATTGTAGGGTTTTGATGTACTTTATATCTAAAACGAAATAATATTGTTTATATGTAATGTTGGTTGCTTTGAACTTGAAGTTACGAGAAATTCAAAATTACTTATTTTATATTAGAAACTGTTTGTGTTGAATCCCACATTGATGTTGGGCCTCCCGATATCCGTTTGTAGTGGTTTGTCAAAGTTCACCTTGCGCGTGAGGGGGCGTGTTGAATCCCACATCGCTTGTGTTACCTGATCCTGAGCTATATATAAAGTCTAGGGGTAATCCTCATCTTTCAAGGTGTCTTTTGAGAGTGAGTTAGGCCCCATTGGTTTCCTACAATATGTTCATAAAGACACTCTCCGACCTAGCCCATGCCCACCATTCCAGCCCCTTTCTCCCAGTATTGTTGTCCGTGTAGATTTAGAATTGTAGTCAGAATCTCACACTGAGTTGTATATTTATGATCTATCAATTTACTTTATTTAAACATTTGATGACAGTGATACATCTTGTAATGATGACTGTTACAGTCTAAAGTTCTTGTCATCAGTTTTCTCAAAATGCACTTAAAAGAAAGTAATGACACAAGGTAACGGACAACGCTTAATGATCTGAAAAGCCATTGACCTTTTATATGTGATTTTCTTGTAATGCGGTAGTTGCCTTTTGATTTGTGAGCTTCTACTTGGTAATCATTGTATCTTATGTGTAGTAACCCCTTGAGTTGTGTTGTCAGTGAACACGTATTTTTCACATTTACTTACGAGTATAAATATTAAGCTTAATGTGATAGAATAGAGTGTCAAAAATGGATTTATTTAGCCAATATCATTTGCTAGACTCTAATATCGACAATTCAATTAGTTTATACACAGTTAAATTCCGTATGCTGAATGAATCAAATTTTATGTTCGTCATTAACTTAGTCGGTACTTCTATTAGTTCTGTTTCCTTCTGGTGTGTTTCACTGTTGATGTTATCAGTTACTTTACCTTTATGGGCTCACCTTGTCTGCTCTTAGAGAAACGAATTCTATTGTTTCTTGGCTGATTGCTTGTCTGAATTCCACATTCTTTGTGTAATTGCAGCTTGAGCAGGACATTTTAGATTTCTCTGAAGGTCTAAGATCTATTGGAGTAAAGCCTGATGAAAAACTTGCACTTTTTGCTGATAATTCTTGCCGGTGGCTTGTTGCCGATCAAGGTATCAAGGGTCCATCCCATGTTTGAATTCGGTGCCTGAAAGCTAGATCTTCGTAGATAAGCAACTATTGCTTCCAGCTTCCGGACATTTTTTCCCATCTTTGCAGTTAATCATTATGATTTACACATGATCTTATGATTTATCATGCATATCACCATCTTATATAATTTGTCGAATCATTGGCTTCTGGCTTATAGAGACAGTGTTTGCTAAATGTTTAGGTGTTCATATTTCATAATCATTAACCTTTTACTAAATATTGTTCATCTACATGTATAGAAGATTCGTTTTCAGTAACAAATATCTATGCGTATTTTTCTCTTTCATTGTTGAACTTCTTAGTTATAAAACAATTAATTTTATTGCCATCCTTTTTTGCCTTAGGTATAATGGCAACTGGAGCAATTAATGTGGTGAGGGGGTCAAGGTCATCCATTGAGGAGCTGTTGCAAATATACACCCACTCTGAAAGGTTAGGAAGAAATTCCTTTCCAGATGTTTGTTATTGACTTCTTTTACTCAATTAAGTAGATATCTCTTTATCGTTTTAAAGTACACAGGATTTCACGTTAGTTTGTTGCTTATGTGAAAGGTTGTGATACTCTTCTGGCATGTTTAGTTAGAGGCAATGGAATTGAATTCTGATGGAATGGAATCAAAATTTGAATGGAAGCTCATTCAAAAATCGATTCCTTCCATTAAAACGTCATTCTATTACCTCCATCCAAACATGTCATCGTTATGTTTCTTTTATTTTTCCCCTTTTTATTGTGCGCGTGTTGGGGGGAGTTTGCTAATACCTCCGTTCCAATTTAGAATGACCCGTGTTAGAATAATTGAGAGGTGGAATATTGAGAGAGAATATGGGACGATTGCATTGATATTTGTGAAAGTTATAATATACAAAGATATACAAAGAGTTTTTATATAGAGTTACTAGGGTTTTGCTAGTAGGATTAGGGTTCGGTTAACCTAGTGGGCCGAGGACAAAATACATATATTAACAACCAAAATTCATGTCTCCTTTTACCATTTCTTTGAAGCGATATGTGCATTGAAATCTTTACTTTTTATGGAATCACCATATATTGTTCAATATTGTTTACTATACAGTGTTGCACTTGCTGTGGACAATCCTGAAATGTGCAACCGCATTGTGGAGGCCTTCCGTTCCCGGGCAACTATGAGATTCATCATCCTACTCTGGGGGGAGAAACCATGCCTAACTGGTGAAGCAAGCGAGTCATTACCTGTCTATGACTATAGAGAGATTATAGACTTGGGCCGTCAAAGCCGTATGGCTCTGCTTAATTCTCACGATGCTAGTAAGTATATTCTATCAGCCAATGGAAGTGGAACACTAAGGTGGCATTTGGTTAGTGTTTCTACTTTTCTATTTCTACTTAAAATCAACTAGGATGGTAATTTTGTTTCCGTACTGGAGTATTCCTAAAATAGAAACATGTTTGGTAACAACCATGTTCTTGAAATAGTTTCTTTTAATTTATGAGAACAAAAACAAGAAACACGTTTAAATGTATGGTGGTCAGCGGGTGTTGGTGGCCGGCGGGGTGATAGTGGGAATAGTTTTTTGAGAATGTATAGGAATCAACATTTTTTTTTGTTTCTCACATTCTTAAGGACAACATGAATTACTCTCAAATTTTGGGAACAAAAATGTGTTTACGAAACACATTTCTATACATTAATCTCTAAATTTTAGGAGCGAGAACAGAAATCAAGGAACGGAAACAGTGACCAAACGGGGCCTAAAGCTTTATTTTTTCCTGTAGGAATGCAGTAATGCTTGTGCACCATGCAATTTTTTTTTTTTCAGATTTGCCATTTGTTTCCACAAAAAGCTATTGTAACACATTTCTATTCAACAGTGAAGGAAATTTTATCTTAATTATTTGAAGTTATGATATTAAAAAAAAAAAACTATTATTTTACCGTGCAATAATGGTGTATGTGGTATTATACTTCCTGCCCTTTCTCATTTCTCAATGATCCGAATCAGTCAATGAACATTTAATGCAATCAGTCACCCTGTGGCTGCATGTGGATGGATTTTTTCGTATAATCTGTTGAGGTTTCAAGCATTATATTAAGGGCTAATTATGAAAGAAGCCCTTGAATCTAGGATTGGTTGCTCTTCATTCTTTAGTAGCAATAGGTTGTACTATGCATGCTTATACCCCATTTGGAAATCCAATGGACCTAGCTCAATCTTAAAAGACGCCTTCAAAGAGGAGGATTACCTCTAGACTTATATATAGTTTAGGTTCAGGTAACACAAGCGATGTGAGATTTAACACGCCCCCTTACGGGCAGGATGAACTTTGAAAAACCACTATGAACGGATATCGGGGGGCCCAACATCAGTGTGGGATTCAACACCTCCCACAAATGTTATATCATAAAAATTGGACCATCAATTTTTTCCCTTTTTTTTTTTTTGGTGTTTGTGTCGGGGGGGGGCATATCCTGTTCTAGTTCTTTAGGGTACCTTTGGTTGGAAAGATGAAAAAGAAAAAGAAAAAGAAAAAGAAAAAGAAAAAAGAAACATGAGAGGATAATATTTTTATCTACTATTTTCCCTAGTGTTATTTGGCTAGGAAAGAGAAATAAAAGGAAGGAAAATAATTTAGCTTTAATGTAATTTACTATTTTACCCTCATATATTATAAAAATAAATCAAAAATTCTATTTTCAAGGGTATAATTGTAATTTTACTCATTCCCCCGCCTTTTTCTTCATTTTCCTTCCAAATTTGTGTGGAAAAAAATTGTTTCGAAAATTGTGCATTTTCCTTTCTATTTTATTTTTCCTCCCATTTTCCATCCATACCAACAAGTTTTTTTTTTTCATCCTATTTTCCTTTTCATTTTCTTATCCATCCTTTTCCCACCCAACCAAACGCACCCTTAGTTTTCTCATACAGTAATACACTGTAGTGCCTCAAGATAATGCGGAGGAACTTTCATGTACTTTATTTGTCAGCATAAGAAGATGCATATGAAAGATATTGTTGCATGATCTTTGTAGACAACTTTTTAACCATGATATTTCTAGTGTTTTGGAATTATAATAAATCTTGAAGCTTTTTTGTTTTTTCATAGATTGGTTTTCATCAAGTGCAGCACACTTAACAACCAACTAATATAATTACAGGGCAAAAATATAGTTATGAAGCCATAAGCTCTGATGATATTGCCACTCTTATGTACACAAGTGGGACCACTGGAAATCCAAAAGGCGTAATGCTTACACATAAAAATCTCTTACACCAGGTTTGGATGTGTGCTACTTCTGCAGTTTCTTCTATTTTTTGAGGGAGAACGAATGAGAATTTCATTAGAACTTCCATGCACACCACATGCTTCAAAATTTCAGATTTTTCTACTGATGTATTCTTAGAACTTCCATTACCACTGTTAAACTAACTGTGAGGCAAAATGTTGAGAAAACATGAGAGACTTGTATTGATTTATGAGAAAGATACAATTACGGAGATATACAGTGATCTATATATAGGAGGTGACTAGAGTAACTCTGGTAGAGTTAAGGTTTGGTTTTCCTAGTGAGATTAGGGTTTAACATTAGTGGGCCAAGGCCCATATACATATATTAACAACCACATGCGTTCTTATCAGGAAGAAAATTCGAGCATTTGTTCTTGTATTTTTCCTTTTTGCATTTGAGGACAAGCTTGCTTTATTTCCTTTCGCAATTAGGGTTTAGGTGATTGAGCTCCAGTCTCCCTTTTTTTTTTCTTTTTTCGGGTTGCAGTGCCATTGAATACATAAGCTCTGGTTGATTATGTTTTTTGTTATTATCAAAATTGAATATATATCAGCTTATTGTTTGGTGCTCTACTTCCATCTTCCACCCCCTCCTTTCTAGGTTAAAAATTTATGGGACATTGTACCTGCTGAACCTGGGGATAGATTTCTTAGCATGCTTCCTTCTTGGCATGCATACGAGCGCGCTTGTGAATATTTCATATTTACATATGGAATTGAGCAAGTTTACACAACTGTGAAAGCCTTGAAGGTATACCGTTTGATTCTTTTTCCTTTTTGGCCTTGCAAAATATTTTCCTTTTCTTTGATTGCAACTTGATCTATTAACCTATTTTTTTGCAATGGACCTTGTTAGGGGATTTCATCTTAAAATCACATGGTGTTAAGTGGACTAACTCCTTTCATATATAAACTACTTTGGTAAGTCTGACAGATTCGATGTGGGATTCTGACAGACCTAAAAATTGAAGAGTTTATGAAATGATTGTGGTGATCATCTTTCTGTCTCACACACACACTGTCACACACAAGCACACATACTTAATCAGAGACGTATATTAAGTATCTCAGATTGCTTTTCTAGACAGTTGAGTGATGATAATAAGATCAGGTAGTTACTGTTTTTAAAATGTTTATCTTAGAATTCTCTCTCTGAATCATTGCAAGTACCTCTTTTGTAGGAAGACTTGCGGCGTTATCAGCCACATTACCTGATTTCTGTTCCTCTAGTCTATGAAACACTCTACAGGTACTTCCTTTTCCTGAAATATTTTGGTCATTGCATGTTATAAATGTGGCATGCATCCGAACGATGAAATTTTGGGAAATAAAAAAGAGCTTTCTTTAGACAAAAATCTGTGTGCGTGGGTTTATGTGTGCACGCGTGTGTGCATGTGATTTTATATTTGTTATCCTGATGAAATATCCGATAATCTGAAAAAATAATTTATACTTCCAAGATAAAATCTAGTGTCTTAGGGTTTAATTATGTGTTTCAAATTATTATACAAAGCCCCATAAACTCGTGTCTATACTCTATATCTATACATATTAATATACACTTACGAAAAGGATTTTATTTTATTTTTGTCAGAAATATTTTATAGGACAGATACGACCAGTTTATCTTCTCTCCCTCGCCCTCCTTTCCTCTTATTGCCCTTTTTTGGTGTGTCAAAAAACTTAGCTTCCTTTTCAAACAGTAGAGTTTTTTTTTTTGCTTTATTCGGTTCTGTTTTTCATTCTTCTTGTAGAAATCTTTCGCCTTGTATCCAAGTTTGATCCCTCAAATCCTTGCTCGTGCAATTATAATGTTCAGACTGTTATGATGCCTTCAAGGTTAAATGAAATTCCTTCTTGGTGTCATGCTTGTGGCATATATTATCTTCCATCATCTTCTTGATGAATTCTGTGATTTTTAACACATTTTTTAAATTGCTTCACTTGCTGTTACAGTGGGATTCAGAAGCAGATTTCTACAAGCTCTACTCTTCGTAAGCTCGTTGCACTTCTCTTTTTAAAAGTTAGCCTGGCATACATGGAGTTCAAGAGAATTTATGAGGTTGACGCTTGAGTACTTTTTCTTATGTATACCTCTCTTTTTGTTTTTCATTTTGATATACAGATTTTGGTAGCATGCATGCTACGGTCATAGAATTTTTCAGAAAGAATTCCTTGTGCGCTAAGCTGCTAATATGAATTTGATAAATCATATAATGGGACCTACTTGCAAGTTGCTCGTTATTATCAACTTTATGACCTATTAGATTCTTGTCCCACATCGATCACTTGAGAGTTCCCAAACCACTATATGAGTCAAGGAGTTATTCCACTTGAAATCATGTGGTTTTTAAGTTAGAATCTCCTAACATGGTATCAAGAGCCAACGTTATGGGAATTCGCCTCACATTCCCTCGTAGTCAAATCATCTGTGCAAATCGGGGGTGCACGTTAGGGCGGGTATTAGATTCCTATCTCACATTAATCAATTAAGAGTTCTCAAACTACTATATAAGTTAAATGAGTTATTCCACTTGAAACCGTATGGTTTTAAGTTGGAACCTCCTAACAGAGCCAATGAAGTCATGCCATATTAGTTTGTAACCTAACTCATCGTAAAGCTTTTGTGCTGGTGGCAGCACTACTCTTGTAAGCCAGTGAGGTGAAACATCGATTGGTTCGCTTCCGTATTACTGATGCCTTTCATTATAAGCTTAACATACGAGGAATCTAATTATATACCTTTTCAGATTTATCTCTTCTCATTCGTTAGATTCTTTATTCGGTTTATGTCCATAGCACTTTGTCCCTCTGTCTAGCTTCTTAGCTGCCTGTTGGCCATTCAACATGCTCGTCTCCTACGTGAACTGACCACCAATATATGTTTCTAATGTTTGTAGACTCCTCCTTCACATCCTTATCCAATGGGCTCTATCCTTCCAAACATATGCTCTTTCAGCTGCAAGATGTCTAAAATCATTACATTTATAACATGCCTGAAGAACTTGAGTTCATAATTTCTGGTTGGATCAGGTGGTTTTCATGTTTATTAAATAGAAATTTTGTTGAATCCCACATCGCTTATGTTACCTCCTCCTGAGCTATACACAAACCCGAGGGAAATCCTCCTCTTACAAGGTGTCTTTTGAGAGTGAGTTTGGCCCATTGGCTTCTTACATGGTATAAAGTTAGGCTTTTGTCTGATGTTGGATGTGTTGAATCTCACATCAATGATGGACCATGCAATATCTGTTTGCAGCGGTTTGTCAAAGTCTACCATGCACTTGAGAGCCGTGTTTCCCACATTGATGTTGGGGCATCCGTTCACAGTGGTTTGTCAAAGACCACCCTACCCGTGAGGGGGCGTGTTGAATACCACATTGCTTGTGCTACTTGATCCAGTGCTATATACAAAGCTGAGGGAAATACTTCTCTTGCAAGGCGTTTTTTGAGAGAGAGTGAGGCCCATTGGCTTCCTACAAATTCAATTTCAGTTGTTCGAAATCAATTTTCTGTTACGAAGTTGTTTAATTGGTTTACCTGGCATGCATGGACATGTACTTCCATCTCACCGCTTTGAATGATCTTCACTTGGTTTGTAGGGTAAATGTCTATCGAAAAGTGAGAAGCAACCGTTCTTACTTGTTGCGATGCTTGACTGGTTATGGGCAAGAATTATGGCTGCTATATTGTGGCCAGTGCATGTGCTTGCCAAGAAGGCTGTTTACAGTAAAATTCACTCTGCCATCGGAATTTCTAAGGTTTGAATGTTGTGTATCTTATTTATGAAGTTTCCAAGTGTTTCCTATTGAAATACTTCTACTTTATGTTGTAACACCAGGCCACTCAACCGAAAATGCTATATCAAGTTTACAATTTGATCTTTGAACCAACATATCGGCCCAAAACCTTCATGTTGCACTATCGTTCTTCACAAACTCCCTCATGATTGGGTCTTATTTTCTTAGTAGCTATGGTATTAATTCCAAAATCGCTATGAGCCCCTAATTAGCCTCAACCCACACGGCAATGGGTGTAAGTTGACTCTTATACCACAGGTTACACCTTGAGTCCTTGTGCAAAAGTGCTAGTTGAAGTTGACCATTCAATGTAAAAAACATCCACATTTACAGTTTACAGATTTGGCCGCGACAGATGTACTAAATAGGTACATTTTTCTTTGTAACATCTTCTATCTTCCAAGACGCTTAGTACCACCCTAGGGAGCACCGACACTCCGCCAGAGGTTGAGTGTTGGTCTTCGACACGTGTCGGACACCGACACGTCTCCGACACGTGTTGAGGTGTGTCCAATTTTGTATCTTTTATTTTAGATTTCGACCCGGTACCATCATACGAGATGAATGTGTTAGATATTTTAGAAGCGCGCTGTTGATCCCGAGAGCGTTATTAGTTTTTTTGGGAGGGTCTGTTTTGTAATTTTATTATTAACTTACTATAATGACATTATTATTTAAGGGGTGTATCTTATAATTTGATATTGAATAACGCTATTAAATGGGTCTTTAACAATTGGAGAAACAATAAAGGAGAAAGACAAAAAGCCGACCGTTTTATTCACCGATGAATGGTGTGAAGATGATAATCAGCCAATCAGTCTTGACTTTTTTTTTTTTTTTTTTTTGTGGGATTTTTTTAAAATGTGAATGTTGGTTTGAACTTTGAAGATTTATAATTATTGACTTAATGGTTTTTTTGAATGCATTTGTTGGCACATGTATTTTGTTAATTAAGCTAACATATATAAAAGCATATATTTATTTATTAACATGTCCTCGCCGTGTCTGTGTCGTGTTTTTGAGAAATTGTGTTGTCACCGTGTCGTGTCGTTTCCGTGTCCCGTGTCTGCATCTGTGCTTCATAAGTACCACCCAAAGTTGATCACATGATTGTAATTTCATTAAAAAATACTTGTTAGTGTAATTGCATTATTTCTGGCCAAGTGCAACACAATAGTATGCTTATTTTAAAATCTCTGAGGCTTCGTTGGGGCTTCAGAATCTATTAATCTGGAAGCAAACATATATTTACACACACACATATATACTTCACATTGATATCTTAAATAATCCTACTACTTGCTGGCAAGAAGGGACTGAGGTAAATGACAAAGGAACGGTAATTGTGATATGCTGCAGGCCGGAGTAAGTGGAGGTGGTAGTTTGCCTACACATGTTGACAGATTCTTTGAGGTCAGATGCTTAAAGCATTCCTAGCCAGATCAAAGCCGGGGATTGAAGTCATTGCATCTGATACTAGTTTTGGTGAACTCACAGGCAATTGGCATAAAAGTACAGAATGGGTACGGTTTAACGGAGTCATCTCCTGTTGTGGCTGCTCGACTCCCAGACTGTAATGTAAGAAACTCATTTTGTTCATTGAAGCCCTATATTCTCTTTTGCTTTCAGCTGTCAGTTGACTAACATAGTTCTATATTCTCTTTTGCTTTCAGTTGTCAGTTAACTAACATAGTTTTCTAATGTACGACGTGATCTAAATTTTCTAGGCCACATCAAGTTCCAAATATAGGATAACTTGTATCAAGTATATTACATTGCAATTTGGGTGTGATCATACCAACACTAATGCACCGGATCCCATCAAAATTGCATATATATAATAAAAATCGATTTAAAATATTGCTTACGTGGTTACTATCCCAAAATCAAATCCAAACCTGAAACCGCTTCGGTTTTCAATTCTGAAACCAAAACAGCAACCAAAACCATTTAATCGGTTTCAAAACCAAACCATTTGGCTACTAGCGGGTCTGGTTTCAATGTCCAATCCCTACTTGTAGGATAGATCTTTGTATTGTGTCACTATCCATTCAAACATAGGCTAGTTCTGAGTGGTATAATGGAAAGTGAAAAAAGAATAGGAAGAGACTTCAAAATGAGTTCATATGTATTTGTTTTTTAAGGTAGTATTTTGGCTTATTTTTCTGGATTTAATACAGCAAGCAATTAGAAGACTATGTAGACAACTTCCATGAAATGATATTACGCCTAGCTAAATTGTTGAGGCCCTTTTTAATCTCTTCGTTCCATCTTCATGGGAGAATCGATAACCTAAGTTGCTTTTTAAAAGACCAATAACCCCCCGGTTTTTATGTTTATTTCCAAAATGAAGAAACATAAAGGGTGAGCTTTGGGTACAATAGTAAGGTTGGTCCATTGTGACTTGGAGGTCTCGAGTTCGAATCTTTGAAACAATATCTTTATACTGGGATAAGGCTGTGTACATTTGACACTCCCTAGAACTAGAGGGTGAGCCTTGGATACAATAATAAGGTTGCTCCATTGTGACCTAGAGGTCCTGGATTTAAATCTTGGAAATAGCCTCTCTGTATACAAGGGTGAGGCCGCGTACATTTGACCCTTCCTAAAGTCCGCAATTGCGGGAGCCTTTGTGCATTGGTCTGCCCATCTTTTTTCCCAAATGTAGAAGCATAACTAGGTTGTCAAGAAAACTTTTAATGTATGTTATGTTCAATGACATTAAATTTTCTATACATTTGTAGGATAAACTCTTGTATTATCTGTATCCGGTTTTCTTCAGTTAATTTTATTTCGTTATAGTGGTTTTTCAAATGACAAATTCTCAGATTTTAACCTTTGAAGGTTCTTGGCTCAATTGGGCCTCCACTTCGGCATACAGAGATTAAAGTTGTTGATGCTGATAAGGATGAAGTTCTTCCTCCAGGTTCAAAAGGCATTTTGAAAATTAGGGGACCGCAAGTTATGAAGGGTTATTACAAGGTTAGTTTTCTATGTGGCGTTTGGTTAATGTTTCTATTTTTCTATTTATACTTTCAAGAAATTTGGATGAGATGGGATGAGAATTCTATTTTCGTTCTGGAGTAATTCAGAAATAGAAACATATTTGTTAACGACTATTAACCTGAAATTGTTTCATTTAATTTATGAGAACAGAAACAACAGACACGTTTGGTTGCAACATTTGTTCTTCTTTTTTTTTCCCTTTAAATGTATAGTGACTGGTAAGTGGTGGTGGCCGGCGGAATGGTGGTGGGAATAGTTTTGTGGGAGTGAATAGGAATCAACGTTTTTTTCGTTTCTCCCAAATTACTCCCAAAATTTTGGAAACAAAAACGTGTTTATCAAATGCGTTTCTGTACATTAATCCCAAAAATTTTGAAGCAGGAACAAGAATAGGAGAACAACAACAGTACCAAACGGGGCCTTAGTGTCATTTAAAATGGAATGTTCCAAGTAGTTTTAAATCTATATTTTTAGGCTGAACATTTTTCCCGTTTTAGCTTGAGAAACCTAAATTTGGTGAAGGGATGCATATATATATATATATATATATGCAAGCTGTTGAATTGAATGCATAATGCACATTATCCGTGTACCTTTTTCCTTTTATAACCACTGCTTTCCAGAATTAAGTCTATTACCCTTCTTAGATGATTGAAGATTATTTACTTGATCCATCTTATAATTGATTTAGAATCCATCAGCCACAAATCAAGCTATAGACAAGGATGGTTGGTTGAGTTCAGGCGATATCGGTTGGATTGTGCCGCATCATTCGCTTGGGCGAAGTCGCCGTTCTGGAGGTGTTATTGTTCTTGAAGGACGTGCAAAAGATACAATAGTTCTTTCAACAGGTACATGTTTCCATAGTCTCTACTTTGCTTAATGGCCCTTTGCAGTAGCCACTGAATTTTTTTTTTTTTTTTATGGCATGTTTGGATGGAGGTAATGGAATCACGTTTTAATGGAAGGAAGCGACTTTTGAATGGGCGTCCATTCAAATTTTGTTTCATTCCATCAAAATTCAATACCATTGCCTCAACCAAACATGCCGTTATGTTTTACTTCCATTGACGTTTTGATTTGAAAACTTAGAGCTTTTTGCAATTCGCACCCCTGAAGTTTCAGGGAAATTCCACTTTAGTCACTGCCCTTTCAATATAAACACATTAAGTCCTGAAGAATCAAAATCGTGTCAAGTTAGTCCTTCTACCATTTTTTATGTCATAATTCACCCACGTGGGTGATTCCGTGTATGATACGTATTTGATTTCCGTCATAAAAAATAACAGAGTTACCGATTTTCCGATAGTATCCACACATTTGCTAACCAAGACCACTCAAATATTTAGTAATTTGACGGGATTAGAAACCTTAGCGGTATCGATGTCTATTTATAGAGAGAATCCCAAAGGGTGTGTCCTTTCTAATGGATGTTTATTGAATAGACGTGATCTTTGAGACCAAGAATTGCATTCATTCACATGGTGACTATATATTAAGCAATACTATTTTAAGTGTGAACAATGCTACTTCCAAAATCTTGTACTTTTTGCTTTAAAAGCAAAAAGTATTATCCAAATGGAGCCTTAATTTTTTTCCCCCTTTCAACAAATGAATGCTTCTTGAAATCTCCTGTTTACTAATTTCTCATGGCTGAAAAAATAGGTGAAAATGTTGAACCATCAGAGCTAGAAGAAGCAGCCTTGAGGAGTACTCTCATACAACAGATTGTTGTCATCGGGCAGGTGATAAATACAATTTAATTACGAATAAATATGGCTCCCTCACTCTTATCACGATTTAAAGTGATTTTTTTAACGTTTTCTTCTACGTGTTATTTGTCTAGGATCAACGCCGTCTTGGCGCTATAGTCGTCCCGAACAAAGAAGAGGTTTTAGAGGCAGCAAAAAAACTATCTATTGTTGATTCCGATGCATGTGAACTTAGTAATGATAAAATGAACAGCCTATTGCATGACGAGCTGAGAAAACGGTAAGATTTGATTATCTTGGGTTCCCTAAACTTGTTCTATAGAATGCCACAAAGGCCTCGTTTGGTAGTCCTTCGATTCACAAATTGGACTGTTTGACAATTAGTCAGTTTAGGCTCCGTTTGGTTGTCCTCCAATTTGCAAATTGTACTACCTTTCAATTAGACAATTACTCAAATAGTGCAATTTGCAAGTTGTACTATTTTTCAAATTCGTATGCTATTTTTGTCGTCTTTCCCCCCCCCCCCCCGCCCGATTTTATGGTAAGGTGTGTCCGAACCAGTTTACGCACTCCTCGACTTAATTATCTCCCAGGTGATCTTAATGGTGCACTCTCCTACATCAGCCTAATGCATTCAGGATAAATTTAAGATTTAATTCCTGAAGTGTTCTTCAAGAGAGTCAAACCCTAGTTGATAAGGAAATATAACACCTCTCATTGTCAACCGGACTAACACCTCTTGGGTGCTATTTTTTTCTCATTTAATTGGAGTATAATATAGGTAAACAAATTAATTGAAGTAAAGTTAATGTGTGTTTTTATGTCCAAACGTACAACGTGAAAAATTAATTAAATTATAAATAAATGTAGTAATATAAAAATTAATTCATTAAAAATTGTATAAATCATAAAATAAGATGATTTACAGGACCAAAAAGTCCTTTAGAAATTGTTTTATTTTGGTGTTAGATCACAAAATTTATAAACATTCAACTGAGCTAGCTAATCATTTTGGTTCTAGTTTAAATGCTAATTTTCTTGTATAATTGGAGCAATAATTAACTAGAATGGGACGGTTATGTTTCTTTGTTCAACCAAACAATATGTAAAATTAATTAAATTATTTGTAAATGGAGAAATATTCATATTAATTCTTCTAAAATAAAATAAATCCTAAAATAAGATAATTTAGACGAATGACTGCTTTTTCCTTCCTGCAGGACTTCAAAGTTTTCATTTCAAATCGGACCAATTCTTGTCGTTGATCAGCCTTTTACAGTAAGTTTTCAAACCGCCAAAGTTTTTTTTTTTTTTTTCCGTTCTCAGAAATTCAATCTATATAAATATGGGCGTGCTCTCTCTCCCTCTCTCTCACACACACACACAAAAAAAAAATGAAAAACAGAAAAAAAATTGAAAAAGGAAAATCACCCAACATTTCATGTTCTTCACAAAACAAAACTGCATCATTCGTTCTATCAAAATGACGCTATTTCTCTGGCAATCTCTTTGCTTTCACAGATTGATAGCAGTTTAATGACCCCGACCATGAAAATTCGTAGGGACCGAGTAGTTTCTCAATACAAGGAGGAAATAGAGAATATGTATAAGACAAAACACGAATACTAGCATATGTTTGAATTGATGCAATACTTATTTTGCCTAGTTTTACCCAACAAGGAACCCCCCAAAGTTCTTTCCAATTCTGTACTATTTATAACATATGTTTTTTTTTTTTTGTAGTGACGAGGATATTGTTTGTACCTTGAGCTAATTTGACATAAATTAAGCTTATGAAATTCTTGTGAAAAAGATGTGATATATGCGTCGAATTGATCCTCACGAGGCTATTATGTGTCCTCGACCATAATGACGATGAACTGTTAGGTAGATAATATCTGCAGAGGTCAACGTTTGGTAATATTTAGTCTCTAGGCGTCGGTTTTGGGTGTTATTTTTATGGACAATGGGTAGGAGGTCCTATATTTAAGTTCTAATTGGTCAAAAGTCTTACATGTGGTAAAAATTTTTGATTTAATCTCATTTCTTTTAAAAACGCGGAAGCCTTACTTATGTGATAATCACGCGTTAGTTACATATAACTATTTTCTGTGTAATATCACTGTATTAGTTACAGGTAACTAATTTTTTTTTTATTTTTTTTTTTTTTTCGTTACATATTTCAATAATATGTAACTTTTTAGTTACATGTCTATGATATATAACTAAAAAATTTAATATTTTTCAGTTACATGTTTTAATAATATGTAACTTTTTAGTTACATGTCTCTGATATGTCTCTGATATGTAACTAAAAAGTTTGATATTTTTTCAGTAACGTCACAAAATATTTTATATATATATATATATATATATATATATTGTAACATGTAACTAATATTATATAAACACATGTAACTAAAAATACTCAAATATGTGTAAAAAATAACAATTATAAAATTATAACTAACATTAGTTACATGTAACAGAATTCACTATAAAAATCGAATGTAGTCACTAAAAGACTCCCTACAATCCCTGCAATATCCCTACAATTCCTGCAATGTGGGACTAAAATACAAGTGAAATCTAACTTAAAAAATTAAATCAAAACCTAATAACACAAAAAGATTTTTCACCAATTAAACTTAAAAAAAAAAAAAAAAAAAAGACTTTTTACCAATTTTTCCTTATTTTTATACTCCTCCATATATCATTTTGAAAATGGCTTTGGTGACTAGATTGAATGCCTCCTACTGTTAGAGCAGATCATATGCTTTGTGTCCGTCCATGGAATGCACACTAAAGAATCTCTATACATAAAGAAGCATGTCAGTCAGGGGTGTTCATGGGTCTGGAGACTTACATGCCTCGCCCGGCCCGTTGTTTATTTTTTAGGGCTTGGGATTAAAATTTAGGTCCATGGACCGGGTTAGGTTATTTTTAAGGTCAGATTAGGGCCTAACCATTTGTCCATTCAATTATTAAAAAATAACTATATATAAAATAAATAAATTATAAGGGATTTTATTATATGGTCTTTATAAAAGAGTGTATTGAGAAAATGATATTTTAAATGCCTACATTAAGTTTTTGGTCCCCGTGACCTTCTTAGAATTTAGTCTCTGGTCATTGTTCCTTAATTGTGTTATATTTACAATTTATGTCATTCTGTTAAAAAATGTGAGTGTTCAATTTTTCAAAACCCACAAAATTATCAAAATCATCCCACGCGATTCACAATTGATAGAACATTAAAAAAAATACACCAAATTAATTTTAAAAAAAAATCTCTTTCCAACGATATGAATTTCAATTTTTTTGGTAATTTTTTGCTGATTTGTGAATTTCATATTTTTTGAAAAATTAATCTATGAAAAATCTTTTTTCTAACGACATGAACGTTCAAATTTTTTTTTTTGTTTTTTTTTTTAATATTTAATACATATTTATACTAATTATATTGCTGTGAATGTTCATACTTCTACAAAACATATCGAAATATACAATTTCACCAAAACACTAAAAACTATGAAAAAAATTGATATGAACATTTACAAAAAACAATCAAACAAAATCAACGTAGAATAATAAACGTGAACAGGAACATTCAGAAAAAAAAAAATTGATATAAACATTCAAACTTACCAAAAATCAACAAATGACCACCACATCAAACGAACGATTCACTAAATCATTCACATAAATCTGAAATTTTTCAGATCTGAAACAATATGAACATTCACCTAATCTGAGAACATTCAACCAAAGATCTGAGAATGAGAGTAAAGCAAACGTGAACATTCAAACCAATTTCAGATCTGAAAATTTTCAGATCTAGAAATGGAAAAAAATAAAATTCGATCAACACTGAACATTAACATAGAAATGCATTCACACAAAATCAATAAAAAATGTCACTGAACAAAAATTACATTAACACATTGTCTGAATATTCACATAGAAATATGCATTTATATGAAATATTCTTGGACAAAACACAAATCAACAACAAAAAAAAAAAAATCAAAATCAAACCTAAATGGTGCAGCTTTGGCAAGAAAAATCGCTTCACCAAAATTGGTGAATCAAACGTGAGGAAGATAATCGAGCGATGAATCAACTGACTATTGAAGAGAATCAAATCGAACGATGAGGCCAATGGATCTGAATCAAACAGATCCTCAATCGCAATCGTATAGGCAAGATTCGAAGAAGAAGACGATGAGATCTGAGATCATGATCTGGAAAACAACAACGATAGACGGCGATGGCAAATGAAGAATCGATCTGTCTTCTCAAAATGAATCGATCGAATTGAATCGAATCGAAAATGAAGATCTGAACAAAATGGCCGGCGATGGTTTGAGGCAATCGATCGTCGTCTTCCCTGGTTAGGCGCGGTGGAAGTTGGCGGCAATCATTCGGCGGCAGTGGTCGTTCGGCGATTAAGGTCGGTGATTGAGAGAGAGGGGTTGGGGGAGGTGGCGCTGTGCAATCTCTTAGAAATTTAGGGTTATATATATATATATATAAGGGTATAATTGTCCATTTCTTTTTCTTTTTTTAATTTTAAAAAAGTTTTTTTTATAAGAATATTTTTCAAAAGGATTAAAAAATAATTTTTTTCAAAAAAAAAAATTAGTGAGGACTACTGGTCGAAAACTAATTTTCCGATTCTTATTCCTAACCAGAATAGGCGTCAAGTTGTGAAGCGTGGTTGACCAAAATCGTCCTGCATTCAAAACGAGATGGATGTATCGCAGAAAACAATGACAAAGCAATGTGGTTTATGTTCTCAGACCGGCCATGATAGGTGGAGGTGTCCATTGTGACACCAACATACACCAAATTGATTTCTTTATTTGATTGTAATTAATGTATTTTTTTTTTTACTTTCGTTGTTGTACAAGTAACAACATATGTGTTCTGTTGTCTTGTGATTAAGTTGAAATACTTAATCTTTAGTTGCTAAAGTAACATTTGATGAAAGCATTTACTAATTTAATTTAAAGAAAAAAAAAATTAGACCCTAAAAATATTGACACAAGCCAGGGCGGATTTGCTAAAAAAAAAAAAAGTTGAAATAATGTTTTCTTTGAATGATTATTTAAAAAATATGGCCAGAAATTTAAAGAGAGAGAGAGAGAAAAGGGTAATTTGAAAAACAAAATTGTAATTAAAAAATATAAAAATTAAGGGTCCTAAGTGTAATTTTAATTATGTTGAAATTACAAAATGAAATTGAATTGTATTTTAATCATTATTGAATAACTAGTGGACCTATTTTCTAAATAGATTAGGATTATTTTTACAAAATAAGGTCATTTTCCAATAAGTACTTTATAAAAATATTTCATGAATGCGGATAGTAGTTTATGTTGTATAGAAATAATATTTCGTCTAAACACTTTAATGTTTACGACGTCTTTCTGTTATGGCCGAGTCAGGGCTTAGGGATCCATCACTGTTATACTTACGAGTGAGCACAGGTCTTCGTTAGTACGGAATGAACAAGTAATATTTAGTCTTATTACCGGGCTCTTCTTCGTTAGAAGGAGGAGGAGGAAGAAGAAAAGGTGGTGGTGAGGATAGAGAGAAGAGCAGGAAGAAAAAGAAGGTTTTTTTGTTTTTTGTTTTTTTTAAAGGGGGTAAAAAATGTATATTTTTTTAAATAGGGATGTTAGTATAAAAAAAATAAAGGATGAAAATATATATATATAAAATAAATTTAAAAGGTTATTTATGTATTTTAATTTTTAATTATTTAAGTATTTTTAAATGGTTAAGGGTAAAATTGTCATTATAATAAAAAAAATTAGTAACTTTTATTTATAAGAGAACTAAGTGGTCTTTGACCAAAAAAATGATAAGGGATTGACCGTTATTTATAAAATGACAAGGAAGATATTTGGTTAACGGCAAAAAGACAAAAAAGGTAAGTGGTATAAACCTAGTTCGTGGAGGGATCACTTGCCTGATTAAGTGACAATTAAGTGCCTTAATTGTCAAATCGGAAAGGTATACTTGTTGAAATGCTCGTAGTGATGAATGAGATGAAAGAAAATTCTAGTTGTTATCTTAGCGGCTCGTTTGGTTGAATGGAATGAAATCAAGGTGGAATGAAATAAGAGAATGAATAAAATGTTATAAGAAATAAAATAAATTTGTCAATGGAATCACTATTTCATTATCTTATTTGATTGTCATGGAATAATGAAATATAACAAAATTCTCATAATCTCTTTTAAGTATCAATTTTAAATATATGTCTAGCAATAGATTATTTAAAAAATAAAAATAAAAAAAGAAGATTGCGAAATAGATTATTGTTACTATTAGGGATTCGCATTTGAGAATGGACTTTTGTAGAAATTGTTTTTTTAATTCCATTAGGCTAGGTTGATTCCAACCCGTGAATTATGCAATTCAATTTCATCATCTTTCATTCTAATGGAATTAAATTTTTAATTCAATTGGACAATCAAATAAGAGAATCAGAATCGACGATAGAATAATGATTTTATTCCACCCGAATTCCATTCAACCAAACGAGCCGTAAGTGTGTCTTATAAGAGCTAATTGATGGGTGAATACAATAGAAAATGACCTTTAGGTATGGTTTTTTGAAAGCACAAAGGCACAAAAACTTGTGACTTACTAAAAATAAGTATGCAATTGGGTTTTACACTTTTGAAAGGTCGAAAATCCATTTATTTTTTTGAAATTTTCAAACTGCAGTTTAAAATCTCCGAACTTTTTGCCAAACAAGTAGTTCTTTTAGATCCAAATATCGGACGTGCAATCGCCACCGGGATACCTCATCTCGTGTGCCAAGGATGGACCGTTTGGCTCAGACCCAAAATCAACGAAAAAGTTGGAGTTGATTTTGATACCTCCTTTCTCATTGTCGACATCTAGTTGAAGCATGTGGGCGCCTCTCTCAACGAGCTCGGGGTAGAACTGGCGGTCCCACGTGCTAAAGAGCGAGTTCGTGACATAGAGCCTCTTTCCGTCTAGACTCAACTGTATCATCTGAGGTCCTCCTCTTAATCGTTGTCCCTAAAAATAAAAATAAAAATAAAAAAATGAAAAATGAGCTTTTCTATCAGTATTGGTACAAAGACTGATTTCTCTAAGGGTGTGTTTGATGAAGAATTTTGGGAGAGGAAAAAAGTTTATATTCTATGTTTTGCTAATTCAAGAAGGAATTTGTAAAATTCTCTAGAATTTCAAAATGAAATTATTTTTAATCTAAGTTATGTCTCAGTCTCAAGGTGAAATTATATCGATTAAAAATTGATTAAAAAAAATATACTCAAAAACGACGAATTTTCAAATGATGGATTTAAAATTCAAAATTTTAAAATTCCATCATGTATAAATTCTACGAATTTATCAAAAACCTCATCCAAACGCACCTTAAATCTGAAGTTTCTTTATCATTCATATGTTCCCTACTTTTTAGAACATAATTCTCAGAACAAAAGACGCTAACCAAGCGCCACCTAAATGTTTGTCAAATTATGAAAAAAAGTATTATTAATTACCTGAATTTCCGGGACATCAGCTTGGAATGTCGAACCGTCTTCGCCCTCTGCAACAACCGAGCTTCCTTTCTGAATCAAACCCCCGACCCAAACTTGACCCGTTAGCACAGGCTTTGCAGGATCCTCGATATTGTACTGCCTGATATCTCCGTGAAGCCAATTAGCCAAGTAAATAAAACGGTCATCTAGAGAGATCAAAAAATCGGTTATAAGCCCAGGCATTTCGGGTAGAATCCAGTTTTGAACCTTCAATGGCTTCACCGATATCACCACCTGCATAAATCAGTTAAAAAATGTCATCTTTCATAACATACCATTTTCTTAAACAATGCCATGCAGCCAAACATAACATAGGGGAGATAAGAGTAATTTGCTAACCTCATGGCTCCATGTATCGTCGGGGTTCTTGAAAAATCTAACCATGTTACTTGTCAATGCGCACCCGACAAACCCTGTATCTTTCGAAGGATCGTGCAAAAACCTTATCTGCAAAACAATGTTGAACGTGTTATAAAAAGTTCGAAAAAGAAAAATATTAAGGTATGTTTGGTTCGCAACTCTAAAACTGTAACCCATATCTAAAAAAAATAACTTTAAGATAGCAAGCCAAACATGCCATTGAATAGCATACCCAATTTTGAAATAATGGGACAAGGAAAAATAGAGTGATCATTCGTTTAGAGTTTTTTTCCAAGATTTTTATTTTTGTTCTCAGAAAACTTGCCCCAGAAGCAAAAAATTGGGAATAATTTTTTTAATGTTTTCGCATGCAGTGTTAACATCATCTGATCCTCCTCACACCTTGCAATGCTGGGAGTCTTTGTGCACTGTACTATCCTTTTCTGTTGTGTTCACAAAAAAATTGTTTTAAAAATCTAGGAGCCAAAAAATGACCTATTTTTGCTCCAAGATTTCTAGGAACGGAAACAAAAATCTAAGCACAAAAGCACTAAAAAACAAACGAGGCCTCGGTTTCTCGGTTAAGTTTTTTTTTTTACCTCTAGTGGTAGGAGACCGGTAGGGCCAAGATCCAAAGTCTGTTTTAGCTCACCATCAGGCCAACTATAGACATGCAAATGGCGACCGTATAAACCATCCGAAACATGCTGCAGGTTAAAACCTTTGGTGAAAGCCGCCGGAGCTCCCCAAGATGTACTGATCATGGTCTTGTGGCGAGGTTGATACCAAAAATCGTAGCCGTATAGTGGACTATGGCCCGGTTTTTCCCACCTATTCAGATTATCAAATTAGCACATATTTTACATTTGATACATTTTTTACTATTTCACGGTTGAAGATATTCTCAAATTTTTTACAGTTGATTTATAATTTGTTGAGAAACTAAAAACTCTAATAAAATGTCTTCTCATGATTAATGTATTTAAACAAACTATAGGGTATTTAGACTTAATGTACTGAATTGAAATTGTTGTCTTTAGGTACGAGGTATATACTGGGGGGGTGCGCGCGAGTATTAACAGATTTTATCCCTTTCACACCTTATGGCAAAGTTCAAGGAGGTTAAATGAAAGAAGAGGGGTTCTTATAATACGGTCTTCTATTTTTGTTTTAAATTTTTTTCTATTCTTTTTATAGAGAAATTTATTTTTTAATCTTTAATAACTAATTTTTAATCCTTTATCAATATTTTAGTTTAATATAATATCAAATGAAAATTTCATATTTAGTGGCGGACGCAGAAATCTATACACAAGGGGCCGAAAGTGAAAAACAAAGTTTCTTAAAAAATTTGGGATCGCGAAATACATATATTTGAGTGGTATATATATATACATGTTTGAGAGGCAGACACAATCCCCGGCCCGATGTTAGCATTAACTCGATAGATTTAATCTAGTTAGTACTCAGTACCTTCCTTTGACATTGAAATCGGAATCGAGAAGAAGAAATCCATTCCCTTTAGCATTTCCATCTTTATCTCCAAGGCAAGAGACCAATATGTTGCCCGAAGCAAGGCAATGAGCCGTGTGTGGAAACGCCAATCCAGTTTTTTGCACGACGTCGTTAGGATCAACATATTTGTGCAGAGTAGGAGCCCTCGGATTCTTCTGCGTGTCGATTGCATATATCCGACCCGATCTAAAAGAATTGAAACAAGTAAGGACGGTTCAAGAATCTAAAGTACTTTCAATGAATACTTTAACAAAAATTTGAGAAACATATTTTTATGTTCCCATAGATTTGTTCTAAAAATCTAGGAACAAAACGGAAACAAAAACACTGAACAAACACGGCCTTAACAAAGATCATTGTACCTTCCTACACTAGTGGAGGCAAAGGCTCTGTTGTTGATTAACAACAATTTGGGAACCACTTCGTCACGTTCTCCTAAAATTGCTCTAAAAATCGAGGAGCAAAACAGAAACAAAAACACTAAACAAACACGGCCTTGATTTTGGGAACAGTTTTGTCATGTTCTCATCGATTTGTTATAAAAATCTAGGATCAGATCATAAACAAACACGGCCTTAACAAGGACCACCTTAGCCTTCCTACACCAATGAAAGCTTAAAGAACAATTTGGGAACAATTTCATCATGTCCTCATAAATTTGTTCTAAAAATATAGGAGTAGAACAAAAACAAAAACCAAAAAAAATAAACAAACACACAGAGGCCACCTTAGCCCTCCTACACTAGTGAAGCTTAAACAACAATTTGGGAACAATTTCACCACGTTCTCATAAATTTGTTCTAAAAATCTAGGACCAGAACATAAACAAAAACACTAAACAAACACGGCCTTGACAAAGGCCACCTTCGCCTTCCTATACTAGTGAAGGCTTAAAACAACAATAAAAAGGGCAGCCTGGTGCTACAAAACTCCCACTATGCGCGGGGTCTGGAGAAGGGTCGGACTACTTAGGTCTATTGTACGCAGCCTTACTTTACTTTTTGCAAAAGGTTGTTTCCACGATTCGAACCCGTGACCTCCAAGTCACGTGGCGACAACCTTTACTGTTGCGCCAAGGCTCCCCTTCAAGGCTTAAAACAACAATTTCGGAACAATTTCATCACCTTCTCATGAATTTGTTCTAAAAACCTAGGAGCAGAACAAAAACAAGAACAAAAACAAACACACTAAACAAGCACGGCCCTAACAAAGACCACCTTAGCCTTCCTACACTAGTGAAGGCTTAAACATCAACTTGAGAGCAATTTTGTCATGTTCTCATTAATTTGTTCTAAAAATCTAGGAGCAGATTAAAAACAAAAACACTAAACAAACACAACATTAACAAAGACCACCTTAGCCTTCCTACACAGTGAAGGCTTAAACCACAATTAGGGAACAATTTCATCACCTTCTCATAAATTTGTTCTAAAAATCTAGGAGCACAACAACAAAAACACTAAACAAACAAGACCTTGACAAAGAGCACCTTAGCCTTCCTACACAAGTGAAGCCTTAAACAATAATTTGGGAACAATTTCATCACGTTCTCATAAATTTGTTCTAAAAATCTTGGAGGAGAACAAAACAAAAGCACTAAACAAACACAGCCTTAACAAAGACCACCTTAGCCTTCATACACTCATGAAGGCTTAAACAACAATTTTAGAACAATTTCATCACCTTCTCATAAATTTGTTCTGAAAATCCAGGAGCATAACAAAAACACTAAACAAACACAACCTTAACAAAGACCACCTTAGCCTTCCTACACTAGTGAAGGCTTAAACAACTATTTTGGAAGATTTTCATCACCTTCTCATAAATTTGTTCTAAAAATCTAGGAACAGAACAAGAACAAAAACGGCCTTAACAATTTTTTTCTTACACTAGTGAAGGAAGAACAAGAAATCGCCGGGCTGCCGATGAATTTTCATAGCAAGAGCTACATGCATTCCATCCAGAATGATGCAATTCATCACCTATATATGGCATTGGAAGCCTATGAATGACTTTAGAATAAGTATTTGAGGTTGGATCTACATCCACTGTGGCCAAATAATCCGGCTTCTCATTTCCTGTTCCTGTATACCAAAAAAATAAGGCAGCGTTTGGTAGTATGGAAATTAGAATCAAGTTTATGTAAATTCTAATCTAGATTTCTTTGTTTTATAAATGAACAACGAAATAGATCACAAAGTCCCTGTTCGGTTACTATTTCTGTTCCCTGATTCTTGTTCTTGCTCCCAAAATTTTATGAATAATGTACAAAAACGTGTTCGGTAAACGCGTTTTTGTTCCCAAAATTTTAGAGATAAGTTGGGACTATTTTCTGAATTTCTTGCGAATATGACAAACAAAAATATGTTAATTCTTATTCACTCCCACGAAACTATTCCCACTACCAACCCACCAGTCACCATCACCCGCCACCATAGATTTAAAGAAAAAAAGAACAAATGCTACAACCAGATGCGTTTTTGTTTTTGTTTTTGTTTATGTTCTCATAAATTAAAAGAAACAATGTCAGAATAATGGTCCATCTAGAATAGAATCAGAATCCCATCCCATCAAGTCCAAACAAAAAAAACAAAAAAAAGAAATACTAACCACATATTGTGAATCTGATCTAATCGGGGGGGGGGGGGGGGGGGGGGGGGAGGGGGTGTACCTGAGTAAACACAGGTGACATAGAGGAGTGATTCCCTGGGGCCGGACATGGCGTCAAGAGGGGTAGCGTACCCTGGTCCCCTCTTGCAACAACCGCCGTTCTCCGCCTTGATTGATGAATTCACCGCCGTATGCTGTCCGTCGACCGACCCATGCTCCACCACCACCATATCTGTAGCCATCTCTCTCTAGCTCTCTCTCTCTTAACCGACCCAAGTCTCAAAATCCAATTCTCTCTCTCTCTCTCAACTGCAAAACCCAGATCACAAACCTCCTCTTTCTCCCTCAATTACACAACCCAGAACCCCAAATCCTCTATATCTGCTTCAAGTTAACAATCCCAAACCACAAAACCCCTCTCTCTCCTGTCTCTTTCTCTCTCTCTCTCTCTACATGATATTCAGCTGATTTCCCTGAATATTTTTTTATGTAGCCCATGACTAGACAACGCTGCACGGAGGTCGCAAAGATAGCTCTTTGTCGTGTAACGAAAAAAATTCTATCTTTTTGGATCTGGGCGCCTTCTTATCCTCTGTTCACAATTGTTTTTTTTTTATACGTCCAGGGGGGATGTACTTTTTTTTCCACAATGACAATTATTTGATGATAATTTCAAGGGATTTTGACACTTTGTACCCCCGAAGTTTGATCTTTATTTCACTTAGTCCATATAATTTCAATTTAAACACATGACACCCTGTAGTTTCGTAATTATGATCCCACTTTCGTAATTGTTTGTCATGCACTCAACTATTTTTAGGAGACTTTAAAGGCATTTTGATCCTCTGTGTATTATTTTTTTTTTTTTTTTTGCTCTTTATCCCAAATGATTCAATTCAGAATTAAACGACTCCAGAACAGCAAAAACAAAGCTCATACCGATTTCGTTATCAAACCTTAGTATTTCACTTTTGGATTTTCAAAAGCTTTCAACCTGTGCTGCTTCCTCCAATGGCAATCGCACTTCTCCCGTTTTTGAAAGAATAATTTTTTATTCAATATATATGTGTGTGTGTGTGTGTGTCAAGAAGAATAAGAAGCGGAAAAGAAAAAGGTTGAAAATGCTCATTAAGTCCCTTAAAAATAGTTATTCGCACGGTAGGAGGCTATTTTGATCCAAAAATAATGATGGGGATAGTAACTTGGACTGTAGTATTAAGAAACGTTAAGGGGTTATATGTTCAAATTGAAACTAAGGAGACCAAAATAAGATTTTAGTCAAATGTTAGGGGTTCAATGTGTCAAAACCCTTAATTTCATCATATTATTTTTTAATGATATGTCTTGCCACGTGTAAGTTTTTCTGAGATTTCTGTGTTGGATGGATCACATTTTGATGACGTGGCAGATTATTATTGGGCAGCATTTAGGTGATTGTCACCACCAATATTGAATAGTATATTAGAGTGAGATCAAGTTGTTGAAAGTGAGGGAGAAGACTAATTTTTTAATTCCTTTTTTTTTACCCCCAAAATATAGACTCCTTTTATATTTTCCAAAAATAAAATTATTTTTTTTTATTTTTTTTTCCTTTTTAATTCTTGTGAATGAATTTTTAGTCTTCGAGTTAGTAATAATTAGTTATTTAATTTTTTAGTTAAAATATTAATTAATTATTAATTTCATATAAAGGAAAATCCTTAAATTTAAAAATATTTTAACAGTTTAAATTTAAAATATTTGTAAAATTATTTGGATCTAAAAAAATAGGGTAAATGGAAGATTTCTAAATTCTTTTATTTTAGGTGTCATTTACAATCTATCCAATAAGAGATTTTAGATCCAACCACCACTGCCGCTATCGCTGACCATCGATCACTGCCTGCCTCCCGCCTCCACCGACCACCGCCACCCGCCGACGCCGTCCCCATGGTGGTAATGGTAGTTATCTAAATAAAAAAATTATAAAATTATACGATCAAATTCTTTACCTAAAATAGTTATCCAAATAAAAAATTTGTAAATAATGAAATTTTAAAATTCAGAATTTTGAAATCACATCATTTACAAATCCTTTACCCAAACGTAATCTAATTCACTAGTTTCAAATTTCTTTACGCCACTCATCGCAATCAACTCACACACTGATTTAATTATATTTTGTGTTCTTTCATGTTTTGTATGCTTACTTTATTAACTATTTTATTATTATTTATTATTTTTTTAAACTTATAAATTTAAAAAATGATATAGCATTTTAGTTAGGGGAATCCCTAATCACATATAAGTTAGGTTCCATTATTATTTTTACTTTCAGTCCCTCAACTTGTAAGTTTTTTTTATGTGACCCTTCAACTTGAGTTTGTTGCAGGCAAAGTTGTTGGCATTATTCTACGTTGTTCTATTAGAATTAGTGTTAATTTCAACTGAAAAAATTAAATTTTACTCCCATATATTTTTAAAAAGTAATATTTTATTCTATATGCTATAAAATTTCACATTTTTATGGTAAAATGCACTTCTAGTCCTTTTACTTAGAAGCTTTTTTTTTTTTTTTTTTCATGTGTCGCTTCAATTTGGGTTTGTTGCATTCAAATTCTCTAAGGCCCCGTTTGGTAACTGTTTCCATTCCAGAAACTCTCATTCCATTTCTAGATTTTTCGAATTTTTGTTCGAGAATAGCGTTTGGTAATTTTTGTTCCCGTTCCCATTCTATTTCCATTTGAGAATTGTGCTCATTTTTTTCTTAAGAAATGAAAAACAAAAAAAAATTGTTTCTCATTATTCTCATTCCATTACCAAAACCAAAGTTACTGTTCATCCACTGTCGGCCACCGTCCGCCGCCGGCCATCTCCGGCAACCGTCGCTGGTCACCTCCGGCTTCGCCGGCCGCCCACCGTCGGTGCCACCGGCCGGCAATTTTCGGCGCCGCCGTCCGGCCAAAAGAAAAAAAAAATCTCAAAAAAAAAAAATAGTTTTAGAATAAAATCGTTACCAAACGCGATTCTGTTCCCCAAACAAAAAAATTATCATTACCAAATGCGATTCTACTCCTAAGAAGAAAATAAAATTTTTATCATATCCCATTCTATTCTCATCTCACTGCTGGGATGGAAATAGAAACGGTTACCAAACACCACCTAAATTGTTGCCATTATTCTATGTCGTCTTTCTGTTATCCCATGTATTTTAAGGAAATGACACTTTATTCTAAATATTATGAAATTTCACATTTTTTTTGGTAAAATTCATGCTTTGTCTTTTTAATTTGTAAGCGTTTTTTTTTTAATATGACCCTTCAATTAGAGTTTGTTGTAGTCAAATTCTCCAAGTTTTTAACATTATACTATGCAGTCTTTCCGTTAGAAGTTAATTTTGTCTATAAAAATTACATTCTATTCCCATATATTTTTAAAAAGTAACACTTTATTCTATATAATATTAAATCTCACACTCTTTCCGCAAAATGTACTTTTCGTCTTTCTAAGTTGTTGTCATTATTCTATCGTTTTTTGTTAGAATTAGTGTTAATTTTGATTGAAAAAAATTAAACTCCGTCCTATATATTTTAAGAAAATAACATTTTATTCTATATACTAAAAAATATCAATTTCCAAATATTATTTAAAAAAAGGGAAGAAAAAAAGAACACAAATACATTTTTTCTTTGTAGCTGTCTAGATGATAAGTGTACATATCATCAATATCTGTCATCAAAATTACCAAATTACCCCTACATAAGCTTGTAATAACAGTTGTTTCCAGATAGAAGAATCTGGTAATCTTCACCACAGGGGCATTTGAAGTGAATGATTAAGCATTCCCCTGTTTTTTCCACCCTCACTGCTTCCTCTGTTTCTGTCCCATGATCATCCTCCTGAATGATTCCATTAAATTTGATCAATAAACTTCATAATTAACACCAACCCAATTCATTTTTAGCTGAATTTTCAAAAACCCATGTCTCAAATTATTGAATAAATCAATTAAAATTACAAAAAAAAAAAAAAAAAAAGTTGAATACCCAAGATAAATTGAAGATTTTTAGTTATTGAAGGCGTTTAGAGTAACTCCAACCTAACTAGGCATTTATATTAGCTAAAATACTATTTTAGCTCATGAATAGTATTTTGACTAATAGAAATTTAGAGCAACTTCAACCTAAGTAGACACTTTGGCTCATGAATAGTGTTTTAGCTAATAGAAATTTAGAGCAACTTCAACAGGACAGACGTTGGTCTACCCAAATCCATTAACTGCCAATTTGCCTAAACAAATTCAAAAAAAATCAACTCTAACACAAGAGCCATTTGAAGAGACAATTTGTCTCTATCCCAAAAGTATAGAGAATTTTGAAGAAGGTTGATGACAGTTGACTACTAACTGTAAGATATTTGAAGGTTTAGAGAGGATTGCCTCGTGTGAATACTTGTTTGGGTTGCAGTAAAAATTTATATATAAGCAAGCAAAATACCATACATGGAGACATTTAATCAATTTGTCTAATTCAAATACTTATTACGGTTGGAGTTGCACTTAGAGTTGTACTCCAACCATAGTTGAATTAGCTATTAAGATTTTTATTTAATTTTGACTGGGCAATCATGTACCTAGTGGTTGGAGTATATAATATTAATGTTGAATATATAAATTGGTAGTTAAAAATTTCTACCAATTTTTGGTTAATCTCTCCATTTTAGGTACAAATGACTCTTGCGATAGTTATTAAATAAAATGACTATAGTGATAACTCTTGCGTTAAAACTTAATTTTTTTTAAGTATAGTTAGCCAAAATGACAATTATACTATTTACCTCTTGAAATAACAATTGAATTGGAGTTGCAGCTGATATGGGAAAACTCCTGCTCACAACTGATATAGGCGTGGAGCCTTAACGGGTCGAATTGGGTCAGTAATCCAATCCAAAACGAATAGACCCAATATGTTTTCTAGGCCGAGAATAATAAGCCCATTTGGGTAAAGACTACGGCAGTCCAACACTCCGGTTAAACAAGCCTCATAAGGAAGCCCATTAGTGGGCAGATCAAAGCCCGCGGTGTCCAGGTCAAAAGAAGGAACAGGTCAGCCCATCGTAACCGTCTCCCCTACACCTGAAAAGCATTATAACCGGTTGACTGTAACGGCTCATGATAATTGGGATACGTTACAGAAGATCTCTCCCATGATATGAGGAGAAGATCATGGTTATCTTCCAGGCCGTTAGAAACGTATCACGTAATGGGCGACTTATCCAATGAAAAGGCGGAGAATCACCAAGCTTATATAAAGGGAAGGTATCACTGTTTATTACCTACGACACAATCTGTATATTATTTTTCTCTATTACCAAATTAACTTATTCTCACGCCGGAGGTTCTTTGGCCGACACCACACTGGTATTCCCCCAAGAACTAAACGGTTTTACAGGTTTGTGTGGGAAGGTGAAGAGGTTTTTAGCACATGCGGAGTTGTTACACGTGCTGAGAATTTCTGACAGCATCAGCGGCCAATTAACAATGACCCTATTCATTAGCAGTTGAATTTTCATAAATCCATGTTTTTTTTTTTTGTACAAATGTTAATAAAGAGGATTTTGAACCTTAAATCTCTCACTAACAAGACACATTAGATAACGGCCAGATTGTGAGGCTCGGGGTGTAAACCCATGTGTCAAAACAAAAAACTAGACAAAATCACCCACCCAAAGAGATCAAAATTCAAGATAATTCAGTGTGTGTGTGTGTGTGAGAGAGAGAGAGAGAGAGAGACCTTGAGAGTGTCGATGGTGTTATCTTCAGAATCATTTTCTTCCTCATCCTCAGACAAGACTTCATTCCACCATTGACGCATCTCCTTCATGCGTGCTTTCATTCTCTTCAGCCTCTGCAATTTACACACACAAAACACACACTTAAAGTGAATTGGGTTCTTCAATTTTCATCAAGAAAGTCAAAAAAGAAGAGCAAAATTTCAGAGTTATAAACCTTTGAACTAGGACTCTCCTCCTTGATTTGATCGGAAACCGGAGACAGCTGCCGGACGGTTTCTATGACCGGAGACTGCGGAGACGAGGTGGTGATTGCCGCCCTGTAAGCTGAAATCGGGTCGGAAATTGATCTGTAAAGATAATGTCCGGGGGTGGTGGGGTTTTGAGGAGACGAATACCGGTCGGACATCGATCGGAAAAGGACCGGAGAAACCCGCGTCGGAGTTACTTTCGCCGGAGAATTGATCTTGAACTCCTCGTCGTCAAATGGAATTCCCGTAGGGGTGGGTGAACCGGTTGTTTTGGTCATGTGCCTCTTGGAGTTGGGTTCTTGTGCGGAACCGAGCGGCGACGGGGAAGGCCGCTTCATCGACTGACCAGGGGCTCTGGCGGCGGCGGTGGCTGAGTTAAGGCGGAGCGTTGCAAGGGCGGCGGAGACGAAACCGCCGGCGTCTTCTTCGAGTTGTTGGAGGATACGGAACTGTGCTTCTTCTTGATGACTCATTTCTGTGTGTTTCGAAAATGTGAAGCGCGGGAAGAGGTTGGGTTGTTAAGCAAGTTTGAATAGGAGCTATTGAAGAACCAAAAGGATTTGTACACGTGTCCCTCTAGGTTTTTTTTTTCTTTTTTTTTTTATACCATTAGAAAGTCGGAAAATATGGAAAATTAGTTGTGACATCCTTTATTTGAGATGTTGATCACAATAATTTCTTGTCTTTTAACAAATATTACAAAGGTCTCTTACCGGAGAAAAATGTTAGCCAATTGCTCTCTTGCTCTCTCAACCCAGTTGAAAGCTTCACCATCATTGTCACTGCTATAACCCAAACACCTTGAAGGTCTTTTCCATCCCTTCTCTCTCTCTCTCTCTCTTTGCATAATACGTACACCCAGTGTGCGCGCGCGCATGTGAGTTATGCAGATAGAGAGGTTGGTTTAGAGAGAGACGAGGAATTGTGGATTAGATATGGCAGCGGTGACTCAAGGATTTGTGGGTTTTCAAGTGTGGCATCGGATTTGAGGACGACGGTGGAAGTGGGTTGAAAATTGTGGTGAGCAGTGGTGGTGGTGGGTTATCTATGATAAAGAGCAGGTTGTTGACAGTGACGGTGGTGGTTGAATAATGTGGAAGGATGGTGATGGTTGTGGTGGGCAGTGATGATCAATGGTGGCGAATGATGGGCGATAGATGGTGGGGGATGGTGGTGGTGACGGTCGGCTGGGGTGAACGGGAAAGAGAGAGTAGCAAAAGAAGAAATAAAATAAAATAAAGAAAAATGAGAAAAGAGAAAGAAAAAAGAAAAAGGAGAAAATATATATAAAAAATAGAAGAAAAAAAACAGAGTCAAAGCCAACAAATAAGTTAAGGTAATTAAGTAACTTTAACAATGAATTTTGTATTATATGGTTATATTTGGAATTTAAAGAATGAGATTAGTAGTTCAACGCTGATCAACTTCGATTTGGAAAGTTAGGTGTTTTGGTTAAGAAAGATAAGGAGTGTCCTTGGTAGTTGTTATTATGATTATCGTCTCAAATGGAAGGATATCACCGATAATTTCACTCCAAAATATTTTTTGATCTTATTTTATATATTCTATAAAAAATATCATACTCTTGGTGAACATCCGTTCACTAAATAATTTTTGTCAAACTCTTATTCGAAATGTACTTGTTATTTACAAAACATATCATTCTCTGCAATTATACTATCAACTGACATTTTTTAAAAGTTGTAACGGAACTATCAATTAGGGAACTAGAACAAAAGGGGAAAAAAAAAATTTGATTTTGAACGTTAACAAATAATTTAATTTATTAAAAATATATCATTTTAATCTCCGCGTCATCATTTTCAATTTGATATCCATATTAAATATATTTTTTCTTCAAGAATTTATTATCTAGTGAACCTTCATTAACATGATGTTTAATACCAAATTGTTAACATTCACTTGTTTTAAAAATCAAGCATTAAAAGTGATAGGGTAAATCATGACTACTATTAGCATTACTAGTGAACATTCACTATGTCCATTTCACATTCCGATGATGTTGCACATATTAAGAATTGATTTATCACTGAGTAAGCATCCATTCGCTAATTTCCTATGGCAACATTTATGCACGTGAATGGGTAAATCATGATTGATATTAGTATTCATAGTGAATATTCACTGTGCAAACTTCACGTTGTAATGTTACTGCACGCGTTCATATATTGATTCAATGTATTATAGATTGAAGATTAACTTGTTCTCTCAAAATAACATGTTCTCGTATTTTGAGACTCAATATGAAAGATTAATTACTGTTATTTAGATTAGTACTTAACATTCACCATACTCGCTTCACATTTTGATATTGGTGCACAAATGCATGTATTATAGATTGATTCATATGTCAATATTATTTTATATTAGTTAGATCTATTTAATATTTAATATTAACTAAATGAATTCAAATTTACTTGAAGAGTAAAAAAAAAACATTATGAGTGAATTTAAGAATATTTCCCAAATGCTAGGTCAAAATTAGAGAAATTATTGGCAATGACAATGATGATTTCCACTATCATTTCTTATATATTATATATGGGATCCACCAAAAATAATCAAATAATATATATTAGTAGACTATTTATCCAAAATAAATAAATAAAAAACCCTCAATATGGACTAAAACTCAAAGAAGAAATGATGAAAGCATGTTACTTTTGTGAGAGACACTTCAAAGTCTAGTAAAGATGAATGATAACACATTTGAGAATGGAAAATAAAATTTAAATTACTTTTAAAATAACATTTTATAATGATCATTGTATATTAAATTAGAGGTTTTTGCACTTTGAAACTCTAAAGTTTTGGAGAAATTCTACTTTAATTTCGGTATTTTCAATTTGAATAGATTAAACTCTTAAGTATCAAATCGTCTCAAGTCAGTCCAAATCGGTAATTCCGTCATTATTTATGACGAAAAGCAGCCACGTGTTAAAAACATAATCACTCACGTGGAAAAATTCCATTATTAAAAAATAGCAGAAAGATTGACTTGATACAATTTGGATACTTTAGGGTTTAATGTGTTCAAATCGAAAAGACATGGAATAAAATGGGATTTCTATGAAACTTCAGGGGTGCAAATTACAAAAAACTCATTAAATTATTACATATTTTAGTATATTCTTAAATAAAAATTATATTATTTTTTCAATCAAATATACGTAGAAAATGATTAGCAAAGGTACAAAAAGAAAATTAATTCAATTATTTAGTTAAATTATATTTTATACCCTTAAAGTTTGAGTGTGATGTCAATCTATTCCTAGATATTTTAATTTTCACAAATTACCCTTTAAAATTTATTTTTTGTCTCCAATTGATCCATTGGATAAGTTTCAGTCATATTAATTGTTAGAGAATCAATACGTGTATCACAATTGACGAAAAAAAATTAAGGATAAAACTAACATTTGTTTTGTATGTCTTGTTGCTCTTGCAATTAGAATAGCTAAAATGTGTTGATTTGACCAATTATAAGTAAAAAAATCAAAATTTAAATGATAATTGCAAAAATTAAAAGATCATGAACCATATTATAATTATAGCTAAACTTAAGAGGTGAAAATGTGATTTTACCCAATTAGTTAGAAAAACATTAATAATAATTTTGGATATAAAAATAAAGTTGTGTTTAGTGCGTGTTTTCTAATGGGATATCTTTGTTATTTTAACATTCTACTAAATGTAAGACTTCTTCTCCTAGTATTTTTTTAATAACGATTCGTTAAGAATGAGAGGGAAAAAAAATCTAAATCATAGTAAGTGAAATGTTAGGAAAAAACATCTTAAATTTAGTAGAGTGATGAAATAATGAAGTAGAAGATTACGTGCCGAGTACAACAAAATTTTCGTTCAAAATCATTAACAATATTTTTAATTTTACAGGATTGAAATAAATATAAAACTCGAGAAATCAAGTGTGCAATTTGATAAATATTAGAATCCACGTAGACACATACTGTCACAACCCGTCCCGGACACCCGTCATCCCGAGACTGGCGTGACTATAACATGACATCACCAAAACTCAAATAACCTAATGAATGATAATATACACCCACTGCATAATACATACATCTACTACGGGGGGAACACACCCGCCTTAGTAATTTCTCTGACTAAAAATATTTATTCATGAACCTTTTTAGGTTCGTCTTTGATAGCTTCTTCCAATCGCCTACATGACTCCATCACATAGCTCTACCTAGTGCCAGTAGGGGACCGACTCCTAGCTGTTGTACCTGCGAGTGTACTGCCTTCTTAGTAAAATATTTTTAAAATAATAAAACATTCTAAATATTACCACAATTAAATTTAGATTAAGCATGAGTATATAAATAATGAAAATAAAGCGATATAGATAAGTTCCATCCCAATCCATAAAATCATACCACTCACCATAATAAATAACAACTCACCCAATATATGTAAAACCCCACATCTCAAACACCATTCCATCACAACACACACTGGCTAGCCATAGTGATCGTTTTAACCTCACGATCGGGAGTTGCAACGGTACCGTAACATTCGTAGGAATGCCTTCCTACGAAATATCCACACCCCTTACGGGGAGAAACATCTATATCCCATGGGAAAAATCCACACCCCTTACGGGGAGAAATACAATCCACTCCCCTTTCAGAGAGAAACCATACCCCTTTCGGGGATAACAACCATGGCATCGTCAAAATCAAATACAGCATCATCGAATCATAACTCAATAAATATCGTCTACTCAACATCGTCAAATCATCACGTCTACCTCTTTTCTTCAAAACCAACTTTTAAATCCAAAAATCATATTTCACACTTTCTTTTAAAGAAAACGTCTGATTTTATCAAACCACTTTTCCACCCTGTATTTTTTAGAAAATCAGGCATTTTTAGAAAAATAGATGTTTTCTATTCTCTTTTAAAAAAACACCGTCTAATTTCACCAAATCCAGCGGAAATTCATTTTCAACTTCTTTTTGAAAACTATCGAAATCCTGCTTGATCCATATCATTTATAAATTCATACAGTTTAAATAATCACATATTTCATCATATATATTCATAGAAAAATAGTTTGGCAAGAAGACAGTACACTCACCTGAGTATCCGTTTCCGTAGACTCGACCGCTTATTCCCTACTAGGACTCCGGTGCCTGCGAACCTAATAGTGACAGGGCCTAAATTAATATTTTGTATAAAAACCCCCCCAAACCACGCCATGCAACCCTAGTTTCCTTAATTCCTATTTCCCACCTTTTCTTTTGGAATATTATTATTAAATTAACATTGCTCCGTTCTGGTTTACTATATAAACTGTGTTCATATTAACGGTCCCATTATTTATTATTTTCGTTTTTGACATTTCAATGCTAATAATTAGTTTCATAACCACCCACGAGACAATTAAATTCATCAATTAAGAAAGCTCGGAATTCTACCTCTCCCGGATTTTCCGTCTGCCGCAAGATGGATTTTTGGATTCTACTGGGGGGGTTTGCGTAATTTCTAATTTTCTCTTCTTTCCTTCCTTTTTTTTTTCTTTCCTCTTTCTCTGTTTCAGCTTCTGCTTCACGGCTCTGTTTCAGTTGGGAGCTCCGCCACACCACCTCAACACCAGCGACGCTCCCTTTTTTCGCTGATCTTTCCCGCCGACCCAAACATACATACGACACACACAACACCCGTTCCTTTCTCTCTCTACTTCTCACTTACCGCCGGCTAAAACAACCGACGGCGACACACATACACACACTCCGGAACGCACACTCACACATACACGCATGCACACAGTACACCCACCATCGGTGATGATCACATACACACACTCCACCAACTAAAACCCACACCGCCGGTGAGTTTTCTCTCTCTCTAACCTACCGCCGGCAACATCCCACAGGAGTGGATGATCCCGCCTTCGATTGGACGGACAGCACACATGCATCGTATACATGATCATCGTCAAAATCGGCAACGGAACAACTCCACCCACGCATACCGACACTAAAATAAACAGAGGAATCACATACCCACCTTTACCGACGGCGGCGACGATTACTCAGGCCCCGTTTGGTAACCCATCCCATCCCAGAAATTCTCATTCCATTCCCAGATTTTTGGGAATTCTGTTTGGGAATAGCGTTTGGTAATTTTTATTTCCGTTTCCATTTCATTCCCATTTGAGAATTGTGCCCACTTTTTTCTTAAGAAATGAGAAACAAAAAAAAGTTGTTTCTCATTATTTCCATTCCATTCCCAAAACACATGGTTACTATTCACCTACCGGCGACAACCGCCCGCCGCCGCCGACCACCGCCGGCCATCGTCCGCCGCCGCCGCCGTCGTCGCCGGCCACCGCCGACCGAAAATTTCTCGGCCACTCCAGCCGGCGCCGGCGACGGTGCCATTGTCTTCCGGCCGACGTCACTAGCGCCACCGCCATTCGGTCATCTCCGGCGGGGGGCCACCGCCGGCGGCCGTTGCCCGGAGCACCGCCGGCCGCCGACGACGGCGCCACAGCCGTCAGGCCAAAAAAAAAAAAAGATTTTAGGATAAAATGGTTACCAAACATAATTCCCTTCCCAAAACAAAAAAAAAAAAATTATCGTTACCAAACGCGATTCTACTCCCAAAAAGAAAACAAAATTCCCATCCCACTGCTGGAATGGAAACAGAAACGGTTACCAAACGCCACCTCAAATACCCATGCCGACGACAATATACGCCCGCTGATCCCCTCTCTCTCTCCTCCGGTTCTCCTCTCCCTCTATTTCGTCTTCTCGGATTCTGTTTCGGTTCTGTTTCGTTTCCTCTATAATTTGTTGTATATATATATATATATATATATTGTTAGAAATTTGGGCCACCGACTCTCCTTCTCCGTTTTCTTGATTCTTCTCGACCTTTCTCCCCTCTCTGACGTGTGGATGAATGCATGTGTATGTATATATATACATATATATGTGTGTTGATAGAAAAGAAAGGCCCGATCCTCATCTCCACTATTTCTTTTTCTATGATTAACAGTATATATATATAATTGCACTTAAACCCCCTTCATTTTAGTTAAGTCTATAAATTAAAACAAATTTTATTTTTATGTTTTTGAAAGTTTACAATTTGGTCCCCTAAATTTTTAAATGACATCTTGAATTTCAAAATCCTCTCTGCTATTTCCGAAATATTATAAAAATGCCACCAAAACTATTTGTCTCTAAGAAATCGGGGTCTTACACATACTTTATAAAGCAAATATATACTTAAGAGATGTTAGTTTGATTGACAAGAAGAGGTGTCTCTTTTCTTATCAACTAGGATTTGACTATCATGGGGAACACTTCAGGACTCAAATCTTGAAAGCGCTAAACCGACGTGGAAAAGTCCATCCTTAAGATGACCTGAATGTTAGAGTATTCCAAATATACAAAAAGAATGTTTCCTTTTGTATAATTGGAATTATATCATTATCTTAATTGTAGACACGACATTTTGACCACCCCCTAAAAAATTTTATACTTTATTTTATAAATTAACTTTGTTATAATTAACTTTATTTTATTTTATTTTATTTCAAAAAAATGCAAAAAAATAAGAAAAAGAAAAGAAACTAATTATCGTTTGTTTGGAGAAAATCGGGAAAAAACGAAACAAAGCAAGACAACTCAAACGGGGTATGAACAGTGATCGTGAATAGTATCCGCATGCATGAACAGTAACATCGCGTGAACAGTGATCGTGAACAGTGACACCGCATGAATAATATCCGCGTGCATGAACAGTGACACCCGCGTGAATAGTATCCGCATGCGTGAACAGTAACAGCGTGATCGTGAATAGTACCCACATGATCGTGAATAGTATATGCCGCGTGAATAGTAAATGCGTGAATAGTGAACCGCGTTTTTGTGTAATTCCCATTTTGCCCTTTTTGAAGTCTATAAATAGAATACTCATTTTTATTTTGTAGGGAAGATTTTTGAGAGGATTTTTTGTAGGGATTTTTGTGAGGGATTTTGGAGGAGGAATTTTTTTTTGAGGATTTGAAGGGAGAGGAAATCTGAAGAGAAATTTTGAAGAAAATAATATTATTTTCATTTTATTGTAATTTCGAAGAAGAAAAGAAATCTCCAAGAAGGTGGTAAATACTTTTTTTTTTTTAAATAAGTTGTTATTATAATAATCCTTTTTTTATTTATTATTATTATTATTATTTTTTTTTTATTTATATATATTTTTTTAGTAAATAAAACGAGGTGGAAAATTCCCAACCTTCCATTGGAGCGGTTTAAGTTTAGAATGGAATTACTCCCCTCGATGTGTGTGTGTGTGTGTGTGTGCGTGTGTTTTATTTAATTTGTATTAAATATAATGTGCTAACAATACGAGGTGGAAAATTTCTGACCTTCCATTGGAGCGGTTTAAGTTTAGAATGGAAGTACTCCCCTCGATGTGTGTGTGTGTGTGTGTTTTATTTAATTTGTATTAAATATAATGTGCTAACAATACGAGGCGGAAAACTTCTGACCTTCCATTGGAGCGGTTTAAGTTTAGAATGGAAGTACTCCCCTCGATGTGTGTGTGTGTGTGTGTGTGCACGGGTGTTTTATTTAATTTGTATTAAATATAATGTGCTAACAGTGTGCGTGTGTTTTATTTAATTTGTATTAAATATAATGTGCTAACAATACGAGGTGGAAAACTTCTGACCTTCCATTGGAGCGGTTTAAGTTTAGAATGGAAGTACTCCCCTCGATGTGTGTGTGTGTGTGTGTGTGTGTGTGTGTGTGCGTGTATTTTATTTAATTTGTATTAAATATAATGTGCTAACAATACGAGGTGGAAAACTTCTGACCTTCCATTGGAGCGGTTTAAGTTTAGAATGGAAGTACTCCCCTCGATGTGTGTGTGTGTGTGTGTGTGCGTGTGTTTTATTTAATTTGTATTAAATATAATGTACTAACAATACGAGGTGGAAAACTCCCGACTTTCCATTGGAGTGGTTTAAGTTTAGAAGGGAAAATACTTCCCTCGATGTGTGTGAATGTGTGTGTATGGGTGTGTGTGTTTTTATTTTATGTTTTTTGTTAAATTTAATGTTGTTGTCACATCGTGGAGGAATTTTCCCGCCTTTTATTTAAATGGCTTAATATATAAAAAAAAATACAAAAAGATTTTCTTTTTTAGAAGGAAATTATTTCAAAATAAAATAAAAATATTCGAATTTAAATTTTAATTGGACTTAATCGGATAAGGTACCGTCTTTGGATGGGCGTCTTGGGGTGCTTGACACCTTCCCCGAGCGTAACTGACCCCCGAACTCTTTAAACGAATCTCTGATCAGACCATGTTATTTTAGGAGTCAAATTTTTACTTAAGCCACATTTTTTAAAATTGTTTTCAAAAAAGAAAATATGGTGACCTAGCACATCATTTAAAACCCAATGCTAGGTGGCGACTCCTTTTTCTAAAACAAGTTTAAGTATATTTTAATGAGAAAATCGACGTTTTTAACAACCCTTCTCATTTTACCAGCGCCAAGCTTAAGCATATATATCTATTTTTTTGATTTTCTCTAGAAAATCGGGGCGCGTTCAGCTGGCGACTCCACTGGGGATTATTAGAAGGTCGAGCCTAATATGTCTGAATAAGTCCAATTAATCTAAAGTCCGGATGTTAAATTTTATTTTCTTTTCTTTTCTCTCAATTCGGTAAATAAGTTGTGATTTTTTTATTTTTTATATTTTATATATTTTCTCTTTCTTTTCCTTATTTCCTCTCAGGCTCTTATATCGTTGTAAATCCTCTGACAAAAGCAAAGTTGTCTTGTATCCATATTATCCCCTCAGGATTCTATGATACAAGACGAGAAAGGGATTTTTTTTTATTTTTTTATTTTTTTAGGTGAAGAAGAAAGGGACAAGATAAAGAAAATTGGTCCCAGAAAAGCAAATCCAGTTCCCCCCTTTCGAAGTCCGATCTTTACACGCAGTCCAGCACAGACTCATTCCAGGATGACATCAGAAAGCAATCCCGAATCTCCCCGAACTACCCCCAAGCTTCCTGTCCCCAAAACTACCCGAACCAGAACAACCAATATCACAACTACCCTCCTCAAAATCGCCAAAACCAAAATTATCCTCAAAACCAACCCTATTCCCAAAGCCGCCCCCGCTATTACCAAAATGTACCTCCCTCTTATCAAAACCATATTTCCCAATATTATCCTCAAGCCTACCCAGCACCCCCTTACCATACCTATCAACCACACCCAAACACCCCACCTCAAATTCCTAACCATACTCCAAGGTCAGGAACCCAATACCACCAAGTTCTTCTACCTCATGCTGCGGGAGAAAATTTCCAGAACGACAACAGAGAGCTACAAGACCTTCCGGTCTCGATCACCGAGTTGTACCGAAATTGTTTGAAGCAAGGGATGCTAACACCCCTTCCATTCTACGAAGTTAAACTTGGGAGTAAAGCAGCTTCTTCAAATGCTTTCTGTGAATACCACTCAGGAACCAGAGGACATGCGACTGAGCAATGCTTTCAGCTGAAAGACAAAATTCAGGAGTTTATACGGACAGGAGCCATCACGTTTCCTAAAAAACCTGAGGCCGGTACGCCAAACTGTCAGCAGAATCCGTTGCTTGAGTATGCACCTTCAAGGGATGGTAAAGTCAATCTTTACCAAAATGTTGTTGGAGATGGGAGTGAGTCATGTGCCTAAGGCTCAATTTAAAAAATCTAAAGACTGCAAAACTGTTTTTTTGTTTGCTTTAAATTTGCGAGGTGTTTTGATAAAATTGGAAAATCTTTGCGTACTCACATTTCCATCTCGTTGGTCTTTTGGATGGAAAAGAATTTGCTCTGTAATGACTTTTAAAATTTCAATAATGCAATACTGTTTATTCAAAACTGTGGTCTAATGTTTGAATCTTACTATTTCAGGTGCCCAAAATTGCCTGCATATATTGTATGTGAGGTGACTGAGTGAGGATGTGGAGGTGTGATTTCAATACAAAATTAGACCACGATTCAATGGGACTATAATCAAAGAAAGATTATGTTTATCCAAATGATGGTGAGATTTGAAAAGGCTCGTAACCAAATTCGTCAGCAATTCCAGAAGTACCGAGGGATTCGAAAGTCAAGATTGGTATCCATTGTCCTTACGATGCTTTGATATATTGTTGCAAGCTAATCAAGCTATCTCTGGTGGTACTTTAGTGATTGATGAAATTGGGTGTAAATATCCCGGTTTGCATGTTGTCTGAGTTACTCAATGGTAAAAAAGGAATACAATTATCTCAGGCCAATGATCCCAATGAAGAAACTTTCAAATGTTGCAAGAAGGTCTCAATTTCCAAAGAAAATCAAGTTCATTGATAAACTCGGTTACCCCTAAATCATTGTAAGTTCGATTAAAAAAAAGAAAAAAAAGAAAAGCAATAGAAAAAAAAAAAAAAAAAAAAAAAGGAAAGAAAAAAAAAAGGGAAGAAAAAAAAAAAAGTGGGGTGACCGAACAAGAAATATTGGTATAAATGTGGAAGAGATTTGAAGAGGAAAGAAAGATGATAGATAGTTTTGTTCATGTTTTTCGCCTCGGTCCAAATTAGCGGCAAACGACATTTATTTTTTTTGAATCAGAACTTGATGGATTTAAATGGAATTAGAATTTGAGAAAAGAAACATTGGTCGTGGTCTGAAAATGTATTAGAATCATATTCCTCTACATTCTTGACTCAAGACCTCACAGAAAATCATATCGGGTACTGAAGGTACTTATTTTAGTAATTTTTCGACATTTACCCATTTTTGAACTAAATCAGTTTTGCAGGACTTGAGAAAACACAGAGCATGCAGGAGTATTAGAACCCTAAGCATTGAAGCACCTACTAATTTGAAAAGACAAGAATCCAGTCGAGCAAACCAAGGAGACCTCGATGAGGTATGTTAGACCTTCCCCTGAGTCGAAGGGAACTAAAAAAAAAAAAAAAAAAATCGAATCACCCTGAAGCATGTTGAACTCTCAGTTGAAAAGCGAGACTTCTAAATTCAAAAAAAATCTCCCGATACTGTCCTGTGACCCGTGAAAGCCGAGCGCCATTAGTCAAATGTCCACGACAAAAAAGGGGGGAATGGAATTGTGAGTCATCAAAGGTAACAACTTTCAGACTAAGATTTTGTTTTGGAAATGTTTTCATGTGCATTATAGGGATTTCAAGGGACTTGGAAGCATGGATTTCCCTATCACTAGGATTTCTTACCTTCCAGCTCAAATTGGAAACTCTTATTGCTGAAATTTCAGAAGCTCCAAATGAGCGTCTAGGTATGCTTTTTGCCCTGAAATGGGCATTCTGTGAACTACGCTAGACCTGATCCTTGGTATAATGTCGAGGTACGTAGGCAACCTTTCAAGGTTCGGTTATCCAATTATGACATCCAAGTGTCAACCCCAGCCATAGGCTGGGGCACATTATGTGGTGTTTACCCATCTTTAGGTCTTGAAAGTTGAGCTTGTAAGCTCCAGCGACAAGCTGGGGCACATTTTGTGGTGTCTACCTATTGTCGAGCTTTTGAATTTGTTGATTATATCCATGAGTGATCTTCATTTCTCTAAACGGATCATATCCGTCATGAGTTGATTTTTGTTTTCTCTAAACGGAACTCTGTTCGTCATGAGTTGTCTTAATTTCCTCTAAATGGACTATGTCCGTCATGAGTTGATTATTGTTTTCTCTAAACGGACCTTGTCTGTCATGAGTTGCCTTCATTTCCTCTAAACGGACCATGTCCGTCATGAGTTGATTTTTATTTCCTCTAAACGAACTCTGTTAGTCATGAGTTGTCTTAATTTCCTCTAAATGGACTATATCCGTCATGAGTTGATTTTTTTGTTTTCTCTAAACAGACCATGCCCGCCATGAGTTATCTTCCTTTCCTCTAAACGAATTATGTTCGTCATGGGTGACTTTTCATTTCCTCTAAACGGACTTCATCCGTTATGAGTTGATTTTTTCCATTCCCTCTAAACGGATTATGTCCGTCATGAGTAATTTTCATTTTTTCTAAACGGACCTTGTCTGTTATGAGTTGATTTTCATTCTCTCTAAACGGACCTTGTCCATCATGAGTTGTCTCATTCCTCTAAATGGACTTCGTCCGTCATGAGTGATTTTCATTTCCTCTAAACAGATTATGTCCGTCATGAGTGATTTTCATTTCCTCTAAACGGATTATATCTGTCATGAGTGATTTTCATTTCCTCTAAACAGATTATATCCGTCATGAATGATTTTCATTCTCTCTAAACGAACCCTGTCCGTCATGAGTGATTTTCATTCCCTCTAAACGGACCTTGTCCGTCATGTGTTGTCTCATTCCTCTAAACGGACTTCGTCTGTCATGAGTTGATTTTTTCCAATCCCTCTAAACGAACTTTGTTCATCATGAGTGATTTTTATTTTCTCTAAACGGACCCTGTCCGTCATGAGTTGATTTTTATTTCCGCTAAACGGACCATGTCCGTCATGAGTTGATTTTTATTTCCTCTAAACGTACACTTGTTTGTCATGAGTATCGTCATGAGTCATTTTTTTTTTTTTATCATCCTAAACGATCCTCTAAACGGACATTTATTCGTCATGAGTATCGTCATGGGCAATTTTTCTACTACTTTAAACGATTCTCTAAACGGCCACTAGTTCGTCATGCGTCATGAGTCTTTTTATTTATTTATTTCTCTAAATGATCTTCTAAACGGACACTTGTTCGTCATGGATATCATCATGTGTCATTCTTTTATTACTCTAAACGAATATTTATTCGACATGAGTATCGTCATGAGTCTTTTTTATTACTCTAAATGATCTTCTAAACGGACACTTGTTCGTCATGGATATCATCATGTGTCATTCTTTTATTACTCTAAACGAATATCTATTCGTCATGAGTATCGTCATGAGTCTCTTTTTATTACTCTAAATGATCTTCTAAACGGACACTTGTTCGTCATGGATATCATCATGCGTCATTCTTTTATTACTCTAAACGAACACTTGTTCGTTATGAGTATCGTTATGAGTCATTTTACTTTATTTGTTCTATTATTGAAAAATGCACTTTGGAAAAAATAAATAAATAAATAAAAATAAAAAATGGGACGATCAAAATGGCGTTGTCTTTTATCTTTGTCAAGCAAGTGAAACTAGCATGACAAAGAGGGGCAGCTGTAGACACGACATTTTGACCACCCCCTAAAAAATTTTATACTTTATTTTATAAATTAACTTTGTAATAATTAACTTTATTTTATTTTATTTTATTTCAAAAAATGCAAAAAAATAAGAAAAAGAAAAGAAACTAATTATCGTTTGTTTGGAGAAAATCGGGAAAAAAACGAAACAAAACAAGACAACTCAAACGGAGGTATGAACAGTGATCGTGAATAGTATCCGCATGCATGAACAGTAACATCGCGTGAACAGTGATCGTGAACAGTGACACCGCATGAATAGTATCCGCATGCGTGAACAGTAACCGCGTGATCGTGAATAGTACCCACATGATCGTGAATAGTATCTGCCGCGTGAATAGTAAATGCGTGAATAGTGAACCGCGTTTTTGTGTAATTCCCATTTTGCCCTTTTTGAAGTCTATAAATAGAATGCTCATTTTTATTTTGTAGGGAGGATTTTTGAGAGGATTTTTTGTAGGGATTTTTGTGAGGGATTTTGGAGGAGGAATTTTTTTTTGAGGATTTGAAGGGAGAGGAAATCTGAAGAGAAATTTTGAAGAAAATAATATTATTTTCATTTTATTGTAATTTCGAAGAAGAAAAGAAATCTCCAAGAAGGTGGTAAATATTTTTTTTTTTTTTAAATAAGTTGTTATTATACTAATCCTTTTTTTATTTATTATTTTTTTTTATTTTTTTTTTTTTTTTTATTTATATATTTTTTTTTAGTAAATAAAACGAGGTGGAAAATTTCCAACCTTCCATTGGAGCGGTTTAAGTTTAGAATGGAATTACTCCCCTCGATGTGTGTGGGTGTGTGTGTGTGCGTGTGTTTTATTTAATTTGTATTAAATATAATGTGCTAACAATACGAGGTGAAAAACTTCTGACCTTCCATTGGAGCGGTTTAAGTTTAGAATGGAAGTACTCCCCTCGATGTGTGTGTGTGTGTGTGTTTTATTTAATTTGTATTAAATATAATGTGCTAACAATACGAGGCGGAAAACTTCTGACCTTCCATTGGAGCGGTTTAAGTTTAGAATGGAAGTACTCCCCTCGATGTGTGTGTGTGTGTGTGTGTGTGTGTGTGCGCGGGTGTTTTATTTAATTTGTATTAAATATAATGTGCTAACAGTGTGCGTGTGTTTTATTTAATTTGTATTAAATATAATGTGCTAACAATACGAGGTGGAAAACTTCTGACCTTCCATTGGAGCGGTTTAAGTTTAGAATGGAAGTACTCCCCTCGATGTGTGTGTGTGTGTGTGTGCGTGCGTGTGTTTTATTTAATTTGTATTAAATATAATGTGCTAACAATACGAGGTGGAAAACTTCTAACCTTCCATTGGAGCGGTTTAAGTTTAGAATGGAAGTACTCCCCTCGATGTGTGTGTGTGTGTGTGTGTGTGCGTGTGTTTTATTTAATTTGTATTAAATATAATGTACTAACAATACGAGGTGGAAAACTCCCGACTTTCCATTGGAGTGGTTTAAGTTTAGAAGGGAGAATACTTCCCTCGATGTGTGTGAATGTGTGTGTATGGGTGTGTGTGTTTTTATTTTATGTTTTTTGTTAAATTTAATGTTGTTGTCACATCGTGGAGGAATTTTCTCGCCTTTTATTTAAATGGCTTAATATATAAAAAAAATACAAAAAGATTTTCTTTTTTAGAAGGAAATGATTTCAAAATAAAATAAAAATATTCGGATTTAAATTTTAATTGGACTTAATCGGATAAGGTACCGTCTTTGGACGGGCGTCTTGGGGTGCTTGACACCTTCCCCGAGCGTAACTGACCCCCGAACTCTTTAAACGAATCTCTGATCAGGCCATGTTATTTTAGGAGTCAAATTTTTACTTAAGCCACATTTTTTAAAATTGTTTTCAAAAAAGAAAATATGGTGACCTAGCACATCATTTAAAATCCAATGCTAGGTGGCGACTCCTTTTTCTAAAACAAGTTTAAGTATATTTTAATGAGAAAATCGACGTTTTTAACAACCCTTCTCATTTTACCAGCGCCAAGCTTAAGCATATATATCTATTTTTTTTATTTTCTCTAGAAAATCGGGGCGCGTTCATTAATTATTTTAATATTTATGTCATTACCTTAATTATTTTAATATTTATGTTATTTCCTTATTTTATATTATGTTTTCTTTTTTCCATCTCGTACCCATTTCTCAATTTTATTTTATTTTTTTCCCTTATTCCAAATGATGAAAATGCAAAATTGCATTAACCTTCTTCAAGCCCATCATCCGTCACCTCCATTTTCCTTCCCTTCAAGCCCATTTCCCTCCCACCGACTACCCTCACATCTTTACCATGATAATAGTTCCCTTGTTTCAGCTGCTAGACATTTGTAGCACCATTATTACTTGTGTAGTCTTCGTTTGTCGGCGATTCAACAAACCCAATTCCCTCTTTCGAAGTTTTCCCAAATCTCAACCCCACCAACTCCCTCTCCTCCCTCACCCCCCTATTCTCGCCAGAGACAACTACACACTTTCTTCTTCTCTAATCCTTCTTTTACTCTCCTCAGATTCACTATCTATATGTCAGTAGCATTTCTACATCATTATTTGAAAAAGAAAAAAAAATACCATTCCCCATCTCCCGTTCTCATCTTTCTTTATTTGCAACCCGCGCTCCAGCGCGCCTCCAATTGGCGAAACCCCGCTGCAGCGTGCTAAGGCCTCCACTGCAACGCGCCAACTGTGATGAACTGGAAAGGCAGTTCGGTCGGTACGTGAACTGGGTAAGGCAGTCACGTACTAATTTCTTCTTTACAAATCGAAAATCCATCTCCCTATGGATTTCAACCATGACGATTTCTGCTACATCGCAGATAAACTCAGTCAACTACAGCGCGCCTCTGACTCACAAGGTGCAGCAGTTGAGGGGCCTCTGCAAGTCAGGGGTTCGTGTTTGCGGCAAAACACTCGTTTGGAGAGACAGTCATTGCTTGTTATGCAGTACAGATCACCACCGCTCGCTCTAACGAGCCTCCCAGCAACCAGACACCGACAACACCAAGCCACAAGCCCAGGCTCATTTTCTTCTACTCAAGAACAAGATTGGACTCTCTTCCCGGAACTCCATCTTGTGAGGGCATGTTAGAGTATTCCAAATAGGAAAAATGGGTTAAAAGTCTTTTTTCTTTAAATCTAATTGGTGAAAAGTCATTTTGTGTTATTAGGTTTTGATTTAATCTTTTAAGTTAGATTTCACTTGTGTTTTAGTCCCGCATTACAGGAATTGTAGGGAACCTTTTAGTGAGTACATTCGAATTTTATAGTAAATTCTGTTACATGTAACTAATGTTAGTTACAATTTCATAATTGTTACTTTTCACACATATTTGGGCATTTTTAATTACATGTGCTTATATAATATTAGTTACATGTTACAATTACATATATATATATATATGTATAATATTTTGTGGCGTTACTGAAAAAATAGTGAATTTTGTTACATGTAACTAATGTTAGTTATAATTTCATAATTGTTACTTTTCACACATATTTGGACATTTTTAGTTACATGTGCTTATATAATATTAGTTACATATTACAATTATATATATATATATATATATATATATATATATATATATATATATATTTGTAACATTATTGAAAAAATATTAAACTTTTTAGTTACATATAAGAAACATGTAAATAAAAAGTTATATGTTATTCAAACATGTAACTAAAAAATTACATATTATTGGAATATGTAACTGGAAAAAAAATAAAAAAATAAAATAAAATAAAATAAAAAATTAGTTACCTGTAACTAATACAGTAATATTACACAGAAAGTAGTTACATGTAACTAGCGTGTGAGTATCACGTGAGTAAGACTTCCTTCTTTTAAAACAAATGGGACTAAATCAAAAAACAATTATCACATATAGGACTTTTGACCAATTAGAACTTAAATGTAGGACCTCCCAACTATTGTCCCTTCCAAATATACAAAATGAACGTTTTCTTTTGTATAATTAAAATTATGTCATTATCTTAATTATTTTAATATTTATGTTATTATTTTAATATTTATGTTATTTTTTTCTTTTATAATTCATCTCTCTTTTTTACAAATAAAGAAAGTTATTATTAATAATAATACAAGTCGTTATCATTTCTCTCGATAGATGTTTAGTCGGTGACCTGGATAGATGATTAGGATGTCAGAACCAGACATACCTTATCTCCAAAAAAACAAAATCTTCTAAAGTTAGGTAAAGTAATGGTCCCTACTATTCTAGTAGTGTGCCTTCCACTACCATCACTACCCTATCTATAAAAAAACCGAACCCTGAAAATCAAAATCCCCCCCAAAATGGCCACAATCCCTCTTCTTCTTCTTCCAACGCTCTTCACCCTCCTCTTCCTCGGCGATTCAATTTACCGGCACGTCGCCGGAGAATCCTACTCCGTCTGCAACGGGTCGATCGCGGAGTGCCATCCGGAGCTGGAGACGATGATGGCGTCGGAGAGTAGCCGGAGGATTATGGAGCAGAAGAAGTACATAACGCCAGGAGCACTGAAGAGGGACCAGCCGGTGTGCAGAGGCGGCGGAGGGGAGGCGTATTCGAAGAGCGAAGGGTGTCTTCCGCCGCCGTCGAACCCTGAGCACAGGGGTTGCTCCAAATACTACCGTTGTAGAAGCGATCACTGATGTATATAAACAAATTCTATCTGAAAATGAATTGTATTATTATTTCCTGCTTTGAAATGTGTGTTTGTGTGTGTATATATATATTTAAAAAAAAAAAAAGAGTAAAGATTGTTTGATAACAAATTAATTTTTGATAACGATTTAATTTTTAAGTACTGAAAATTTAAGTGCTGAAAATTAAGTACTTAAATTTTAAGTGCTGAATATTTAAAAAAGTTATTTGATAAATTGTGCTGAAAATTTAAGTGTTGAATTTTATTTGTTTGTTTAATAAATGTAAAATTTGAATTGTTGAAAATTGTTTAATTTACATAATTACCCTTGAATCAAGATAATATAAAAAAAATCATTTCTATAAAATTAAACCACCATAGAATTTTATAAATTTTGTAATCATTGATAAATTAAAAATATTTAATTTCTATAAAAATTTTAAAACAGTTTCTCAAAATCAAAATCAAATGGAAACATCATTCGACAATAAAAAAAAAAATTGTTAGAAACAAACAGATCACATAAAACAAATCTCATGGTTCAGAACAAAAACAAGAACTAATTCAGATATATGAAGTTACAGAATACAGATCTCATGGTTCAGAACAAGAATTGAATATTAGAAATGGAGATTAAATTCTATAAAGTTACACATAACACACATCTCATGATTCAGAAAAAGAAAAAAAAAATCTCAGATCGAACGCAAAATCGACCTCGCAACGAAGCGATAAAAAAAATGACGATCTTCCGACTCCCTGCTCTTCTTCGACCCAAACAAAACCTAATTCAAGATTTGAATCGTCAATTGACGAGTGTCTTCTTATTTGAACATTCTCGAAAATTTAAATCGTCAATCACCGAAATCATTTGGCCTCACCAAATCGAATCAATCTTTGAAACAATCAATAAAAGCTCTTAATCAAGTCAAAATCTAGGGTTTGTAAATTTCAGTGACGATTTTTGAAATTTGAATGGAATTTGAATTGAAATTTGAACTAACCAGATTGCAAGATAGGAGAATGGCCTTCGATTGAAGCTTAGCCATGTCTTGGTAGTACTCGAGCTTCGTTGGATTTTGAGGATTGTCCATTGATGTAGCAGTGTCTCAAAAACCTCTGAATCAGATTATGCTTCTCCTTCTCCGAGTCTGCGCCGGTTGAATCTTCTGGTTCGCCATCTGGTTCGTACTCGCCGCCGCCTTCCTCATCTGCTCTCTCGTCTCTAAACAAAATGAAACAAGGAAAAGCGATGAGAAAACCCTACATCCCTAATCGTCAAAACAGTAAATCAATCGATCAGAACACATGATGATAGACAAAAATGGAGCAAATCGCTTACGATAAAACCGATTTCAGTGGATCAATGAGCAAAATCAATGTATCTAGATTTAAATCTCGTTGATCTGAAGGATAATTTCTGAAGAAACCCTAAACTATAGATTTGAAGAACATATCTTGTTGAAGAAACAAAAAACTGTCAAGTCGATCTCTCGCCGCCGCTTCTATCTTCTCTGCTCAACGAAGATCGATCGACCGCCGCCTCTTATTTGCTCAACAAAGATCGATCGATCGCCTCTTCTCTCTCTTCTCAGCTCTCTTCTCTGTGCTCTCTTCCATGGGCGAATTACGAAATGAGCATAAGAAACCAAGATAGATTGGAGGGAAAAAAACGTCAATTTTTTTTTAATTTAGAAAATACTGAGCACCTTCAGCCAAAAAAAATAAACAAATGGGTCTTTACTAAATTTTTTTCTTAATTTTTCAGCTAACTTAATTAATTAAGTAATTTTAATTGTATTTATCAAACACGCTTAATTAATTAAGTGCTTAATCTAATCAATTTTAAATGCTTATTTTTTTTTTTATCAAACATGGCTTAAGTATTTTAAAAAATGGTAAAATTTTAAAGCATAAGTTAATTGTATATTGTTTTACCGTAAGAATATTATATTATTTTATGTCACACACTTTCTATTTCGAGATTTAGACAAGAGTTGTGATAGAATGACTTAGGATTTCGAGGTGTTAGAATCAGCAGATGTTTCTTACCAGATTGTCGAGCTAGCTAGTCACAGGACTAATATCGATGGTACTCTGAGATGACCTGATCAACTCGGTCTGTTGTTTGCCAACGTGTTAGCATATTGTTACTTTTAGATGACTTAACCAGACTCGTCTAGTATTTTTTGGTGGAGTTGTTCTTCGGTTATTTTTTCGCGTTAACCAATTAACCTTTGTATGTTTTTTTTTAATTGTTTTTTCGCATTGAGTCGGCCGTGTTAGAATAAGTATTTTGAAAAGTGATAGAATGTCAAAGGATTAGTCAAGTGTGCATTATTTTACCATACAAATGATACATTGTTTCCTATCACACATTCATTCTATTTCGATATTTAGATAGAGTCATGATACAATGACTTAGGATTTTGGGGGTATCGGGATTAATAAACGTTTCTTACTAGATAGTCGAGCTAGCTATCCACAAGGCTAATACATATGGTACTTTGTGATGATCTGACCAGCTCATCCTGTTGTTCGCTCACGCATTAGTATTATTATCATTTTAAAATGACTTGACCAGTTCTGTCTGGTTTGTTGCATTGACCAATTAATCTTTGTGTGGGTTCTCGTATGGGCCAAGCTGGGTCTTGACTTTGTACCAATTTTATTCTTGTCAAGAATTTATTAACGACCCAGGACTATTTTTTAAAATTATTTTTCATTTAGGGTTTGAATTAATTTGAAATAAATGAATGACTACAATGAGCTGATAAAATATTTATGAGAAAAAAAAATTGGTATAAAAAATTTACACTCTTACTTTCAGAGCGATCAAATTAATTATATTTTGTACCATTTAAGCTTTACACATCTACTTATCAATTATTTTTTTATGATTTATTATGTTTGTTATACTTAAAAATTTTAAATTAATATAATGAAACACGTTCTGAAATATTCAAAATAAATTAGTGTATTGTCAATAATGGACATTGTGGGTGTATTTAGAAATTCAGAATGTGTGTTTAAAAGCGGGTGTATTTAGAAATGTAGACACCCAAGAGGTGTTAGTTCGGCTAGCAAGTGCAGACACTTCATTTCCTTGTCAACCAAGATTCGATTATCCTGGAAAATACTATGGAAATCTTGAATTTAATCATGAATGCACCAGACCGATCTGGGAGAGTACACCCTTAAAATCGCCCAATGAGGTGATTAGTCGAAGTGCACAAAAATTGGTCTAGACACACCTTACTGTAAAAAAAATAAAAAAAAATAAAAAAAAAATAAAAAAAATGGGGAGGAAATGTAAACACAAGTCTAAAGAGGGATGCATTGAGAAGTAGTGAACAAGTAATGAACATTGGGGGGTGTATGTAGATGTAATTATACTTTCAAGTATATATTTTGTTAATTTAAATATAAAAATAATAATTTTTTACTTTATTCCAAATAAAAATAAAATAAAATTTTTTGAAGTGGAAGATAAACGTAATTAAAAAAAATAAAGAAGTAAACAACAATTTACCCGAAAGGGAACCGCCCCAAAATTAAGCAAGACAAATCACGCTTTGCACCCTTGAAGATTGAATGCAATCTGATATTTCAATTTTCGCAATATAATCCATTAAGTTCGATTTTTCGCCCTTTAATAGTCTCATAAGACACATTTTGATCATCTTAACTATCAGAACAACAACAAATTCAACATAATTGAAGAAAATTTTAGGAAAAAATCAAATTTGTGACATAAGTGTTGTTGTTCTAACAACTACGATGACCAAGAAGCGTCTAATAGATCCATAAGAGACAAAAATCAAACTTTAGAGGGCATTATTACAAAAAACAAACCATCAAGGGAGACATTGACATTGCGCTTCGACATCAAGGGTGAAAAGTGTAATTTAGTCTAAATAAATTTACATGAATAAAGAGATTTTATTATTCGAAAAATAAATAAACAAATAAAAGCTCTCTAAATAATCAGATTAATGATTAAACTATAAGACCGTGTTTGGTAGCGGCTTTTGTCAAACTTGCTTTTCCAACCTGTCAATGTCGTTGATGAAGAATACGAAATTACAATTAAAAATTTGTTTATAATTCCACTATAAATTATTAAAATTGTAGATAGATTGATGCTTTTCATAAGAATATATATATATTTTCAAGAGGTAAGAATAAGATAATATAATCGAGAGGTTACTGTTTTCGTTCCCTGATTTCTTTTCCTGCTCCCAAAATTTTGGGATTAATATATAGTTTGTTCCCAAAATTTTGGGAATATTTCCTGAATTCTTTAAAGAATCTGAAAAATAAAAAAATGTTACTTCTTATTCACTCCCACAAAACTATTCCCACCAACACCAGATAGATCATCGAACATGTTTCTATTTCTGGAATACTCCAGAATGAAAACAAAATTTCCATCCCAATTCAATGGAAATAGAAACAAAAATGGCGGAAACACTAACCAAACGCCACCATAATCGCTAAGGTGAGATTAGAGAAATACTACCAACCTGGTGGCGGATTGAAGTCCTACTTGAATGATAGCCTCCATACTTCGCGAACATTAGAGGAACCGTCTGCGACTTCGGCAACTAGGCTAGCAGCCATAACACCTACAAGATAAATCGACCAAGTTTTTATCCCATGAGATATTTTACACTGTTGAATCAAAATTTAGATCCAACAGTTCATTTATTATACAAATCACAACACATTTTACGTTTAAAACATTTTCAACCATCAAATGAACACATAAACAAAGGGTTATTTTGGACCGTTTAATCAAAGAGAAATAAAACTTTAAAGAAATTAAAGTTAACTACTCAATTCTTAAATGCGTTCATTTCTAATTCCACTTCTGAAGCTCCAATTCTGTTGAACCAAATACAACCTCAGTGGCAGAGATATTAAGGGTCCGGAGAGACTCAAGACCCCCCCAATTTTTGAGTTTTTTTAACTATTACCCCTATTTAGAAAGAATCAATTAAAATTTTACACAAGTTCTCCCATAAACTCCCTAAATTCTCCCCAACCAATTTTTTGGATCTGCCTTTAAAAAAAATAAAATAAAATCAGGAAATAGACTTGACTGTAGAGATGAGCATTTTGAGACATGACGCTCAAAATGAGCCTTAATAATTACATGGAATTAGGGCTCACTTACCATCTTTCTCTACCACTGAGAGGAAACGTCTTGACCCCCCTCCAACTCCAAAATAATGTTTTTTAGCTGCCATGTACACAACTCCATGAGGACGACTCATGCACTGTCAAAACAAACAAACAAACAAAAATGTAACTCAATCCCTGAGAAATTTGCAAAAGAATAAAAAATACAGCCCAATACACAAAGGCTCCCGCCATTGCAAGGTCTGGGGAGAGTCAAATTTACGCAACCTTATCCCTGTATACAGAGAGAGTGTTTCCAAGATTTCAACCCGAGATCTCTAGGTCACAATGGAGCAACCTTACCATTATACCCCAGGTTCACCCTCAAATTTGCAAAAGAATGAAAAAGGTAATGAAGTTACCTTCTTTATTAGGTCATACAGAATGGGGAGTACAGACATTGTGTACACAGTCTCTGCCATAAGCATGATATCATAACCAGCAGATTGATCTAAAACAGAACTACAGGTTGAGCTTTCTTCACTGATAATCAAATGTGGCAATATCTGATGAACATCACGCCAGTCACCGGCAAAAAAACGAAACTCCGCCTTGCCCTTCACATCTATAGCCGAAGACTGTGACTTCTCTAGAAGGTTAGCGTTAACATTAGGGATAGTAAGGCATTGCAAGACCTCCGCGTTAAAATCTTGAAAATGAATGACAGAGGCACCCTGTTGCAATAAATAGACAATAAATATGGCACAAAATTTCAGGCATCTCTTTGATGCTTGTCATAAAAAATTTGAAAAAGAACGCATATATACCTCAAGGGATGCAAAAATCCCAGGAAGCCCATGACCGCATCCAAGCTGAAAAGAACATTGACAGTTCAATGACTCAGTTATTCATTTTTGAACCGGCAATGGTGTGTGATATGTGGTTTCTTGATGAACGGCAAAATTACTTGTGGTTTTCGAAATGTTTTTAATTTTTCCTAGAGTCTTGAGAAAAGGGTCGTAATAAGAAAAACATAGTGATAAATGGACGGAAAAATCTCTTTAATCAAATAGTTGAGATTTACTCCACACCTCCTCTAATAGATCTTAGCCGTTCTATCGACAAAAAATAATATATGAAGCGCACACTGTCTTGATTTATATATATGCATTATTGTGGGGCTCTCTTAAACAACATTAACTATGAATGCCTAATCTACCAAGGCAATAAGATATGATCTGGTTTAAATCCATGTTTATACCGAACAAGTGGATAAGATCATCTAAGCTATGGAAGGTTACCTCTAAAACTCGCTTTCCAGCAAAAGATAATCTCCCATCTTGGACTTCAGAGCGGAGAGTTTTGATTAAATCTAATGAACCTTCCCATAGTTTTAACCCTCCTGATCCATGATTGCAAAACTTCTATAATCAGCTTCTAAAAACATATCCTATAGTCTATCATCATATGCTTGTGATAGTAAACCAGTGTACACATATCCCTGAATACGATCTTATAAAAAAACTCAATAAAAAATGAAAGGGATAAATAGAAAAGTGACAAAGAAAAACTAAAAAAACTTTAGATACCTTCATATTTGCCCGGTACTAGATCCGAATTGGACAATGCAAACACTTCCGGAGTACTGACTCTCCCCTACATAAATATGAGCCCAGAAAAAGAAGAAAAAGAAAGGTCACTCCTTTAATATTTGTAATGGAAAGAAAAATGTTTAAGCACCCAAACAAGGGAACAATTTCATACATGAAAACCTAGTCCAAGTGACAAAACAAAACCTTTTCACTTGGCTACTTTTGTCTAAGTTAGGTCGACAGCTTACTTAGCACATCCAAGGGGTTAGATTGTGTCTAAGTGGTGTCTAAGTACCACACGGGGCATCGATGAAAATAAGTCCATGACACTAGGCTTTAGTTCAATAACAATTTTATTTGAACTAGCCTTCTCTACTGAAAGTAGTCACTCCTAACCATATTTAATATCATTCTCTAATAGAAAAACGATATCAACTCTTGCGGAAAAAAAAAAAAATTCTCTCTCCAATTACTACAAACCAAATAAAAAATGTTGGGCCACATGGTATGCAAGATTGAATTGATGGAATCTCCATTCCATATTGAGTTGGATTTGGATTTCTAAATTGGATTCAAATTCAACTTCTTTCCATTCAATTATTGCATACCAAACTTGGCCTCAATTATTATTCTATTTGTTGAATGAAAATCTTACCTTGAGCAATGTTAATCCATCTAAATACACCGACTCCACAGAATATTTCACAGATGATGACACCTACAACAAGTTAATTTAACCAATTAATGATTGAAAGAAAAAATTGTATCATTTCAAAGTATACGTGAATTTAGCATATACCTGTGATGGAAGTACTTCGAGACAGGGAGGCGGTGGAGGAAGAGGCTTTTCCGGAGGAGAATCGAGAAACCCTAATTGGGATTTGTTGTTTGACGAAGAGAACAAAGTAAATGTTTCGAGTCCCAATGGCTTTGACTCCATTATTGAGTTCTCTCCAAGTTTCAGCCCTGTGAGTTGCAGAGCATCATCAAGGGACATCGACTTCAGTTCTAGGGGATGAAGTGATGAACTAATGTAACTTTTACTATATAGCTTCCAATGCAATGAATTTAAGTTACGTTTGATATGGGATTGGAATAGTATAATCATTAACATTACTATGCTTGGTAGCATACGTGATTACATGTCAGAATGAAATTCAAATGTTCGTTTCAACACTAAAAAGCATCCCCTAATTTTCCCAACATTACTAGAATTATCCTTTTCAATTTCAATAGTATCATACGATTACAAATCACCTCAACTACACTTCTCCACTTTAACAATACCACCTTGACTCTATACGTACTGTCCTCTTCGATTTCTCCATTCCCTTTAATCATAGAAAGTAAAAATCTATAATAATCAACCCTAGGGACATCCTGAGCTCCTATTTTTACCATGATATCAACTCTCCCAAATCCCAACATGTTTGGTATACACAATTCGACAAGAGATTGGAATGGTCATGTGAATGACCATTTTATTCCTATACTTGGTACATGGGATTAAATTTCATTCCCATTACCAAGGATTTCCAATCTCACCAAATATGGGATTAACCAATCTCAAAATAAACTTGGTATTAGTTAATCCCAATTATATGTAATTAAGTTTTATTCCTTCACGGCCAAAAAACACGACCAAACACTAACCAAATATTGGAATGGGAATGGAGTTTAATTATATTTAATTAAATTATCATTTTACCCTTTGAAAATTTATTTAAATTATTATTTTACCCTTTGAATATCTAACACATATACCCCTTAATTTTTCATTTTTTTAACACATCCCCTTCCCAATCCTTCTTCCTCCCTAAACCATCTTCTCCGACGAGAATCCGGCGCCTCTCTCTCTCTCTCTCTCTCTCTCTCTTATCTTCTAAGTAACCCCCCACCCTCGGCCGGTAACACCACGTCACCACCGCCCACCCTTGGCAACCCCCCAATCCCTATGTCCACCACCTCTTTCGTCGTTTTCTTCTTTGTCTCTCTCTCTCATATATATACACATACACCTCTTATCTGCAACTTCATTTATTTTATGTTCTAAATTTCTAATATTCTCTATTTAAAAAAAATGTTTGTTTTTCAAGTAGAGGCTTTGTTGTATATATGCATTTCATTCCTAATATATTATCAACGTTAACTAAACATTGGAATGAGAATGGTCATTCCAATACTCCATCTAATCTCTTTTGTCACCAAACATAGGAATGGTTATAACAGTTCTATTTTATTATTATAATAATTCAAATACTATTGTTATTCCATTCTAACATACCAAATGCATCGTCCAAGTATTACCAAAATTGTACAGCATGTACTTTGTCTAGATTCTATTAATCTTTAAGCCCCTAACTTCTAAGGCTTCCTTCCATTGTTCTAACTTAAAGTTAAAACCTCTTCTATTTTCATCAACTAATACCATGCCATCTGCCAACAACATACTCATTGGTACTCTATCTTGAATACGTTTTGTAAGTTCATCCATCACTAAAACAAAACGATCAAAACTTAAAGATTATCCTTAACGCAAACATATATCAATTGAAAAGGTAAAAGTATACTATCAATATCACCTCCTATACATTTGGGAAAATAGTATTAAAGTAACATCACGCACGTCCTTGTTCACCTTAATATAATCATTGGATACTTGCTTCTTTCTAAAACCCTTAAAATACTTCTCCAAGCACGTGATCATAAGTTTTTTCCAAGTCCACAAAAATCATATGTAATTTTTTCTTCCTTTCACTATACTTCTCCGTTGCCTGAATAAATATATAACTTCCGTGGTTGACCATTTGGGCATCAATTCAAATTAATTCTCTTCTACGCTAGCCTCATGTCTTACTCTATTTTGTATCACTCTTTCCCAGAATTCAATGGTGCGACTCCTAAGCTTTATGCTCCAATGAGTTCTACAACTTTGGACATCTCCTTTATCTTTAGGCACTAAAACACTTATCCTTCAATCATCCAATATTTTCTTTTGCTGATCATTTCCCTCATTTCATAGTCTCATTTAACTCAGTTCTAGACTCCCCTATGTTTAAGCACATTGTTGAACAAAGTCGCAAGTCATCCAGCAACGGCGAAATCACTGTGTTAGAATTATTTCTTCAAAGAGAACTAGAGAAGTGGTGACTAATTGAAGACACTGACTTAAACTACCTAACATGGACCGATCTGAATCAACTTCCAATCATCTTTTTGATCACTTCCATTTCTACTTTCTTCCAATTGTGTTAGAATGGAACTCCGTGAACCAATACTATGTCCAAAGAACGAAAAAAATAAGAAGGAAAAACTGGCAATATGAAGAGATATTTAAAAGAGGAAGATGAAGATTAAGAAGGAGAAGAAGAACGTACTTCTTCAGAAATCGCGGTGATATAGAGAGAGACGCAGCGGTGAGCGTGGAAGCACGCGGCGGTGAGAGAGATAGTCGGTGGTGGTCTCCGTCGTCGTCTTTGTCTCCGTCTATAGGGTTTCGTCGGAGACGCAGTTTATTGGCGACGGCTCCCGTCGACACCCGACTGTCGACAAAACCTAACCTCACTCGGGACTACGATTAGTCCATAGGACCGGAAAATAGAAGAGTTAATTTAATTACATTTTATCCCTTGTAATTTGATTTTATTTCATTTTGTCCCCCTCTACTTTAAAAATATACACTTTACTCCCTTCTACTTGAAACAAATTTCACTTGAAAATATACAAAAACTACCCTCTATTTTATTTTTTATTTTTTTTAAGTCTTTAATGAAAATAAAAATAAAAGAGAAAATCTTAATTTTTTTCCTTTTATTATCGTTAAATATTAATTTTAAATTAGAAAGTAAGAGATAACAAATTATAAGTGTTGAATTTATTAAATGCTGAATATATTAAGTATTTAATTTTTTAGTACTTTTAATTTTAAAAAAATAAAATTGTACAAATTTTTATTCTTAAAATAATTTTTATAACTTTATTTTTTTAAATATTGTCTCTCTATTTTTCTCAATTTAATAATTTCTCCATCTATAGTATTGGTATATAATGTTGGTTATGATAATTAGATATTCTATGATATTAAATGATAGGTGCTTAAAAAATTAAGTGAATTACACATCACTTAAAATTTTGAATAATTTTTTAAGAGAGTTTTATTTTTTAAGTAATTGTTTAATTTTGTTATTAAATTTATTTAATTTTATAAGTAATTAATGCATTCAGTTTTAAATATTTAATTGTGTTATCAACGGATAAATGTAGAAGTTGAAGAAAGTGATGTGTAGATTTTTTAGGTAGAAGGGTTAAAATGAAACAAGAGTCAAGTATAAAGACAATTAACCCAAAATTAAATCCCTCAACATTTAAATATGATTTTCATAATTTTTTACAAAAATAAATATACATCAAAATAAAAAAATAAATTCAATCAAGAATTCAAGATCATCCCCGAAGATTCAGGGAAATTGCACTTTAACCCTTGTCCTTTTCTTTTTGAACACATCAAATCTGGAAATATTCAAATTGTCTCACTTTGGTCCAAATCGTTGACATTGGGTTAAGTGTTGATGGAAATCCCACACATGCCAAGCACGGGACTTTTTAGGGATTTTTGGATATTTTACTCGCGTTTGATTAGTGTTTCAAATTTTATTTTCGTTCTGGAGTATTCCTGGATTATAAACATATTTTGTTGCAATATTTGTTCTTTTTCATGGTGGTTGGTGAATCGAACCAACGGATAACCGAGAGAAACATATTTGGCAAGGGATGGCCAAAAAAATCGAACCAACGGATAACCGAGAGAAACCAAACCGAATGGTCCGATTTGAAACCGACTAAATAGTTTTGGTCGTGGTTTTGGTTTTAAATTTAGCAACCGAAGCGATTTTGATTTTGGTTTTAGTTTTGGGATAGTAACTACGTAACCGAACCACGTGATCAAACCGTGAGTCGAACTGTGTAACCGATATATTTAATATATATGTATTATTTTTTATTTATTTAATATTTACAGTTTAATCCCTTTTATTTATTTATTTATACTTTTAACCCTTTTACACTTTAACCTTAGTGTGTGTGTGTATATATATATATGCCTATGCAGTTGATATTGCAGGATTAAATATTAATGTATGAGAATGATTTGAAGATTGTTTGTATTATTTGTCACTATTGTCTTTGGTTTTATTATTGTATTTTATTTATCGTTATGAATGTTTACAATTAATAGTTTTGTGGTTTAATTTTTATTTTTGAAATTTATATTTTATATTTTAGTTATATTTTTTTTTCATATATAAGAAACAATGGTCTGCGATTTTGGTTTTTATTTTTTATAAAAAAATAAAAATCCTAAGCGGTTTCGCGATTTTGGTTTTGATTAAAATTAAGGAGCGGTCTCTTTTTGGGTTTTCATGTAACAATCAATCCCATTTTTTTATTTTTTTTTTGCTCCAATAAGTCTTATTGTATTTTTTCTGACCAAAATATCCCGCAGCCTAATTCCATCTCCATTTCACAGCGCATCATCTCCTCCGCCGCTTCGCCGTCACCGATCACTTCGTCGGCCGTCGTTCACTCGCCATTATTGTTCCCATTCGCCGTCCTCGCCATCGCCGTTCATCGTTTTCCGTTCGCCTTCGCCATTCGTCCTTATGACAGACCGTTCACTTCATTGTCCGTCGTCCCTGTTCACCATTCCCCGTCACCATCGCCGTTCGTCCCTAAAATCCTAAACGATTTATGCAATAGACATCAAATCGAAAACTCTAGGAATTAAAAATCCTAAACCCTAAATCAATTTGCAAATAATGACTCTCACCGTTCATCTGTCTTTTACCTTTGTCGTTTGTCGTTCATGATGCTCTGAAGATTTCATTGACGGACTGCACAGATACTCTGAAGATTTGCGATACATAGAGCTAGGGTTCAGATTAAGAAATAACATCATTACATTTTTCATCCCCTATTTTAACGTTAGTTTCGACATTTTACTTTTTTTACACTTTCCTCCCTAAAACCTTCATAACTTTATTTTGACCCCTCAATTGTTTTCACTTGTCTATTCTTGACAAAATTCAAAAATCCATGTTGAATGTAATACTCTCTGATCTTTCAAATTATTCAAAAATAATATTCTTGTCAAATGTAACACTTCCTAATATTGTAAAAAATCAAAATTCAAAATTTCAAAGTGGGTGTTGAATATAACATTGTTTACGTGTTAAATGTAACACTGTCTAAGATTCTCAAAAATTATTTTTTTAGAAAATTCAAAAAATTAAAACCCATTGTTTCTCAAAAATCAATTTTTTTAGAGAATTCAATAACATTAATTACATTTTTCACCCCTTATTTTATTTTAAATCAAACCACATACCGGCTGTGTTTAGGGTTCCGAAACCCCTCCCCCCCCCCCCCCAATTTGTTTTCAATGTGTGTGTTGAATATAACACTCTCTGATCATGTCAAAACTATTCAAAAACAATATTCTTATTGAATGTAACACTTCCTAATATTATCAAAAGTCAAAATTCAAAGTTTCAAAATGTATGTTGAATGTAACATTGTCTACGTGTTGAAATGTAACACTATCTAATATTCTAATCAATCCAAACACACAGTCTGAACTAAACAATCCAAACACACTGTCTAAACTAAACACACGCAGTGCATGTTAAATGTAATATGGTCTAATATTTTCAAAAAAATCATTTTTTTGATAAATTCAAACAATTGAAAACCATTGTTTCAGTGTATGTGTTGAATATAACACTTCTAAAATTACTAAAAATCAAAATTCAAATGCATGTGGGATGTAACTGCCGGAGCTACTGATGGGATATAATGAACTATCAAATCCAAACCATAGGAGATGTCTTCTCATTGATCCAAAAACTTTAACTGAGCTAGACTCAACCAAATTTAAATCCAAAAAAACATCACAAACATGAATTGATTAGACCTAAATTTCTAATCAATCCAAACACATTGTCTGAACTAAACACATGTTGTATGTCACGGTCTTAGCTTGTCCAGTGCTTGTTCTCGCACATGGCCGCTTGTCCGTGACCCTTTTCATTTGTTTTCTAGACTAGTTTAGTTTAGATTAACTTAGTTTAGTTTATTTCTTTCATTTCTCGTAGAAAGACACCATTATGACTCCTCGGGCATAATGATGTCTATTGTGGTCACTTGTATTTTTTTTCCTTAAAGTACTATGTGGGAGGACATGCTCTTGAAGTCATTCAAGCCTTTCACACCTTGTAGCCTTTGATATTAATACAATTGTTGTTGTTATTGTAATTGTATTATTCTCTACATTCCCGGCATGTGTTGTTGTTGGGAAACTTATTGCTATTGAAACCGCTTCCGCTATTTAAGATCCTCTGATTTTCAGGCTTGCTACTAGGCGATCCCCTAGTTAGCGTCGCACGGTCCACTTTCTAGCCTCAAAAGTCTCGGCCCGTGACACTGTACATGTTGAATGTAACACTCAATCCGAATATGAGGGAAAAAGAGAAAAATTGAAAACATATCTTCACGAAAAAATCTATGGTTTATTGAAAACAAAACAAAAATTCATGCGTGTTGAATGTAACACTTCCTGATATTGCCAAAATTCAAATTCAAAGTACGTGTTGAATGTAACACTTCTAAATTGCTAAAAAATTAAAATTCAAATACATGTGGGATGTAAACTGCCTAAACTATACATGGGATATAATGAACAATCAATTCCAAACCATATAAAAATCAACAATCAACGGCGACGAAACATGAATCAAAAATCGAAAAACGATAGACGATCGAATTGAATCGAAGCTAACAATTTTCCAGTGGACGTTGATGGAGGAGACCCTAAAAATCGATTTTGATATGAAAATCAAAATCGAAATCAAACAAAAACGATTCTGCAAATGGAATCAAAATCGTCAATTTCAATCAAATTTGCAAAATGGATTCTAGATGAAATCATCGATCGTCGTCCCCTAAAAAATCGATTCTACAAATGGAATCAAAATCGATTCTGCAAAATGGAATAATCTAGACCTAGATGAAATAATCGATTCTACATATGGAATCAGAATCATCAATTTTAACCGACTTTGCAAATAGATTCTATATGAAATAATCGAGACCAAAATCGTTGTCCCCTAAAAATCCATTATGTAGATGGAATTAAAATCGAAAAATCAAAAATAGAAATTGAGGGGGAGAGAGAGAGGCGGAACTTACACAAATCTCAGCGAGAAGACGACGACGATGGCGAAGGCTGATGGCGAAGTGAATACGACGGCGACGACGCAGTGTGGACAACGACGATTTCCGATTGAGACGAAGAAAATAATAGACGACGATGATGGAGGATGATACGACTATGGCGGTGGAGTGAACGGCAAATTCGGTACTCAGGAAGTAAGAACGGCAAAAGTCGTAGAGGAAACTCATGAATAGAGACACTAGGGTTAAAATGAAAATAGGGGCAAATTGGTAATTTAACATGTACGATTTTTTAAAAAATAGGACTAATCAGTTCAAACAAAATATTAGGGTAAGATTTTTGGTTCAATTTTAACTAATTGGCATTTATTGGTACATGCAAAGTTAAAACAGTACTTAGTAGTAATTTTCCTAAAATTAAATGGTCCGATTTTAAAATCGTTTAAAAAAAATTGACGATTTTGATTTTGATTTTGGTTTTAGTTTTTTATATGTTAAACGGTTTTGGTTTTGGTTTGGTATGAAACCGAGTTGAACCCGGATCGTTAACACTGGTGGCGAAGAGAGAGAGAGAGAGAGTCGCACCATCAATGTAGAATTTGAGAGCACGCTATAACGCGTCTCCCCCCTAAACACTCACCGGCGGCCGTCGCAATATCTAAAGGGACCGGAGATGTTCACTGCGTTGCGTAAAATGGAGGGAATAATTAATGTAGTAAATGTTTGGTCAAAAAGATGAAGTTCGCCGTTTAATTACACTTTCTACCCCATAACTTTAACAAATTTGGATTCATCCCTCGTTTCTTTGATAAAAATGCAATAATGAGAAAAATTATTTTAATTATTATTTACTTAATTTTTAAAATTTATTTAAATATATATATATATATACACACACACCTTATTCACAATCAGAATTCTGACTCTTGAGATATGTATATCGAATTCTGGAAATTAATAGTTTAGAAAATTAAATTTAAAATTATTTTTTATCTTATACAGAGTCGTTTTTCACTGAACACCACATACTTACAATATTTTTACTTATTTTATAAATATTTTTATGATTTTCAACTTATTTTTTATCTTATACTAAGTCGTTTAATAATTTTTTTAATTTTTTTTTTCATTCAATTTAGAGAGCTAAATAAATCGAATGTATGGAATTTCGATATTTAAGTAAAAAAAATAAGAATTAAAAATCATTGATTATCTCATTTTTTTTATTTTCTTTATTTATTTAGAGAGTGTTATACAATTTAGGTTGCATTTAAGTAAAAGACTTAACAAATCCAAGGGATTTGTAAATGATGAGATTCCAAAATTTTGAAACCCCATTATTTACAAATCCTTTGTTATTTTAAGCGAAGAATTTGATTGTGTAATTTTATAATTTTTTTGTTTGGATAACCACCATCATCGCTATGGGGTTGGCAGCGGCGGGTGGTGGTGGTTTGCTGCGATAGGAGGCGGTTAGCGGTGGTTATCGGCGTTGACGATGGTGGCAGTAGGCGGCAAAAGCAGGCGGTGGCGGCAACAGGAGGCGGTGGTCGGCGATGGTGGTTAGCAGCGTTAGCCAGCGGTGGTCGACAGTAGAAGGCGGCAGACAATAGTGGTTGATGGCGGTTGGCGGTCGGATCTGAAATCCCTCCTTGGAAAGATTTGTAAATGACACTTAGTTTGAAAGGATTTTCAAATCCCTCCCCCAAATCCCTTATCCAAACATACCTTATTTAAAAAAAAATGCGATATAGAAAACTTGGAGGGCCTAAATGATGGAATTAAAACTATGTGGGGTCTAAGTGTAATTCTGTTTTATTTTCATCTTGGCTGGTGAACGACCTACGACTACGACGACCGCTCTCTCTCTCTCTCTCTCTCTCAAGAAGCCTCTGGGCCTTCGATCGAATCTGAATCCATTCATTTTCGTCGAAGATGGAAGGAGCTCCGCCGAACACGACCACCTCCGGCGGGATCGGAGGTCCGGCGCCGTTCCTTCTGAAGACTTACGACATGGTAGACGACTCGTCGACGGACGAAATTGTGTCGTGGAGCTCGAATATGACCAGTTTCGTGGTGTGGAATCCGCCGGAGTTCGCTCGGATCCTCCTTCCAACCTATTTCAAGCACAACAATTTCTCCAGTTTCATCCGGCAGCTCAATACCTACGTAAGCAAAACCTCTGTTTTTTATTTCTATGAGATTTTAATGCGATTAAACATCTGAATTCGATTGAATTGATTCGTTTATATGCGTGATTTTTTATGGATATCAATCCCTAATCTCGTATACATGCAAATATGAATATATACACGCTTTAGTGTTTGAATTTGATGAAATTTTACAGTACAATTGTTTCTTCAAACTTGAATTACATGTTTTCTTGGAGAATTAGAATTCTAGGGTTATCTTTTCTAGCTTACAATCAATCATGATTAGGGAAATTATGATTTAGAACTTGTAATTAGTTCATCACTGAACCAAAATCGATCCAACCTTGTATAGGGATTTCGCAAGATTGATCCGGAGAAATGGGAATTCGCTAATGAAGATTTCGTGAAAGATCAAAAGCATCTCCTTAAGAACATCCACAGAAGAAAACCAATTCACAGCCATAGCCATCCTCAACCTCAAGGTTCTACAGTCGATCCAGAACGAGCAGCATTCGAGGAAGAAATTGATAGACTTTCACGCGAAAAAGCGTCGGTTGAAGCCAACCTTTTGAGATTCAAACACCAACAATCAACCGCAAAGCTTCAATTAGAAGACCTAAATCAACGCCTAAACACCGTGATGCAAAAGCAAGAAAATCTACTTTCTTTCTTAAACAAGGCTGCTCAAAATCCTGATTTCGTCAATCAACTTGCTAAGAAGATCGAATCTATGGATTTCTCAGCGTATAACAAGAAGAGACGATTGCCTCGTGCTGATCACTCTCAATCTCAACTGTTTCCCGATAACAACTCCATTTTCCACCAAGATTTTTCTCATAAGCTCAGCCTAGAGTTATCACCGGCTGTCTCTGATATGAACTTGGTTTCAAATAGTACTCAAAGTTCAAATGAAGGTGGCGGCGGCGGCGGTGGTGGAAGTGGAAGTTCACATAGTATGAAAACCCGTGCACTTCTATTTGCTCCTGAGCCACAAGAGCTTTCTGATACCGGGACGTCTTTTGGTCTAAAAATGGATTCTTCCTTGTCACATAAACACCTGTTGCAGCAAAATTTGGGTGCAAATGAAGAAGGGGAGAGTAATATTTCATGCCAATTGAATCTTACTCTAGCTTCTTCTTCTCCATTGCAAGTCGAAAAATTTCAATACTCAGCTCAATTACCCCAACTAGATCATGAAATCGGGGGCAATGATGCTGATTTTAGAGCTTTGTCGAAGAACAAAGCCCATTCTGATGGGGATGCGACTAACAATCAAGTGGGAACAACTCCAGCTCGGGTGAATGATGGGTTCTGGGAACGGTTTTTGACTGAAAGACCAGGTACTTCAGACACGGAGGAGGCGTGTTCTAGTCTGAGGGAATACCCTTATGATAAACAGGAAGAAGATGGAACATTTGATGGAATATCAAGAAATTCAAGGAGTGCAGACCCTCTCATTCTGAAATAAACAGCTGAAAATGTCCAGAAATTATAGGAAAAAATCGACGAACATCAGATTGTTGGCATATAAAATCCTTTGTTGTTCATGCTTTCGTTTGAAGGTCAGTAGTTTCGATTCAGTTTTTTATTTTAACTTGTAATATAGTTATCTTATTGTCAATATTTTGATTTTGAAATTGCTGCTGAAAATTCGACGCTGCTATTACAAAATATGAGCGCGCGCACACACACATACCGATCCGTTACTTGTCCAATGTAGTTTCACTAGTGTCAATACGGTTCCTCATCTGTCCAGCAAGCAACAGAAGCAACCCAGGTTATGCGCTAAGAACGCTAGTGTGCGGTAGTAGAGCAGAATGCAATAGAAACAACGAATTCGGAATGAATCATATCTCCCCAGGTAGGATTCAAACCTACTGTCAGTCAGTTAACAGCCGACCGCAGGATTATACACGAAAGCTCCCTTTTTTACTCTCTCTTTAACCCTGTTTCTCTTAATCCCTAGGTAGCCTTCCTCGGCTAGCAGTTTTTTTTGGAAAACACTGTTTATTCTGGTGTGGAGGGCAAGCAGGCCTATATATATATATAATATTCTTTTAATTTCTTTGTTTTCATTTTAAAAAAATCGTGTGTATTGATATAGAAGATATTGATGTTCCATTGTTCTTTTCAAGGATTACCACAATGTTCTTATTTATGTTGTAATGCTCATAAACAATTATACTACTTTAGACCCCGTTCGTTTAGGTGGCCTTTGGTTAGTGTTTCTGTTTTTCGTTTCTACTTCCAATAAGCTGGGATAAAAATTTTGTTTTCGTTCTGGATGGAGTATTCCGGGAATAAAAACATATTTGGTAACGACCATTGTCCTAAAATTATTTCTTTTAATTTATGAAAATAAAAACAAGAATCACTTTTGGTTGTAATATTTGTTTTTTTTTCTTTCTTTAAATGTCTAGTGGCTGGCAAGATGGTGATGGGAATAGTTTTGTGGGAGTGAATAGGATTCAACATTTTTTTTGTTTTTCTGATTCTTAAGAAATTCAAAAAATAGTCCCAAATTACCCTAAAAAATTTGTTTATCAAACGCATTTTTGTACATTAATTCCAAAATTTTGGGAGTGAGAACAGGAATCTGGGAAGTGGGAACAGAAAGAGTAACCAAACAGACCCGTAGTATTTTGGTGCATATAACTCTATTCCTGCTCCCCTAAAACTTAGAACAAGCATACAAATTTGGGAACAATTTTAATTTGTTCCCAAAAATTTGTTAGCAATACCCAAATTGAGAATCACGCACACAAACACACACTATTATCCTTCTTTGCTATGGTATTAAAAGCAGGGGTGGTCATGGGCCCAGGGACCCGCTCAACCCGAACAGTCCGACCCTATTTTTTTAGGACTTAAGCTTTGACTTTGAGTCCATGAGCAAGGTTTGGTCCTAGGTGTTAGGACCCGATCAATTTTAGAGCCGGGTTTGGGCAAAGCCAAAATATTTTAGATCGGCCCGACCCGGCCCAAAGAATAATTAAAAAAAAATTATACACACACACACTCAACCATAGGGTTTTGGGCTTATTTTTAGGGCTTAGGTTTTTTGTGTAGGGTCGGGTTTTGGGTTTAAGTTTTTTTTATAGAGTTGCGCTTGGGCATGGAATTAAAGCCCGACTATAGGGCTGGGCTGGACTCAGGCCTAACAGTTTTATGTAATACCTTAGTCTAAGCCTGCCCCTGCCCATGACCGCCCCTAATAAAAAGTGCGGATAAAGATTTTTTTGGTCTCTGACAAATGCCTTGGGTGTCCAATTGGTCCCTAACTTTTGCAACCCGACAATTTGGCCTTTGACATTTCAAAATCGTTCTAAATTGGCCCTTGGGTCGGGTTTTTGTTAGTAAAATTTGAGAAAATTGGATAGAAACAGTCACGTGATAAGCACGTGATTATTTGGCCAAGGGTAAATGCGTTATTTCAATCTTATTAATTCAATAGGGTCTATTGCATATGTTGTTAAACTAAAGGGTGAAAATGTTTTTTTCCACAACTTTTCCTATTTTTTTTTTTTTTGGATCAGGTCTCTCCTCCTCCGTTACTCTGTACCACCGACACCACCACTCACACCACACCACCACTCCACCACACCACACCACACCACCACCACCACCACCACTCCACCAAACCACCATCGTCAAACCAAAGACCACCTCCACCACCGTCTCCACCATCGCCGAACCAAACACCATCTGCAAACCCATCTCCTCCACCGCCGAACAACCCCACCGTGATGGAGAGAAAATGAAGAAGAGAGAGAGAGGACTTGCAGCGGCTGGTTGCCCCAAGCCCTAACCGCCACAGGCCCAGACCACTCACCATCGCTGCCGTTCTATTCCGATTTCGAAATCTAAATATTGATTTCAAAAACTAGGTTTCGATTTCGATTTCGTTTCTGAAATCGAAATCAAATCGAACAACAGGTCCGATAACGAAAACGAAATCGATTTCCTCGGTGGTGGTGTTCGGCGGTGGTTTTCGTTTTGGTGGTGGTTTTCGATGGTGTTGTTGTTTGTTTCGGTGATTTTTTCAGCTGTTGATGTTCGGTTTGGTGGTGTTGATGTTCGTTTTGGTGGTGTTTTTCCTCGGTGGGTGGGAGTAGCAGTAGTTTCCATGGAGGAGATGGAGCAGGGGTTGCCGAAGATGGAGCAGGGGGTGGGGGTTGGGCTCGCCAGAGATGGGATGGGGAAGAAGATGATGACTTAAAAGAAAAAATACACAATAAACTTAAGATAAAAAATTAAATGACTCCCAATTAAATAATTTTTCAAATTAACCCATTGAATAAAAAGACTAAAATACCTTTAATGAAATGTTGACCATTAGATTGATTTAACGGAATCTGTCTCAGGGGTTAATTTAGAACGATTTTAAAATGTCAAGAATTAAATTGTCGAATTATAAAAATTAGAGACTAATTGAACACTCGAGACATTTGTCAGAGACAAAAAAAGATTTTATCCCTAAAAAGTGAGAGAATTTATGGTACTACAATATTACAATTATCCCCATTAGTCAAGGCATAAATATTCCATGTTAATGCGGAAGACCACCATTAGTCAGTGGTAGTTGGTGTAATAGTGACCCTGTGAACCCCACCCCCACCCCTCCTACCCCACACACCTACCCACCCATTAATGAACCTTCCACCCACCAAAACAACCCAAATTTCCACACAGAAAAAAACCCACAAATGGTGGAAAAAAAACACCCACAAAAACACACACAAATGAGAGAAGAGAAGGCACCAAACATGAAAATTCTTCAAACCCATTTATTGATACTGATTATCTTGCAAACCCATGTCATAATCAGCACTGGGTTCTCAATTTTGGAGCCAAAATCAGTGAAAAACTCAGTGATTGAAGAAGCAGCAGCCATGGCTTCTTGTGGTGCAAAAATGGAGGTGGATGATAGGAGGAGGGTTTTGTTCGTGGAGGAGAAGAGGTATATAAGCTATGGTACACTGAGGAGAGGGATGGTTCCGTGTGGCCAACCAGGGGCCTCATATTACAACTGCAAGGCTGGGGGTGCTGGTCAACCAGCCAACTCTTATCACAGGGGATGTGAGGTAATCACTAGATGTACTAGAGATTCTAGTGACACCATGGTTTGATGGTCGGTTGGCAACAAAATTTGGTAAAAAAATTTAGTATTTTTTTTGTTTGTTTTATTTTTATTTTTTTTTGGTGGGGGGGGGGTAGGGGGTGATTTTTTTCTCTCCATTTTTTTCCAACCTTTGTAATTGAAGTAGAACATGTCCATTAGGATATATATTATGGGTTTTACGGTAACGTATGTCTAAGTCAATTTATGCGCATCTCAACTATCTCTATTGTTAATCTTAAAGCAACTCTCTCAAATCGGGCTAGTGCAATTAAGATCAAATTTAAGATTTAATTCTTGGAGTTTTCTCGAGGGTTTAATGTCTATTTCCTATATGAATGGTGTTTTTAGCTTAATTTTGATCAAAATTTGGGAGAAAGATACATTTTTGGTCCCTAAGGTATAGGGAATACGGTGGGTGACTATGTCGAACCGGAAATTTGTCAATTTGCACATTTGATCCCTCAAGATTCACATTTGTTTTGATCTCACAAAATCGAAAACTTTGTTAATGATTTATGACGAAAAATTGGTTGTTTTCAACACGCGACCTTCTAATGGGGATATTTTCGTCATATCTGCAGTCCAATTATTGGCCCAGTGAGCTACCCAAGAGAGAAGGTGTATTGGGTAGTATTAAAAAATTATCTAAGAAAATACTTCAAATATCAAACAATTAGTTTTAATCATAAATTAATTATTATCTCTATATAGCAACGGAAATATATTATTAACTAGATGCATACCAAACAACCAAAAATAAACAATGTAAAAAAAAAAAAACACACCAGAAATTTATCCTGATTCACCAAGTTAATTTTGGTTAATCTAGTCATTCGAGTCCCACGGAGATTCGCACCCACTAATCACTAAGATTCCTTTAAACAGGTAGGAATCAAACATTTACACAATGATTCTTTTCGCAGCCTCAGAGTCAACTTTTACAAATTCTTTTTCTCAGGCTTAGGAATAACCTCTACTTTTTACAGGCTTAAGAATAACCTAATTCTTTTTGTACCTTAGGCTAAAGAATCAAAACCTCACAAACACTCCAAATATTCTTTTACCCGGTAAGGATTGAACCGTTATAATTCACTCACAAATTCAATCAATGAAGAATTAACACCTAATCTTTTTATACCTTAGGCAAATATCAAAATCTCAATCTCTTTACCGGAAGAGATTGAAACCGGTTACCCTAGATTAAACACCCCCAATAGTATATAATTCGACACTCAACTCATCAATTACAATAAATTGATAAGTTATTCTCAATCAGAACTTCTACCACCTCAAATCAATTTAAACTCAATTAATGTCCCGATATTTACTAGTGATAAAATTAATGTGAGGAAACAAAAATTTGATTATAAAAATAATGCGGGTAGTACAAAATTGAGCACGTAATCAAATTATCACACAAATCGTTTTAAAAGATTTTTTATGCTTTTAAAGTTAAAAAACGATTTCTCATACAATCAATTAACCAAGCAAGCAATGACAGCAATAAACTCAATTAATAATATGCTTGGAACACTTTCACCAAGAAAATATAAAAATTTGATTATAATAGATACAGATAGCACACAAATAAGTATATAATCAGATTTTTACCAAAAATCGTTTTAAAATACTTTTATGCAATTTAAAGTTTAGAAAACGATTTTATCAAGATCTTATCAATCAAGCAAATATAGAAAAATAGATATGCAATAAAGATTAATAGCTTGGAAAGATCTCACCAGAATAACACCAAAGAATTATAGATTGAAACGCTAGACAGTTAAAATCGGTGACGCTTACACAATCAACGTTTTAACTCAAAAACTCTTCAACAATTGATCTCACAATTTGATCTCTCAAAATAATATCAGAATGATAATTCTTATAAAAGTTTATGAACTAAATAGTTCTTGATATTATTTTTTTAACATGTGAAATCATTAGGTCTATTTATAGCCACTTGAAACAAGCCCTACAACGGCTAGTTTCCACAAGATAAGTATCTAAAAAGCACCTATAGACCCCATATATTAATTCCTTTTATTTTAGGTATATTTGACTTAATTATGGATTTCAAAACATTTAAATTAGTCCCTTAAATATTTCTCAAATTCAAATCAATAGGATAAAAAGAATTAAATGTACCAATTTGAGAAATACTTAAAATATATATATACCATATCAATAGGGATATTCAAATAGAAATACCATATCTTTAAAATATCTATATCCCTAAAATCTCTTAATCAAGTAAACAAATAACGGCTAGTTAACGGCTAGTATTTAAATCAAAATTCTCAAAATTCGAAACTGGCCATCAGTCGACAGACACACATCTATCGGTCAATCTCCCAATTCAGAGTGTAGCCCAAGACAAAATTCCATCGTCATAAGTCGACTTACTTGTCGACTTATCGATTCAAAAACTTTTATAAGTCGACTTATCTGTCGACCTAGTAATACAGAGAGTTTATCTTTTAAGCATAGGTCGACCTAACTGTTAACCGGGAGATTCAGAGACTTCTTCTTTTAAGCACAAGTCAACTTATTTGTCGACTGCCCATGTTGGAACTCTTTTCCTTAATTATTTTCTTTGACATTTTCACCCCTTTAACTAATTTCTTTTCTCGGTTAGTTCCACTAAAATTTTAAAATCAATTTTAATCAATTATCTTTATTTCTTTTTTAATTACACATAGGAGCAAATAATTTCACTAATTATGATCCTATCAAAACACACATAAACATAAAATCATTTTCATGTCATGTGTGATCCTAATCAAGATACATTAAGAGTAAAAATAAATTAAAGTTGTTTTTATCTAGATTCTTCGGAATCTTCAATTTCTTAGCATCCGTCTCCGCATCATTCACAATTTCTTTATGATGTTATCTTTTCTGCATTGTCTTTGCATCCTTTACAATTACTTCATGATGTAGTCTGAAACTTTTTAAATTGAAACACTCAAAAAATATATTAGTTCTACCAAAAACATCAACATTTAACTGTTAATCAAAATCTTAAAATCAACACCACTAAATCTGAGAAGTTTTTCCTGACAACAGTTTTGGCTTTTCTCTTTTATTTTTCAGACGAATCGTTGTTATGGAAAGATTCGAGGAAAACATCTTAGGTTTAGGGGACTAATAAAATGACAAAAATATTTGGATTAGAAGGTCACGTATTGGGCACAGTCCATTTTTCAATCCAAAATGATTAATAATATTTTCAATTTTTAGGTTGAAACATATGTGAAATTGATGGTTTAAATATGCAATTTGACAAATCTCAGAGTTCACATAATCACCCACACTTTAGGAGGGGGAAAATCCCAAAATTTTGGTGTGTTGAATGTAGAGACGAGTTTTGGAGAATCATACACCTCTCAGGTGGGGTTTCATTGAAATATGTGAAGAAGATATTTTGATATTTTAAAATAAAAAATAAAAAATCTGTTGTCGAAATCAAATTTCATCTTCAAATATCTCACCCAAACGCAAGCTTAGATTCGGTTGTCTAGATGAAGGCATTCTAGCTATGTATATTGTTGGACGAAAGGTGAAATCAATCCTTGTAGCTAATTATCCTTTCCATAATGGATGAAGTTCATACCTATTGTCTCTTTCATTGTATCTTCTTGTCTAGCTCTTCAAAATTGTTGATGTGAATTTCAATTTTCTATTAATTTAAAAATTCACATCAAACACAATAGACTAATTAGCATTAAGAAAGGAAATATAATTTTGGAAACATATTTTAATTTTTCACACACACAAACAACGACCTATGTTTCGAAATAAATATTCATTGTGATAGCAATATTATAACATACAAGAATAATCCGAGAATTTTATTATGTAATGTCTAAAAAGTTTTATTATGTTATGTGACAAATCTGTTAATTTTCTATCTGACGAATTTTTCATAGTGTCTAAAAATTATATTTTTGTCAAAATCGCCACCCTTTGTCAAAATAAAGAGAGAAATACAATTGTTTGGCTTGATTAATTACATAAAATATATATATAGAAAATTTGAATGCAAATTTTTTGACTTGATGAAGAATAAAAGGCAAATTGAAAGATGAATTCAAAAAATTACGAAACCTAGACCGTTAATGAAGGGATTCGGGATTCAATTGCTTAAGGGGTATTTTAGGTATGGGAAAGATGGTGTTTTCAGGGTTCTCTTGCTTTGAGCAGTAGTGGTTTTTGTTGTTGTTTTGGTCAAATGTTCGGAAAAAATGACCATGAAAAATGAGATTTGTATTTGAATAATGTGGATTTTGAGCATGATGGTGGGAGGATGTGTTTAATATCATTGTAGCTCTAGGTTTGTCTTAATTGCGTTCCCTTATTACTAAGAAAATTGAAATGAAATGCAATCTTTGTTGTTGTTTCTTTCACCTTACACCCCCTTAACTATAATGATATTCCACATACACCCCCTAATTTTCAAAACTACCATGGCCATCCTTCTAGAGTTTTTTTTTAATGAATTGTCCATTTTGCTCTTACTAATTGAGACCATAAAAATAATAAAATAATTCAAATAAGTGAATGACCAAATTACCCTTTCTCTATTTTTCCTCCTCATCTTCTCAATTGGTTTTTCTTTTTTCTTTTCATTTTCTCTTTTATCTTACGTCATTTCCTCTTCTTCATCTTCTACTCCACAACCACCGAGCATACCACCATCATCGAACCCAAAGGTGATTTCGTTTAAGTAAATCTGAAGGAATGAAAGAATAAAAAGATGAAGAATCCGCAACTTTGCTATGGCCATCCCTTGTCTTCGCTGGAAGAAAATTATGTGTTTTCTGATGGTGTTTTCATGGTTCTCTTGCTTTGAGCAGTAGTGGGTTTCTCAAATTTTTAAAGAATTCAAGAATTACTTCTAAATGAGCGCAACAGAAACAGAAATAAGAGAACAAAAACAAAAAACAATAGCATCATCCATTTTTTAAAATCATAATTTGAAAAGCACAAAAATCCATCATCTAAAGTCATTTATCCCAACAACAATTTTCAAATAAACCAAGTTTTGGCAAGTTCAACAGAAGGTGAAAGAAACAACAACAAAGATTGCATTTCATTTCAATTTTCTTAGTAGTAAGGGAACGCAATTAAGACAAACCTAGAGCTACAATGATATTAAACACATCCTCCCACCATCATGCTCAAAATCAACATTATTCAAATACAAATCTCATTTTTCATGGTCATTTTTTCCGAACATTTGACCAAAACAACAACAAAAACCACATCTTCCAAAAAAAAAATGTCAAAAAACAACAAAATGATCCATATTTGAGTATTTCCTTCCGAATCTTTCACTCTCTCTCTAGTACCTGTAGTGAGCAGGCTTGTAAGGACCCTCGACCGGCACGCTGATGTAATCGGCCTGATCCTTGGAAAGGACGGTGAGTTTGGCCCCAAGTTTTCCCAAGTGGAGGGCAGCAACCTTCTCATCGAGGTGTTTGGGGAGGACGTACACTTTCTTCTCGTACTTGCCTGAGCTCTTCTCCTTCCAGAGCTCGAGTTGGGCAATGACTTGGTTGGTGAATGAGCACGACATCACGAAGCTGGGGTGGCCCGTGGCACAACCCAAGTTCATCAGACGACCCTCTGCCAATACAATGATGCCTGACTTCGTTTCGGGGAAAACCCACCTAAAAGTAGCAGCCGATGCAAGAAGATAAATTAGTAGATTATCCTTAATTCTAATTAATTATAATTTTTTATTTTATTTTACAGTATGATGTGTCTGAGCCAGTTTACGCCCACTTCGACTAATCACTTGCTCGGGCGATTTTAAGGACACACTCCATACTCAGATTCTCTCTTCATTTTTTTGGTTCTTCAGTTAACATAATCTATCAATGTTAACTAGATAAATAAGTCATTCATAAACATACCTATCAGTTTGTGGCTTGATGGTGATTCTCTTAACCCCGGGGTAATTCTCGAGGCCGAGCATATCAATCTCATTGTCAAAGTGACCGATGTTGCAAACAATAGCATTGTTCTTCATTTTCTTCATGTGATCCACCATGATGATGTCCTTGTTACCGGTGGTGGTCACAAATATGTCCGTTTCGGACACAACGTCCTCTAGGGTTAGGACCTGAAGCCCTTCCATGAGTGCCTGAAGGGCACAGATGGGGTCGATTTCGGTCACGATGACGCGAGCCCCGGCTTGTTTTAGGGCAGCAGCACAACCCTTGCCGACATCTCCGTAGCCACAGACAACCGCTACCTTGCCGGCGATCATCACATCGGTGGCCCTCATGAGGCCGTCGGGGAGAGAGTGGCGGCATCCGTACAAGTTGTCAAACTATATAGTTAAAAAAATAAAAAAATAAAATGTTAGATTGTCATTGAGATTTGTTATTTTATTTTGAAAAAGAATAGAAATATAAAGAAAAAGAAAAAGAAGGCTAGATCTTACATTCAAATATTAAATTTAGATTAAAAAATAAAAGACAATTAAATTATTTTATATTTTTCAATAAAATGTGAATTTCTCCTTTTATTCATGAGTAGGAGGGGTCGAAGTGTAGTTTCCTAAAGTGGACGGAATTAAATGAAACTAGACCAAAGTCCAAGGTGTCAAAGACAATGAACCCTTAAATTTATTTAGTTGATATTAACTAGTCTTAAATTTTTATTTGTCATAATAGTTAATGTTGACTAAAACATTGATATTTTTTCTTGAATTTTCAATCATATCAACTAGATTAATCTATATAGTTTTAGTTAACTTTAATTTTAACTGGACTAAAAAATACAAATTTATAAAAACTTTAAAACCCAAAAAAGTGGATCTAATGCTTGAACAAAAAATATATCATATAACAATTAAATCAATCCATGATTAAGCCACAAAATCCAATAGATTGGCCAATAATATGATGCAATTAAATAAGCAAGGATGATATGCTGCATATACAGAAGTAAGAACAACTATGAAGTTGTTTATGAACATAGAATAAAGTTAAAATCAAAGTAAACAAGACAGATTCTCCTTTAATTTATCAGATCTGAATTGTACTTTAGAAATTTGAATCAGATCTAAGACTAAAAGCATATTACGAAGTTAATGCACGCGCAATTGGAGATAAACAAGTGTTTAAATTTTGAATTAAGTCAGATCTATACTTGATTTGAACATATATACCTTGCTCTTGGTGACAGAGTCGTTCACATTGATGGCAGGGAACAGTAGAGTTCCGTTAGCCTGCATCTGGTACAGCCTCTTCACTCCGGTGGTGGTCTCCTCCGAAACACCAACCAACCTATCCTTCATCTTGTGGTATTTCTTCGGATCGGACTTGAGACCGTCACGGATGATCGTCAGAACGATCTGAAACTCGGCATTATCGGTGGAGCTTGGATCCGGAACCTTTCCGGTCTTCGCGTAGTCCTCCTCAGCCTTGACTCCCTCGTGGATCAAGAGCGTTGCGTCACCGCCGTCGTCAACGATGAGATCTGGTCCGCCACCGGGGCCCCATTCGAGCGCCCTCTCGGTGCACCACCAGTACTCCTGCAGCGTCTCCCCCTTCCAGGCGAACACCGCAGCGCTGTCGCGTGCGATGGCGGCAGCGGCGTGGTCCTGCGTCGAGAAGATGTTGCAAGAGCACCATCTGACCTCGGCGCCGAGTGCGGTCAAGGTCTCGATCAACACCGCCGTCTGGATAGTCATGTGCAGAGATCCGGTGATCCTGGCACCCTTGAAAGGCTGCGAGGGACCGAACTCTGTGCGGCAGGACATAAGGCCGGGCATTTCGACCTCGGCGAGCTCAATCTCAAGGCGACCGAAGTCCGCCTGAGACATGTCCTTGACCTTGTACTCCCGGCCGGAGGTGGTTTTCTCTACGACCAACGCCATTTTTTCCGAATTTCCGAGATCTGAAATTCTCTCTCTAGGGTTAGACAGAGAGTGAGGATTGGGCAAGGAAACGGTAGGGGAATCGACTGCTATTTAAACAGATTTTCACGGGGAAATGGATGGTGATAATAGGTCGGGTCGGTTGGTGGGTTGTGTACAATTACCATTTTACCCTTACAACCTCTCAATAATGGAAAAATTAATAGAATAATTTTTAAAACAATTTATTTTTTATTATGATAAAATTTAATTTATCAATTAATATCAAATAGATTACATTTTAACTAAATATAAAGTTTATATTTACTACTATAATTAATATTTGTTCACGAGTAAAACTTCTTAGCAAATACAAAACGTGGAATCGCACTATTCTTATCCAGTCTGAAATTCAGCGTGTTTATTAGCGTAAAAATTATTCGTCAAGTATTTGTAGAAAGATCTGTTAAAATTATGAATAGTCAACCGAATAGATAATTCAATCTCAAAATATAAAATTTGATATGAACATATTTTGGTAGAAAAATAAGTCAAAGCATTACTATAATTTGTCCCCAATTTGTGGGCTAAATATACACAACACAAACTTTCCATTTCTAAAATCTCCAAAAAAAAGTAAATAAATAAACATAATTTTACAAGTTTATTTTTTATTTATTTATTTGTTTTACGCCAAGGAGTGTCTAGTCAATGTATGCGCATCTCGACTAATTACTTTTCCGGATGTTCTTAAGGACGCATTTACCTACATCGGCCTGATGTATTCAAGGTTAAATTCAAGATTTAATTAATGTAGTATTCCTCTTGAAGACGCATTCTTCTACATCGAACTCATATATTCAAGATTTAATTACTACAGTGTTCTCCAAGAGCATACACATATTTGACAAATAAAGAGACATCTCCCCTTATCGATCGGACTAACACCTTTCGGTATAAATGTATTTAAATTCAAATACTTTATCCTATAAATATAAATTTGAAGACAAAAAAGTTTGGTAATTAGGTAAAGAACAACAATAAAGTAAATAGTTTATTTGAAGTAAATTCAACATGAAAAGACAAGTACAATATGTTCCAATTGGAAAAATTTAGAGGGGAAAAGCACTCACCCTAAGACTTTGATGGGGTTAATTGCCTTTTACTTCCTTATAATTTGATCTTTTTACATTTTAATCCTTCTACTTTAAAAACCTGCAAATCACCCTCTTCTAATGAGAGAAAATCACATTTTAATCTTTATTTTTTAATTTAAATTTGTTGATAATGGATTTGGTCATGGGCCATCGAGTGAGAAAGCCCAGGTAACTTGCAAAAAGGCCTGGGTTGCACCCAAAACTCCTGAGCCCAGGCCTATCGTTGTTAGTGGGCTCAAACCCTAGGACAAAAGCGACACATTTGAATAAGCAAGTGAATGCCAAAAGCCCAGGACTTGCCTGATGACCAAGCCTGCTGGTAGAATGAAGCACGACGCTGAGTGGCAAAGGGTGAGTCACCACCAAATCGCCAAAGAATATTCATTTGGTGTGGAAGACGCAACAGAACAATCATTATGCCGTAACGGATTTGGTGATTTGGTGATTGAGCTCTCTCTCTCTCTCTCTCTCTCTCTCTCTCTCTCTCTCCATTCCTAACGAAGAAGTGCATAAATATCCGATTTAGTCGTGAGCTCAGGTATGTGATATTCGATACACAAAGCTTGACACTAAATTCATTACGCGTGAGTCGGCGTACACCCTTGTGTTCGGTTTTATACTTTTTCTTTCAATCAAATATTTACTCTCACGCCAGAGGTTCTTCGCCGAAATTCACCGCCCGATATTAAGAATTTGTGCAAGAACTTTCAGAGGCAAGAAACAGAGGTTGGCCAAGACAGAATCATAAATTCATTGTATTACCATTTTCAAACAACATCAAAATTTAATACTATAAAATAAACAAGCTAGACTATTCTCTCCAGAATTGACTTTCTTTTATTTTATTTTTTGCCTATTTTTCTATTTTTTAATAAAGACAAAATAAAAAAATAAAAATTAAAAGAAATGATAATTTTGTTAATTTTATATGCTTGTTGAAGGTGAAGTTTGGAAAGAGACCCACTCCTTCTGTCGTGTATCCTCCATCGAACTATAAATATTATGTTTACATTTTTTGCTTGAGCTTCGTCATGTCTGCCCTAATGAGGGCTTACAACTTCGCTGCTCTAGATGCTATCAAATCGGAGTTTCCTAGAGGGCGAAAGAAGATTGATGTAGAAAAATTTAGATAAAAAAATAAAAATTTCTCTATTTTTTTTATCATATTTCGTTAAGTAAAAGTGACTAAAGTGTGAATTTTTAAAATATAGGATACAAAATAAAATAATATCAAAGTATAAGGGGGTAAAAAGCAATTAACCCATAGAAAAATATCTCGCGTGGGTCGCGGGTGCATCTCATCTCATGCTGCTGTTGTCTGATCCTAATCCGGGTCACCGCTTCACCTACTTAATGGGTGGACCCCGCCTCGCTGTCGGTTTAAAAAAAAAAAGAGAATTAAATAATGACCGCTCGATGAGAACGTGGACACGTCATGACCCGAAAAAGGATCCGAATATGTTCCCGGTTCACGTCTGTTCCATTATTGATTTATTGATATTTAAAATTACTATTTTAGCCTTTTTGATATTGTGGTGCCAATTGCCATGCCAACCGACAAGATCTTGGTTAGTCTAAAATATTGAATTTTGAGAAAGTAAATTCTTGTAATTTATAATTGAGTCTAATTTTATTTTAAATTTACTAAAATTGGATTGATTTAGAAGTAAAATTTTCCTATTTTATTGTCTTGGTTTAGAACGGGCTATGCTAAAGTATACCAAAATATTATTTTCCGGATTGACAGGTGACAATGCTGAAATTATTTTCGGATTGACAAGTGATGATGCTGAAATTTGGTTTAGTGAATGAGTTGAATTTAGCAGTCTGACCATCGCAATTTCACAAAATAAAACTAAGTACCAAGAGTTTTGTTCCTAGTGGAACGTCTGCGATGTGAGAATAAGAAAATCGAAGTTTGAATAATAAATGTTTCAGGGAATTTAGACTGGTTGGGGGCGATTTACAAGTAGTGGTTTTACTTATTGAGAAAGTAGGTTTAAATAGAAATGCCAATGGGTATTGTTTGTTAACCAGATTCTCATAATTATGGGTTGCCTCAGATTTTTAGAATGATGTCATTGTACATCCTGGGGTGGGGGTGTCAAGATCTTCAAATATTTTCCCCCAGACTTTGGAGTTGACTGACTATTGAGCTAATCTGATACTTGACCAATCTTCTGTTTACTAGTACTAGACCTATTTAAGGAACATACAGACTTGTTTTGTGAATGTGGTTGATTTGTGTTGAGGAGGTGAATGACCTATTTTATACTAAATTAATCCATTTACGAAGGTGAGAGGCCTATTTTTGAACCATGTCGATCTCTTTGCAAGATTATTGACCTGTTTGTGGTCCAAATCAATGCACATATGGGTAGACATTACACATCTAGTGTGACAACTAGTATTCAATTAAGTGATAGCAAAACCTTGATCCCCCTTAATCTTCTCCTAAAATTGTTGGATTGAGGGTTCAGTGTCTTAGACTAATGACCTGTTTGATAACACAATGAAGTACTTAAAAGTCAATTTATTAAGTATTTATCAAATTAAATATGTTTGACAACAAAATTAAGCTTGGATTGAGGGTTCAATGTCTTAGACTAAGGGCCTGTTTGATAGCACAATGAAGTACTTAAAACTCAATCCATTAAATACTTATCAAATTAAGTGTGTTTGATAACAAAATTAAGTAATCACCTAAAAAATAAGGATCACCCAAAAAATGTTCAAAATTTTAAATGATGTGTGATTCACTTATTTTTTTAACACTTATCACTTAATACCATAAAATATCTAATTATCACAATTAACATTTTATACCAATATTGCACAAAAAATTATTGATAACGAAAATATTAAATTGACAAAAAATAGAGAGAATATTTTAGAAAAATAAAATTATAAAAATTATTTTAAGAATAAAAATATGTAAATAATAATTCTTTTGAAGTTAATATATTCAATAGTTAATAAATTCAACACTTATAATTTCAATACTTAAAATTCAACACTAAAAATCTAAGCTGACTATCAAATATGGCCTAAGTCATTAGTCCACCATCTTGAGCTATCATTTAATTTTCCATAAAAATATAACTTGCTATCTCGAAAATCTCTGAGATGTCGTTTTATTGGTCGGTTATTCCCAGTGTATTCTTGTCAACCTTCAATATTTGAGACAAGATTATTTATATGTATATGTGTATACAAAATAAATTACAAGTAAAAATAAGACTTTTAGGCATTTTTGGAGTAAAAAATTATTGGCCTAAGGGAATTTTAGTATGATTTACTTAATATATATATATTAATCACATACTATTAGTGAATGTTAACCAAACAAAGATAGTGTGCAAAAAGAGGTCAAGGTCGATGGGGCAGGAAAGTGTCATCAATCATCAAAGGGGGGTTGGTGGGTATGAAAAGACAATATTGCCCTCAACAACTCATGTACCAACCACACCTAAGTACATGTGAATTTTTTATTTTTTTTCCTAAACCTAAATCTCCTACCATTTACCAACTCCCAAGAACAATGACATAGTGGCTACATTGTGGTTCACAAGTCAAGAAGAACTCTTCATTTGCACTTTTTGTCTTATTGTGAGAACAAATTGGATGGGATGGGTTGATTAAAATTACATTTTCTACCCCAAATCATTTGATTTGTTGCAAAAGTTTCTAATATTGTTGAGTTCTTGGAGTCTTTCTATCCCCAAATTAATGGATTTGTTCGAATAATTGAGAGGCGGAATATTGAGACAACATGGTATGATTATATTATGATATATAAAATGTACCATTTGTTGAGATATACAAAGAGTTTATATATAGAGAGTGATTATGATTTTTTCCTAGTAGAATTAGCATTTGATTTTTTCAGTGGGATTAAATTTAACCTAGTGGGTCAAGACTTATATACATATAGTAACAAGGCTTATTGCCAAACTTTTGCAAGATTGTCGATTTCAGATTAAGCAAGCCAAAGGGTCAGTGCAATTGGTGAGAAAAAATACACTATTTTCTTACCAAATTGGGTTCTATCTTTGGTAAGTAGTTCAGGAATAAAATTCTGAATGCACCAGGTTGATGTGGAGAGTGCTCTCTTAAGATCGTTCAAAGAAGTGATTAATTAAAGTTCATGTAAAATTAGTCCAAACACACTTTACCGCCGACTTAGAAAAAAAATTGCCGAAATTGTTCATTTTGGATCTCTGTCCCTCTCTCTTCGCAATAGTTCGATAACACTCCAACCACTGGAATCCCTAATCTCCATTATTGGGCAAGGGCACGTAACTATTGAGATTTAATCATGCACTATGTCTACTGGATTCAATGTCATTTCATCAATTAGAATGGATTCCTCGTTTATTTATTTAGTTGATATTACTCTCTATCGACTTTCAATATCACATGATTATTGAAATTTAAAGTATCCACTAAGTTAAATATCGGTGTTGATTTTCATTCAATATGAAGAAATACAACTATTAAATTGATAATATTGTTGCATCGACTTTAAGTAGTGTATAACTATTGGAACGCATTCTCTCTTTCTCTGTCTCTCCACTATGTTAAACGTTCTATCAATTTAAACTGTTGATTTCCGATCAACAACCAAGAAAATAAGACTGTCGAATTCATAATATTGTTGATTATGGTCCATTTGGGCAAAATATTTAATAGAAGGAATTCATATATGTTTTTTTAAATCAGAAAAATTTATAAATTTCTTATCCAAACACAGTCTAACGAAAAAAATTAAAAGAAGTTGTTTAAGTGAAATTTACTAAATTCTTAATTATTTTGGATTTTTTTTAAAAATATTGTTACTAAATATAAATTATTTTCAAATTAAATTGTTATTATAGTTTTCTCTTTCAAATCAACCCGATTCCTCTAGATTATAACGGTCATCTATTAATAGAACTCAAATATAGAAAATTGGTTGAGAGCAACCAAAAAGTTAGTTAATATAGTTGATGACATCATCATCTCATGAGCATGCATAACTTTCTTCAAATTGTTGCCAAAAATACTTTTTCTTTTTTTTTTCGAAATTCAAATAATATTTGTATTTCAAGTGGAATAATAATATTTTTTAAAATTCAAAATTATTGTACTACATGAAAGTCACTGTAATTTTTTTATAAAAAAAATTACACTAACTTATATAATGTGGAATAATTTTGAACTTTTCGCAGAATTATTAGTCTTTTTAAAAACTTACTATATCGAGCAGGTTGAGAGAATAGTGAGTTACAAAATTTGAGTTCGATTTTTTTTTTTTAAAATTTAAAATCAAATTATTTTGAGTTCGATTTTTTTATTAATTAATTGAGATTTTGAAGAAGAAAAACATCGTTATTTTAAAATATAAAAATAAGTTTTATAATTCTGTCATAATTTCAAATTTGTTTTATAAGTTTTATAATTCTGTCATAATTTCAAATTTTACAATTCACTATTCGTTCACTTCATTTGGTACAATAATTTTGTCAAAAGTCCAAATCACAGTATGCTATAAAAATTACTGTAATTTTTTTATACTAATTTTGAATTTCTAGAAAAATTATTGTAGCGCGTAAATTGCATGGTTAAATTTTAAATTTCTATACTATTCACCAAAAATCCCTATTTATAATTGCAAATAAAATTAAAAAATAAAAATCAAGTAAAACCTTGTCACCTACTAAATGAATAAATCATATAAAAATAAAAATAAAAATAAAATCCATTTATTTCATTTTCCACCGGTAAATAAAAAATAAATAAATATGGGGCGAAAATAATAAATAAAAATAAAAGGGCATTATCGTCATTTCGCTACACATTACCTCCTTTAAATCACCACCTCCAACCTCCACCTCTCCTTGTACTCCGTTGCCTCTCACTCTCCTCTCTCTCTCTCTCTCTCTCAAATTCTCTCTCCACCCACCACCACCGGCCGGAATGGATCCCGTCAACGAATGGGGAAACACCCCGTTGGCCACCGTCGATCCCGAAATCCACGACCTTATTGAGAAGGAGAAGCGCCGTCAGTGCCGCGGCATCGAGCTGATAGCCTCCGAGAATTTCACCTCCTTCGCCGTCATCGAGGCCCTCGGCAGTCCCCTCACCAACAAGTACTCCGAAGGCATGCCTGGCAACCGTTACTACGGCGGTAACGAGTACATCGACCAGATCGAGAACCTCACCCGCAGCAGGGCATTGAAGGCCTACCGCCTAGATCCAACCGCGTGGGGCGTCAATGTCCAGCCCTACTCCGGCAGTCCGGCTAACTTCGCCGCCTACACGGCTTTGCTCAACCCTCACGATCGGATCATGGGGTTGGATTTGCCGTCCGGTGGCCATTTGACGCACGGCTACTACACATCTGGCGGGAAGAAGATCTCCGCGACCTCCATTTACTTCGAGAGCTTACCTTACAAGGTACAAGCAAATCACGATTTCTTCATGACCGATTCAAATCCATGTGATTCGTTGCATTTACGATTGATTTTTCGTTTAATTGTAGGTGAATTCAACTACTGGATACATTGATTACGATAAATTGGAGGAGAAAGCGATGGATTTCAGGCCAAAATTGATAATCTGCGGAGGGAGTGCTTATCCAAGGGATTGGGATTACGGAAGGCTTAGATCCATTGCTGATAAGGTTGGAGCTCTCTTGCTTTGCGATATGGCTCATATCAGTGGCCTTGTTGCTGCTCAGGTATGAATTATTTTTCCGCCATGTTCAGTTCTGGACCTCTGGTTAATTCCTTAGAAATCACAAATAATTGGTGATCATGCATGTTTGATTTGGGTTTTGTTTTGAAATATAGATCTGCATTTTTGGATTTGCTTCAATTACTGTTCTTGTTGATCCATGAATTTTGAAGATAAATTACATTTATGATGTGGTTTCTACAGTATTTATAGAACTTCAATATATAAATTTTTTGATATCCTTCCTTAGATCTGTTCAATCAAACTTTGAAATGGTTTACTTAATTTATCATATTTTTTCCTTCTAAAAAATCCGAAATCTGAGAACATTGTATGTTTTTCTCTCATTTTCTGTTTATGTTCCAAGGTTTATAGGAAGAACACTAATCAAAGGCAACTTTAAGGGTGCATTTGGGTGAGGTACTTGATATCGAGTGGTGATTTGAAAAAAAAAATAAGAAAAATTTACAAATCGGTTCTCGATCTTACCCAATGGTATTTATCGGTTTTTCTTTTTCAAGTATTCTTGGAAGAACACTTGCCAAAGGCAATCTTTAGGGTGCTTTTGGGTATATAAAATACTTGAAGAAGGAATTCGATTTACAAACGGGTTTCTATAAAAAAATTCTTTAAATGAATAAGTTGGAAAGACTCATAAAGTCCCCTTAAAATATTAAGGTGCAAGATACGTCCAAAATTATAAACAAGGTTAATGATTTGGAATTAAGTAGAATAATTAGGAAACGTCAGGGTACCATGTGTTCAAATTGAAATCACGAGGACCAAAGTAAGAAAATGGTCAAACTTTAGGGTGTAAAGTGTCGAAAGCCTGAGTCTTTTTGAAGAAACAACCAAACACTTCCTAAATCTATCTATCTATCTATATATTTGTTCCAAGTTTTTTTAGAACAAAAACACTAATCAACTAAACGCCACTTTCATGTGCAGGAAGCAGCCGATCCATTTGAGTATTGTGACATAGTCACAACCACAACCCACAAGAGTCTAAGGGGTCCTAGGGCAGGTATGATCTTCTATAGGAAAGGTCCTAAACCGGCCAAAAAAGGGCAGCCAGAGGATGCGGTCTATGATTTTGAGGACAAGGTCAACTTTGCTGTGTTCCCATCTCTTCAGGGTGGTCCTCACAATCACCAGATTGGTGCCCTTGCAGTTGCCCTGAAACAGGTAATGACTCCTGGTTTCAAGGCCTACGCCAAGCAAGTTAAGGCCAACGCCGTTGCACTTGGGAACTACTTGATGAGCAAAGGGTATAAGCTTGTCACGGATGGGACTGAGAATCACCTTGTCTTGTGGGATCTCCGTCCCCTTGGATTGACTGGTACGTGGCAATTGGATTCTTTTAGGGAGTGTTTGGCATAAGAAAGGAATTTTGATTTAGAAAAGGGATTGTAAATTTTCTTTAAAAAAATTGTTATTGACAAATCCCTTCTCAAAATCAGATACCTTGTTCAAATACCTAACCCAAGCACACCCTTAGTGCGCGTTTGGCATAAGGTATTTGAAGAAGAAATTTGATTTAGAAAACGTTTTTATGAAATTTTCTTGAAAAAATTTGTTATTGACAAATCCCTCCTTAAAATTAGATAACACACCCTTAGTGAGCATTTGGTGTAAGATATATGAAGAAAGAATTTGATTTAGAAAAAGGAATTTGTGAAATTTCTCAAAGAAATTTCTTTCAGGTGCATTCGGGGTGAAGTATCTAAAAACGAAATTTAGATTTGAAAACAAGAGTGTAAAATTTTGTTAATAAAGAAAATTTGTCAACAAAATTTTACAAATCCCAGTTTCAAATCAAATTCTTTCTTCAAATGCTCCCACCCAACATTCTTAGAAAAAAACCCTGATTTTCGGATCAAATATCGTCTTCAAATACCTCCAAATATAAACGGGTTAATTTTTATATTATGTGAAATTTGATTATTTTGTCAATGTTATGTTTGTAGGAAACAAGGTTGAGAAGCTATGTGACCTATGCAACATCACCGTGAATAAGAACGCCGTGTTTGGCGATAGCAGTGCCTTATCTCCCGGGGGAGTTCGAATTGGTAAAAAAACGATTACATCTACTTCGTTGTTTAGTTTGGAACTGTAAAACTGTATTCCAATTTCACTGTATTCACAAACTCAATTTTCATAAAACCTTATTTCATACGACGATATATATTTTTTCTCCCAGGTACTCCGGCCATGACTTCAAGGGGTTTAGTGGAGAAGGACTTTGAGCAAATCGCGGAGTTTCTTCACCGGGCGGTGACTCTAACCTTGAAAATCCAAAAGGAGTTTGGTAAGCTCTTGAAGGACTTCAACAAGGGTTTGGTTAACAACAAAGATATTGAAGAGCTTAAGGCTGATGTTGAGAAGTTTTCGGCCTCTTTTGACATGCCCGGTTTCTCATTGTCCGAGATGAAATACAAGGATTAGGTCTTAAAAAGAGGCTTAAAAAAGATTGGATGCATAATTTACTCATATGTCATAATCTTTGTTGTTTGAATCATTAAGTTTTCGGTTAATGTCCAAACCGAGAAAAGGAAAATAACGTTTGGATGTTCTTATATTTGTGTTTGTGTTTGTTTTTTGTAGTGTAGTTTATTGGATTTTCTTTCAATCAAACAAATGTACTCCTATTTGATTTCTTATAAATGAGGTTTCTAAGGCTTGTTTGGCTATTTCTTTCTATTTCTTCTCTTAAAAAATTTAGAATTAATGTACTTAAATACGTTTGGTAAATACATTTTTATTCTCAAAATTTTGGAAATAATTTTTATTCATTTTTACAAAACTATTTCTACTACCATCTCGTCAGTGATCACCATTCTATCGGCTAGTCGGTCATCATCACCATACTGACCATCATATATTTAAAGGAAAAAAAAAAACAAGGTTGCAACAATATTGCAACCAAACGTATTTTTTATTTTTTCCAAACATATTTCTATTCTTGAAATATTACAAATAGAAACATAAATAGAAACACAAACCAAACGCCACCTAAGTTTATTCTCTAGGCCCGTTGAAATATTTAGGGTTAATTGCTTTTAACACCCTTGTATTTTGGTCTTGTTTTATTTTAACCCCTCTACTTTGAAAACATACGCATCACTCCCTTCTACTCTTGACTAAAATTTTTTTTTTACCCTTTTTCATAAAAAATAAATATAAAATGACTTAAGTTTCTTCAAATTTAATATTATATAATAATAAAAGAAAAAACTAACTTTTTTTTTTCTCTCCAGCACTCTCTCTCTCTTCTATTTTTTTTTTTTCCAAATAAAAATAAAATTTAAAAAATGATAATTTTATTCATTTTGTGTAAAATTTAGATTGAAGATTTATTTCACCCATTTTAACGCATTCCATTAAGGTAAAAAAAAGAGAGTTAATTTTCCAATTTAGTATAGTAGAAGGGAGTAAAGTGTGAGATTTTAAAGTACAAGTGACAAATTAAAACAAGTTCAAAGTATAAGGGGGTAAAAGGCAATTAACCAAAATATTTAGCATTATTCTCTATTTTTGGGGGTAGGGGGCATTGCATTAACTAATGAAGATTCATAGAGATCTTTAATTTTTGTGATTTACATTTTCATGCAATTTATTTAAATTTGAAACTTAATAATAGAGTATTAGTTTTCTAGATCTTCCTAAAAATAATTAGGGCACCATTTGCTAGCATTTTTTCTAAATATTTTTTTATAATAAAAAATTAATTAAAAAATATTATTCCATAAAAAATAAAAAAAATAAAAGTGTGTTTGATAACATATAATATTTTAAGACCATCCATATAAAAGATCACTTAATTCAAATGAATTGCAGAGATAGTTGAGAAAATTTATCTATCGATCTTTTTTAAATACAAAAATAGAAACAAAAAATAATTAAAATCATGTTTTTAAGTATTCTTAAGTGCTAAAACAAACATTAAGTATTTTGTTTTTACATAAACACATACACAGACACATGCGTATTTTTTAAAAAACGTTATCAAACGGTACCTAGACTACTTGAGAGTTAGAGTTGACACATTTTATAGAACCACTTAAACTGACGCAACTCCAATATTACGCAACATGACTAGATTCTCACCCTCCCCTAACCTTTAGATTAAAAAACTTTTTTTCTTTCAATGGTGAAGTGTATCCAGACTAGCTTTACATGCACCTCTTTTCACCTCTCCGGACAATTTTAAGGGAACTTTGCTACACATCGGTCTAGTGCATTCAAGATTTTACTCCTAGAGTACTCTTCGGGAGGATTGAACTCAGGTTGACAAAGAAAGAGAATACCTCCTCTTACAAGCCATACTAACCTTCCTGGGTCTAACAAACCATTTTCTCTAATGAGACAAATCCATTTTCTTTTGCAAATAAAGAGATTATATATAAAATAAAATAAAAAATTCTAGAAAAATAATGTACAAAATATGAAAGGGGAAAAAAGCACAATGGACCATCTTATAGTAGCTTTCTCATATAAAACAAACAATAAAATAATAATTGATTTGTTGGGCTTCCCTGAAAATACCTTTAGTTTGAAGATCTATCCATGCAAAGGGCGCCGGAGCAACAAAATTCAGTCGCCGGTGAATACGATTCCGGCGAATAGAACTTTCTCAGTCAAATATCTCCTGGGCTTCAATAATACTGTGTTGGCTGAAAAAGAAGAGGTTTAATACCAAGATGATTAAAAAAAAATTATAAATTATTTATATAATCCTCTATTTTTCGTTTGTTTTAATTTTTTGTCCCATTTTTAGAACAATTTATTCTTTAGTTCTTGCCAACACTTTAGATGACTTTTGATTAGTGTTTCTGTTTTTATGTTTCTACTTCCAATAAACTAGAATAGGATGGGATGAAATTTTGTTTCAGTTTTGGAGTATTCCGGATATAGAAACATATTTGGTAAAAACCATTATCCTGAAATTGTTTCTTTTGATTTATGAGAACGAAAACAAAAAATACGTTTGGTTGCAACATTTATTCTCTTTTGTCTTTCAATGTATGGTGGCCAGTGCGGTGGTGGTGGCCGGCGAGTATTGGCGGGTCTAGCGGTGGTTGGGGGGGTGGTGATGGGAATAGTTTCGTGGGAGTCAATAGGAATCAACATTTTTTTGTTTCTCAAATTTTTAAAAAATTCAGAAAATAATCCAAAATTACTCTAAAAATTTTGGGAACAGAAACATGTTTACCAAACGCGTTTCTGTATATTAATCCCAAAATTTTGAGAGCATGAACAAGAATCAGGCAACAGAAACAGTACCCAAACAGGGCCTTAGTTAACTTCAACTATAATGCTAAACACAAATTCAACATAATTTTATTTTTTTGGTAAGCAAACTCAACATCTAGTTGACAATGGATTCAAACCAGTTGATATCAACCGAAAGGGCTAAAAACATACTTAGATAGGCAATAATTTAAAGAATAATATTAGAATTTTTCCTATAAAAATATAATTTCAATTGGAATAAAATTTAAGGCAAGAAGGCTTACTGATCATCCTTTGTAACCCGATAATATTTCTCGGCGTGCTGGCGTTGGCCAATAAGCTGAGCAAACCGCTCATCGTGTGTTATGACAATCAGTTGAAAATTCTCTTGGCCTTTTCTATCATCCATAATTCTGTTAATGCAGGGAGTTTTTGGTCAATTTAGAGTGAAAATTTAATATATATATATATATATAATATGGGTTAATTGCTTTTTACCCCCTTGTACTTTGGTTATATTTCATTTTAACCCCTATATTAAAAACCTACACACCACCCCCTTCTACTCTTGACTAAATGAAGAAACTCATATTTTATTCAAAAAATATATATGTGTGTGTGTGTATAAAATGAATTCATTGTTTTTTTATTTTTTAATTTAAATTTAATATTTAAAGATTATAAAAGAGAAAAACTAACATTTTCTCCCTCTCTTCAATTTTTCTTTTCTTTTTTCAATAAAGGGAAATTTTGACCGTTTCTTGTAAAATTTACATGAATATTTTAATTTCACCCATTTTTAACATATTTGGTCACGTTAAACTAAAGAAAAAAAAAGGGTTAGTTTTTCAATTTATCAAACGTAGAAATGGGTAAAGTGTAGGTTTTCAAAATAAAAGGGACAAAATGGAACAAGATCAAAGTACAAGGGAGTAAAAGGAAATAAAACCATGTATGTGTGTGTGAATACCATACCTCAGAAGAGCTGCAGCAAGGCTTTCGGCATTTGGACTGTCCAAGTTGGTGGTGGGTTCGTCGAGCGCTAGTATTCCACAGTTGAGGCAAAACGTTTCGGCTAACGCCAGTCTTATGATAAGTGAAGCAAGAACCTGGAAACATATTGACAGATTTTTAAGGGTCTGTTTGGATTAACTGACGAGAATTTAAGGGAAAAAAAATGATAATACAGCAGTTTCCCAATTAGGGTATTCAAAAGAGGGGGGGGGGGGGAGAAAGGAAGGAAAGAGGGGGAAAAAAATGGAAATAGACACTTAAAAATATTAGACCCCATTTGTTTAGTGTTTTTGTTCTCAAGAGTTCTGTTTAGTTCCCAGAAAAATGGAAACAGAAACAGAAATATGGTTAACCCAAAAACTTTGTTCTTGTTTTATTTATCCCCTCAACTTTAAAAACCTACACTTTACCCCCTTCTACTGATAATAAATCAGAAAACTAACTTTTTTCGTTTAACTTAACCGCTAAAAAATGGGCAAAATTACAAATTCCTTCCAAATTTACATGAAATGAACAAAATATCCTTTATTTTATTTTATTTTTTAATTTGGCCTTTATTAAAAAAATAGAAGTAGGGAGATTGAGAGCTAAAGAGTAAAAATGTTACTTCTCATTTATTACCTTTATATATTAAATTAAAATTAAAAAAGAAAAAAGAAAAAAGAAAAAAAAAAGGGAAGTGAATTCATTTTATATATATATATATATAAAAATGTGAGTGTATGTGTAGGTTTTTAAAGTAGAGGGGTTAAAATGGAACAAGACAAAAGTATAAGGGGGTAAAAAGCAATTAAACCCCCAAAAATATTTATTTCTGTTCTGCTCCCAGATATTTGGTAACAGAACAGAATTATTTCTAGATTTCTATTTCTGTTCCAAGATTTATGAGAACAGAAACACTAAACAAACACCACCTCAGTTTATTCGAAAGGAAAACAACCTTTTGACCAGCACTGCACCTTCCCCTCATTTCAAGTTCTGCATCGCCAGTTTGCATTAAAACCTATAATTTACAAGAGAAGAAAACTAACCGTTATTTTTCAAAGAACAGTTAAATAGAAAACGGTAAGCTTAAAGACGAAAGAGATCTTCTAGGTACCCTATAGCTGTATGATCGAGTTCCAGCTCCTTCAGAATCTGAATGAATGCTTATGTAATCTATATCTTGTCCCCTATAAGTTTGCTGCCACAATTCTCTTATAATCTTGTTTATTTCCTCCATTTTCATCGTATGGAAGCGCATGAGTGCTCTGAAAACAGAAACAGGCAAAACGGATGAATATTCAGAATTATAAAATAAGCATTCCAAGAATTAAAAAAAAAATTAACGTAATTTAGCATAAAATTAGGAAACAGAATTATTAAATAAATCACGGGAAAAAAAAAATCTACTTTTTTGGAAGCATTAAGTGGAACGTCGTGGCTCATGGTTTGCACAACAATAGGCCAACTTGAAATAAAAATCATAATTATTTTGTTCCAAGTGTAAAGCCTTAGATTAGGCACCGTTTTCGTTTTAGTAGGGTTTGTTTCGCGTTTAAAATAAGCACTTTAAAAAAAAAAGTAAAAACATCAATTTAAGTATTTTTTTGAAAAGCAAAAAATAATTGCTTTTTGTTTCTTCAATTTTTTTATTATAAGAGATTGATGGAGATCTAAAGACTATGACCTCTCCACTCAATTTCTTTCAATCGGCTCTGATTTTTTATTTATTAAGAGACCACTTATATAGAGATAATACTAAAATATAAGCTCTACACAGCTAAACGCGCTTCTGATTTTTGTTTTTGCGTTATAAAAATAGTTTTTTGTAATATAGACCTTTTTGCTTTTAAAAAGTACTTAAAAAGATGTTATCAAACTGAGCCTTAGTTTTTTTTCTTTTTTTTTTATATGAACTTGTATCCCGTCTGTGCTGCAGGCAAATAATTAACAAAAAATAGAAGAGGAACATGCCTGGTAAATAGATTAAACAAATAGGCACATATCGAAAGGAATGACAAGTAAAAACCTGAATAAGAGCTTACTTGTCAAGCGCATTGTAGTATCTATCCAGGTCCTTGTTTGCCATCTCTGTTGTCTAACAAAGAGGAATTAGGTTAATTAAAATCCAAAAATATTGCAGTACTATGAAGCAATTAAAAAAAAATGTCTCACCTTAAGCTGAATCAGCTGATCAAAATAACGTTTATCGATGTCCTTGTACTGTGTTTGTTTAAGATCAACTTTATTCTTGGAAATATTTCCCTGGTATACAGATGACGTACCACAGCACCTGTTTAACTGCAACATAAAAACACTTCTCAATCATTCAGATGGTATAACAGAAGTTTGCCTCTAGAAGAAAATGCGACACAACCACAGAATAGGAGATGTAATTCAGCTAGCCTTTTTTTCTGTCTTCCTCTTTCTTTTTCCTTCTTCTTTTTTTTTTTTTTGGGGGGGGGGGGGGGGGGGGGGGGGGGGGGGGGCATTTTCGTTCAATCTAATTGTAGTCCATATATTTGAATCACGCCAAATATTTGGCTCTTTCGTTGTTTCTAAATCACGTTTTTTTTTTAAATAAGAGGGCCAAAAACATTTAGCGTTATGACAAATTTAACTGACATGCAACGAGATTAAGAATTTACATCAACAACAAATAAGCCTCTGCCTCACTTAAGCAACATGTTCTTAGCATTGTCTATGTTCCTTAGCCAAATTATAATGCAATAGGTCGAATAGATGGAAGAGGCTGAAATTCTTTCACCATGGGTACACTGCATAAAATCCTAGACGAAACTGAAGACAAAGCACTCGATCCCAATACCCAAAAAGATGGAGGCATGTTTAAGGCTTATTTCAGGAATGGGTGTGCTTAATGTGTGCATACATAGACAACTAAACACACATATAAACCAGCAAAAGGAGGGGGAAATGGGAGACTGCGAGAGGGTGGGAGTACAGTAGACAACAAAAGAAGAATAAAAGATATTCATCTCAGAAACATAAAATATGGAAGCAAAGAAACGCAATGAAACGTGCAGTCGATAAACCAATGTTATATATGCATTAAGCATGTGTTATGCCAAATCGAAAAAACTAACTACTTGTTGACTCGTAGCTTAACTTCTCTACTGAAAATGGGTAAAATATTTCATATTATGATGATAAATAAGCAAAGATTCACCCAGCATGCCATTTAAAAGGAAAAACATGCATGAAATGCCCATAGTCTAGCTCATACCTCCGAAAGAAGTCTCTCCCTTTCTTGTGATAGCTTCACAAGATCAGCTTCAAAGGCGGAAACTCCACCAGTTTTCAATATTTTGTCTTCTAGTGATTCAATCTCAAGAGTGAGCTCATCTACGTCAGCCTTTGTTTTCCTGTAATTTAAGTTGTCATCAATATTGCGTTGTAGCTGGTCTTGATTTCGCATCAAATCTTTACTTTTGTTCAATTCAGTCAAAATTTCCTGCTTCCTGATATCACAACTTTGAAGCTGAGATTCCGATAGAGCTTGCTTTTCTTGCAGTTCCTTTAACCTCTCTCCTTTTTTCAAGTCATAATACCTGTTGATACAAAACTAGTGATCAAGATCATGACGAGAGAACAACTGCAAATGAGGAGATGCACAAAACATACTCTTTAATCTTAGAAGTCATTTTGAGAAGTGCTTCAACTTCCTGTTGATAATTTCTTTTAAGTTCAGCCTGCTCTTCATATTCACGGTTGAGTTTGACTTTCGTATCATTATAGTCACTGAGCAATTTATCTTTTTCCTTTGCTAACGGTCCAAGAGACTCTGCCAAATGCTGAAAAAATCAAAGGGTTAATATGAATAAAAAGAACATCTCAATTGAATAATCATTTGTTAGAAACTTAGTTTTGAATTGCTTAGGCTAATCTAGTAATCACTGCAGCCTATGGTGATTTCAAATTTGAATGATTGGACCAGAAACAAAGCAAACAAAAAATCATAAGCAAGCTTAGTGTCACGAGCCAAGCCTTTTGAGTGTGGAGAACAGACCATGCGGCGCTAACTAAAGGATTGTCTAGTAGCAAGCGTAGAGATCAGATGATCTAAAACAGCGGAAGCAGTTTTAATAGCAGCAAGATTCACAACAACAGTACATGCAAACAGTGTAGTAAAAATACCATTACAAATAACAATTGTATTAATACCGAAGGCTACAAATGTGAAAGGTTTACAATGACATGTCCTCCCATATAATACTTTAAGCAAAAAAATATAAGTGCCACAAACAAATATCATTATGCTCGAGAAGATATAATGAGGCCCTTTTAAAAAAATAATGGAAATAAACTAAACTAAGTTAAACTAATCTAGAAAACAAAAGAAACGGATTACGGGCAAGCGGCCATGTGCGAAAACAAACGCTGAACAAGCGTGACACTTAGCACACAACCCCAGCGCCAAAGCCTAGTGCAAATCTTCCTCCACTATGAGAATCCCCAAGTACTAGTTAGGTTCTACTTATAGCAGATGCACCGACATAAAAGAGGCAAGTAAAAATTATTAAAGAATATTTCATAGTTTTGGAAATATATTTCGCGCATACTTAAGCTTTGAGTTTGGTAAAATACAATATGTGATGGCTTGGAAACAAATACTCCAGAAGATACTAGAGATTGCCATGTAAAGAATTCGAAGAAGTTCCATAAAACAAATACCTTTTCATCAAAATCGAGCTGACTTTTCTCGTCTGACAAACGATCCAACTCTTCCTCTGCCTTGCTAAAGTCACGCAATGTATTGGCTGCTTTCACCTTCTCTTCCCTCAGAGAGTGCCATCTTATCTGAATATTTGACAGGTCATTTTCCATGTACCTCTGTTCATCTCTTAATTTCTCCAGATCATTATGCAAATCATCCCTGGTAGCCAGCAGACAAAGGAAAGAAAACAAGATATAGAGACTCAATAAACAAGAAAAAATGATTTGATGCAGAATAAAAACAATAACACAATAAAGTTCTCATTATATGTCCCATATGAGATTTGAATCAACAAATATTCAAATCACAAGTTTGGAAAATAAATGTGCTTAATCATCAGCCATAACTAAAGTACGAAGAAAGGAATATATATTTATTGTTCAAAGTAATCATCTGAAAAAGAATAGCATATACTTTGTGCTCTGCAAAGCACTCAGTTCCTGCTGAATTTCCTCCATAGATCTGACCCCTTGCCCTCGGAAGTCAAGCTTGTACTCCAAATCATCAACTTGCTTCTGCAGCGCCTGTATTTCTTGGAAGAGCCTGTCAGCAGTTTCGACAGGTTGTACCAAGACTTCAACTGCATCCTTGTCGGCCTTTATTTGAGCTAAAACGCCCAATACCTACAGGTGAAAAACATAGTGTAATCATTAAAATCAACAACCATCATTTACTAATAGAACACCTTAAGCAATGACTATCCTGCTTCGAAATTTGCAGAAAGACGCAGCTCGGGCTGCTAACAACTTTCCCCAAAGAACTTACTCTAAAACTCTAGCAACTTGGAACAAGGATACTACTAGAGGATTAGCTTCTTCGAAGAATGATTAGGAAGAATTATCGAGGGACCAGAACTCCCTGACTCTAAACATTTCTAATCTGATGTTCTGAACTATGTAAGAAAAAGAAGACATCATGAAGAAAAGGCAAGTTTATATGCACCAGAGGTCCAGAACTGAACGGAAAAAAGAACAATACTGCCTGATACTTACATCATCGAGAGCTTGATTTTTTTGGTACAACACTTCATTCAGTTCATTCAGATTTTTCTCCGCCTGAGGTATTGATTCCTTTCCAATTTTAGCATATTCTTCATATACAATACGAAGTTTGTCTAATTGCTGGAACAGGGAATCGGCATTTGAAGACTCTACAGCCAGTAATTTCATATGCTCTGCAGAACTTGCAGCTTTCACTCTTTGCTGCATTGTTCAAAGCATTATAATCATGTTAGCAAACAGAAAGCGCAAGAAAACATGGGTCATTGACAGAAAAAAGTTTGAAAAGATATGTACCTTTTTAACAAATTCATCTTCCTCCTGGGCAGAGAAAGGACGCTCGCAGCAAGGACATATATGATGAGCACGAGCAACTCTTTCAAAAGGATCAAACATTTGTCTCATACCATCAGCAATGTTGTATTTGCTGCACCCAATAGATCATAAATAAGTTGTATGATTTTCTGCCAAAAAGATTACATCACACACAGAGAGACATGACGCCACAGCCGTGCATGTGTGCATAATGCAGTCTCAAAATAGAGAACCTTTTCTGCACATCCCTCTTCTCCTTGACTACATCCAAGACTTTAACGTAAGAGTCAATACTAACAGTTTGCTGGTCCAGTGATTGAAGTTTTGATTCAATAAACCTCTTTCTCGCTGCATCGGAATCAGAAGAAAAAAAATTAATAGATACAAAGCAGATTGTTCTACTTGTTCTACCAATAGCAATCAGTGTCTGCCAGAAGAAATACACACACAAATATATATATATGTGTTCAAAATTCTTGCCCACCAAATTTATGAGTAAATATTTATTATATAGAGATATCTTACATGGTATCACCACCATCCAATTGGAAACCACTACATTAACACGCAGGTTCCCATGAATGTGATGGTTATTAACTTGTATTGGATTTTGTGCAAAATTGTTATAGAATGGCAATAACAATCGTGTAGCATCACCGTTACAAACAGTTTTTAATCCACACATCGTATAATTATTAAGAATAAACACTCTTGCTGGAGCTTACACAATTTGTATCATAAGAAATTCTTTTACTCTTCATTCTTTGGCCACTTTGTCAGAAAAATTTCCTACTACGTAGTTTAGTGGAATAAAGTTCTGAACAATGTCCTAACATGGCTCAGAAGAGCATCTTATCAAAGGCATTAACCATTTTTCCACATATTAGATATTAGAAACACACTAACATGCAGGCATGTGTACACATCCCTGGCATGCCACCTGAAACTTGAAAGTTATAAATGCAGGAAGAGCACGTGAAACCCCAAAAATAGAAAGTCCAGTCTTGATCACCCGCTCTTCATTCTTAAAAAGAAAAAAGGGACTTACATTCTGTATCCTTTTGAAGTTTGGCCAAGTTATTATTCACTTCTTCTATTTTCATCTGCAACATATTCACCTCCTTCTCAGCTTCACGGGCTTTAGAGCTCAAGTCATCGTACTCTATTCCAACGGACCTGCACTAGAAATTAGAAATTAAAAGAAAAATAGAGAATCATGGTTCAAATTATTCTTAATAGATTGAAGGAATGACATGTAGTGATTGAGTTAGATAGATATTAGCCAAGACAATTTATGTGCATAGCACATTTCTGGTGATACATGGATTAGAAAAAAAAAGACTCTGAAGCCAAGCTAAAATTCAGAGCCTGAATTAGATTTTTTACTATCTAATCCAAGTCTGTTTCTGATAGGGACTCCGGTTTCCATTTTTCATTTCTTCTGCATTCTGGTTTTAGACTCTAATTCCTGGTTTGACTTGAGATTTGATTCTCCCTCTTGTGCTACAGTATAAAACATTGATGCTAAGTTAGAAATCTAGTTTATGAGGCTCATCATAAAAATAGATTTGGAAATTCAGAGATATCACATCGTAACCTTGTTAATATCTACATTGGTACATTGCTACATCTATACTCGTGGACTTGGAACTAATTAGCAAAACCATGTAATTTCTGTAGCCTCTCTCGATTTGTGGTTGCTCCGTGCTATTTCCCTATAACTGCAGCACTGCGAATTTTCCACTCAAATTGGTATGGGACGTCTAGGTGTAAAATGAAATATCACAAAATTGGGTGAAAATGCGGATTTCTCAGTCAACATGCTAAATTCCTATCATCAAAGTAAAAGACAGATTCAAGGCTTAAATTAAATATTCCCTTCCGACTTCATATAAACAAAAATCTAAAACCAACCAAAACTGAAAGATCATATCGATTTTCCTAGTTATCTCATACATTGCCATCGTGGAGCCTGTTAATACCTTAGTTCAGGAGGAAATAGAGAGAGCATGCACATGAAAAGATTTACATAATTTGTCAGCTCCAATGAATTAATTGTTAGATCATGTATCGCAAAGCAAAAAGTAAATAGAACAGAACAACCTTAGGGCCCGAGTGATTTCCTTCTTCAAATCTCTGTCAGGAGGAAGCCTTCCTTTCAACACTCCTCTAATTTTTTCCTTGTAATCATCCATTCTGGATATTGAAAGGATACAAAAAGATTATCAAATTCAAAAAGGAAAATATATCAAAGAATACTAAAAGATGCAAAAGAATACAGCAGCTAGGAAGCACGGACACTCCGTCGGGAGAAGAGTGTCGGTGTCCAACACGTGTCGGACACCGACACGTGTCAAACCCGTGTCGGACCGTGTCAATGTTTTTTATTTTTTTTCTTAATTTCCGACACGTGAGGGAGCCGTGTCGGACACTTCACAAGGACGTGTCGGAGTCTAGGGCCGATTCATACGGGGGTGCCTTAGCGTATCGGCCGTTACAGACAATAGTTCAAAAACTTACCATTTCGCAGTCGCAATTTGTCAAAATTGAGAAATCCGTCGCCGAACATGACTCTTGCCGTCGCAGTCACAGGCTCGCAGCTCCTCGCCGCTAGAATCGCTTCTCGCCGTTACAGTCGCTCCTGCTCCGTTGGCTCTCTCTCTCTCTCTCTCTCTATCTGATTTGGGTATCGTTTGGATTTTGGAAGGGTTGATAATTAGGGTTGGGATATGTGGAAAAAGGAAGGAGGCAGACAACTAATATTGGGGAACAAACGCAGGGCTCGAGAATGACAAACAGTAATTAAAGGTGGCTCTATTTCTGTTCCTTTTCTTTGTATGGTGTAGGCACTGACATTTACTTTTGCTAATTATACTTTTTACCCTTTATGTTTAGACTCAAACTTTGTGTAATTTTTTTTCATTTATTTACAAGTGTTTTCAAACCTTAATTATTTTTGTTGAATGAATCTACTTAATAGCAATATGCATTTCGTAAATTAGACTCATAAATAAAATAATATATTTATTTATTGACGTGTCCATGTCGGGATTTTTGGAAATTTTCCGTATCGCCGTGTCCGTGTCGCGTGTCCGTGTCCGTGCTTCCTAGTACAGCAGGCATGAAAAGAGGATAAGGAAACATAACTGAAAAAGGGAAGAGAGGGAGAGAGTTCACTTGCATTTTTTTGTATTTTCCCTTGTGGCCTTCCAACTCTGCTTTCTTTATAGAAAGTTTCACTCTGTCCTCAGAATCAGCAGCCATGATGTCTTTTTCACGATTTAGAGATTTAATCTTTTGCTCAATGGTATATAGTTCGGTCTGTTTTTGGCGTATATTAGATTCAAATTCCCGTTCAGCAAGTTGGTTAGTCTTCCTCTCAACCTCAATATGCTGCCAGAGAAACAAGAAATGTCAAATGATGAAGTTCAAATTCATACAGAACAGCCCAAAACTGATATCGTACAAAATGACAGGGCATTAATACCATGTTTTTTTCTCTCTCATCAATTTGTTGTAGGTTAACATTAGAAATTTGGAGTTCAAATGAATCGCGCTCATTTTCCTTCTCTTCCATACGCTTCAAAACACCACTCTGCATGGAATTACAATATGCATGAAAAGGGAGATGTTAAAAAGGGAGAGCTTAAAGCTTGTTAAAAGTACATGCCAGTCAAAAACAAACCTTGATTTCTAGTTTTGCCTGCTTTTGAGCCTCAACATCTTTCCAACGGTCATTTCCATGCATATAGCAATCCCACGCTGTTTTAAGCTCAATCTCATTTGATCTCTGAAACAGCACTGTTCTCAGTCAATGTCCATGAGCAAAGGTCATAATCTGCATCTATTTTTATTTGCAAGCAATAAAAAAAAAAACAGAGCAAGGAACAACTGCAAGAGAACTCCCAGAAGATGAAACATAGACTATTTGCAGCTGCACAAATGCTTTTAAAAGAAAATGAAGAAAGAAAGCACTTCTGATACAACAAGTCATGAAGTCACCACAACCTGATTTACATTGTGGGTTTTCAGATTCAAAACATAGTTCCCTCCTAGGAGGTTATCCTTAAGAGAGAAAAAAAGGCTCTTTTTCCATGAGTTTGAAGAGTATGAGCGATCAACTCAAGTGCAGTACTTGACTATCTCCAGGGAAACCGAGAAATCAAGCAAGTCCAACACATGGAGGAAGGAGAAGGATATGAAATATTCAAATCTTTGGTTTATACTCCGAGGACAAGAAGTGACACCAACAATAACCATGATACACAAATACCATTGAGTTGAACATAAGGTCAAACATGATTAACACTACCACCTAGTGTATATAACAATTGCGAGAACTGTTGAGTCTCATTTGAGCAACAAAGAATGGAAGCCTCAGCATTAATACTGAATTGGGCTTTAATCCCAAGGCTTGTAGCCTAGTAGATATGTAACTAGCCTCCTTTGTGGAAGGTCTATAATTCAACCCCTCCCCCAACATATGTACCAAGAAAAAAAAAAAAAGAATGGGACTTTAAGTCACTTTCGTGATCCATGTCAAGAAATCTACAAGTAGAAGGTGGATCTTTAAGAATTCTATTGGTGGATAAAATAAACATTAAGGTGGTATTTGTTAACTATTTCTATTGTCCCAAAAAATTAAAAACAGTAATACAAAAGCAAAATTAAAAGGTGTCTATTTAAAAAAAAAAAAACAAACTGCTTTTCTATTTTTCCTCCTAGTTTTCAGAGGAAAAGAATAAAGAACCGAAGATAATAATCAAAGGCATTTGAAATGACAATCATTCAGAAGGTGAAAGCAAGCATTAAGGTTAAAAGTAGGCTAGATAAAAATGGTGGCCAATGGCAAAGGAATTTACAATGAAATAATTAAAAGGAAAAAGGGAAAAGAGACAGAGATAGAGAGAGTAGTTGATGTGCTTAGCCATGCCAGTTTACATGTCCGAAATCATGCATACTAATATGTCATCCTACTGTTAACAATGGAAATTGGAGTTCTAAAGGCAACCAAATCTAAAATGTTTGTTTACAAGGTGACAAGAGAACCACACAAAAACCACCACAGCAGCAAAGCCTTTGTCCCACTTAAATAAAGTGGCATCCATTTACGCCATAAAGATCATTACAGAATCATCTCCTTAGGTAAGTTCAAGGCCATCAAATCCGTTCCAATTGTTTAGTCCCAAGTTTTCTTAAACCTCCTTCTCCCTCTTGTAGCACCCTCCAATTGAATTAAATCACGTTTACTCAATGGTACTTCTTTGGGTGTTCTACTTCTATGCACATGTCCAAATCATTGTAAATGATTTTCTCTCATATTCTGCTCAATGGGTGTCATTCCTCACTTCTCCCTCATAACTTCATTTTTTAACTTTATCCATTCTTCTCTTACCACCTATCCACCTTAACATTCCCATCTCCGTTGCACTTACTTTTCGAACATGTTTCTTGTTTACATCCCAACATTTAGAACAATATAGAATCGTCAGACTTATTGTAGTCTTCTAGAATTTTCCTTGCAACTTCAACAATATCCTATGATCATATATCACTTCAACTGCACTTTTCCACTTTAATCATTCTGCCTTGACTCTATGCTTAATATCATCCTCAATTTTATCATTATCTTGAATCATAGAACCTAAATATCTAAAAAAATAATCAACCATAGGGACCTCCAATTTTTACCATACTATCATCTCTTTGAGTATTACGAAAATTGCAATGTATTATTCCACCTTATTTCTACTAATCTTTAAGCCCTTAGACTTTAAAGCTTCTTTCCAACTTTCAAACTTGGTGTTAAGACCACTTATGCTTACATCAAGTAGTACTTTGTCATCCACAAACATACTTCACGGTACATCATCTTGAATATGTTCCATGCACTCATCCATCACTAAGACAAAGAGGTAAAGACTTAAAGACGATCCTTGATATAATTCTATATTAATTGTTAAGGCACAAGTATTACCTCCTGTTGTTTGAACACTAGTGACAATACCTTCATACATGTTCTTAATCACCTCAATATACGCATTGGACACTTGCCTTTACTTTTTAGAGTACCTAAGCAGAAGCCTTTTCCAAGTCCGCGAAAACCATATGTAGATATTTTTTTTTTTCTATATATTTCTCTATCAATCGCCTGAGTAGATATATAGCTTGAGTGGTTGATTGGCTGTGAAAAAAATCCAAATAGATTTTCTTCAATGCTCATCCCATCTCTTACTTTATATTCTATCCCTTTGTTAAAGTTTCATGGTATGATTCATAAGTTTTTTGCCCCGATAATTTGTACAACTTTGACATCTCCTTAACTTTTGTCAATAGGTACTAAAGTACTTCTCCTCTAATTATTTGGCATTGTTTTATTTCTTAATACGTTATTGAAAAGCCTTGTCAACCAATCTATCCCAAGATCTACCATTTTTTTCCAAACCTCTATAGGGTTCTCATCTAGCTCTACTACTTTTCCGTTCCTCATCTTCCTTAGTGATATTCAAACTTCCGAAGTCCTAATTCCCCTATGAAAACTATAAATCCGACCTCGAGGCAAACTAGGTAGTTCTAGTAGCAAGTTTATATATATCCCTCTCTTTATCTTTTGTATCTAACTTTTGACACAAGTCATCGTAAACCCTAAACATAGATTGCTTAATGACTTTTCTTGCCTCCTTTTTTTGCCCGTTTGTACTTTTCCAGGCTCTCGCTACTCCAACCTTTTTGTCACTCCTTACAAGATATTTGCTTGCCATGAACTGCTTCTGGACCTCCTCATTCACCACCATCTTTCTTTATATTGTGGTCCCCATCCTTTACATACTCCTAACACTTCTTCTAGTTTCTCTAATACGACTCGCCATATCAGTCCACATTTTATTCACTTCGTCGTGTTGCTTCCATAGCTCCTCTTTGCTAATTTTATCCTTGAATAATCTCTCTCTTTTTAGATCTCTCCAACATATCCTCGGTTTCCTATTTACCTTAAACTCCCACTTCCACCACTTAATCTTTAAATCGTTTACCATCAAGCATAAGTGTATGTTGAGCAGTAATACTCTCTCCGAGGATGATTTTCCAGTCCTTATATACTAAGCAGTCACTCTATCTAGCAAGAACAAAGCTTATTTGGCCACTCCTCGATCCACTCTTAAATATGATAAGGTGTCCATCCCTCTTCCTAAAACATATATTCAAAATCACTAAATCATACGCGATTACATATCTAAAATCCCCTCTCCCATTAAGTTCTTTTCCCCAAATCAATAATCGCCATGTATTTTCTCATATATCCCACTATCATTCCCTGCCCATTCATTCAAATCTTTTTCTTGGATAGGTAGGTATACTTTGAATGGCTTCCTTCGCATACTCCCTAAACTCTAATCTAACATGTTTTTGCAACCCAACTTGAGGAGCATACGCACTAATTAATGTTATCACCTCCTTTCCTATCCATGCCTTCAAAACAACCATTTTATCTTTTATTCTCCTAATATCAACAACACTATCCTTTAAAAACCTATCAAACATAATTCTCACCCCATTCCTATGTTTATTCTTCCTTGTATACCATAACTATACCCAATACTCTCAATTTCTCTAGATCACTCTCACACCCACTTACTTTCTTGTAAACATAAAATATTAATCCTTCATCAACTCATCACATCCATCAATTCCCTAGTCTTCCCTATAAGCATTCCCAATTTAAGTTACTAATCTAATCTTATTTTCATGGGCTAACTTCTTTATACGCACCCATCCACCGTAACGTGGCACCCGTGCTTATTCGACAATGTATCGGGGAGAGGACACACGCACGCTTTAGGGCGACGCCCTAGTGCACCCTTGCTCATTTCTCACTACATTGGACCAAAGGTAATATACTGCATCGCAAGCAGGGACGGCCCAACGTGTAATATAATTGGATTAATGTCATATGAGTCCTAACAAAGTTTTACATTGGATGTCAACTACCTAACGCAACCCTCCTCCGTTACCCGAGCTTGGGACCGGCTAGTAAAGAATAAAGAATAAAGCATAAAGCATACACGAGTATTATATAGTTTTAAAAATGACTTTTGTTTGGCTTCATCGGGGACATCGTTTCCTAGTTCAATTTCTCTTTGGCTGGTTTTAGTTATGAGATAACTTCCTGTTTCAAAAAATAGCAACCCTTTTACAAATCATGGTGAGAAAAGTTCATCATCCTTGGATATTCAATTGTTTCTCTCATAAAACAGTGTGTAACAACAGAAACTAAAAATATTACCCAGAACAAGGAACAAATATGAATTGACCTGTAACTATTGAAAACAAACAGCAAAGTAAATACGGGCAACAACTCCTGAAATAAGTTGTTCATTGTAACAAATTTGGGTCTGATGAAAGCAACAGAAAGAAAACAAATGTGTACCACCTTTTTGTCTTCCAAGTCCTTGTCAAGATCCATTAACCTTGATTTTATTCGGTTCATGAGGTTGAAAGCAACTTCATTGCTGAAGGGGCCGTCTGGCAGAGACCCTAAATTGTGCCTTCCGTAAAGCCTTTGAATAGTTGTGTCTCTCTCGCTTTTCAGGGACAGATGAGCCTAAGGCAAAAATTAAAGAGCCAATTTTTATTTTTTTGTGGCTAAATATTAGAAACCCAATTAATAGATGATGCAAATTAAGTGATGTCATTAAGAATATTAGCATGGATATGTAAAGAAAATACCTCAGCCTCAGTTTGAAGTTTGCTGATCTCCCAGATATATTCATTAATTGTCTGCTTGAGGAAAGAACTCTTTGTCTCTGTATCGTTCATTTCTCTCTCCAACTTGCTAATTTTAGTTTCCAACTGAGCAATCCTCTGTTCAAACTTGGTCTTCCATTCCCTCAATTCTTCATCAGTATCTGAGCAATAAAAGAGGGGGCAAATGAAACGGGTATGCAGAAGGAAATGTTATTCATTTAGGGGAAGCAATGGTTCCCTAAATCAGCATATACTTTTGGAAAACAAATAAAGCAGCACATGATCCTATAAAAATCAACTCAAAACTATATAATAAACAATAGAAAAGTAACAAGCGAGGGGGGGGGGAAGAAATAAGTGAGATCGAAGGAGATTGTGCTTATCTTAATAGTGACAAACCTTCATTTTCCTCAGAAAGAGCCGCATATTGCTTCTGCTGCTCCTTAAACAAAGTGCTTCTTTCAGCAGTCTTGGTTGCTATCTGCTCCTGTAGTTTTCTTAAATCCTTCAGTGTTGCTTCATTGTGATGGATCTTGGTATCTACAAGTTGGATCTCCCTTTCTAGCTCCTGCATTTGATTCTTTAAAGTTTCTGTTTTCTCTTGATCGTGAGCAATGCTTTCCCGGAGCTGTAAAGGCACAAACTCATATCCATCAGCTTAAGAGCTAAGGAGGTAAAAAAACAAATTCAACAAAAAGTGCCAGAGAAAAGAAATTGAGAAAAAATGTAATGCAGCTGAGAAAATATTATAGAAATGCATTCCAGCATGAGGGACCTCAGCTACTGGACGCCACAATAAGAGAACTTGCTTCATTGAATGCCCAGGAGAAACTTGTGGTACGATCACAACATAGGCACAAAAATAAAGTAAGCTTATATCATCTGGAATATTATATTAGGTTAGCTGGAAGGCAAATGGAAGGAAAGCAAAAAAACCTTGTATGCAGCATCTTTCAGAGTTTGAAGATTCTCCAACTTTAGCTTAAACATCTTTATCTCTTGAGCTTGGTCTTTGTGAAGCTTCTTAATAACCTCTAAAGCCTTTGTATATCTAGTATAAATGAAACATATACTTAAATTTCACAGCAATATGGTCTAAAAATGGAAAAACAGAAAAGTTTTTGGTGCAAATGCAGAAAAGCAAAACCACAAAGAAATATTCCATATTGTACTTTTAAAATATAACCTAGGAGAACTTAAACAAATGTAACACTAGTTGCCTGCAACAGGAAATCATAAAATCAGGTACAGCGGGGGTTTTTTGTCCCAGAAATTTTTAGTTATTATCAATCTATGACGTACAGGAAACAGGAACTACAATTGTGGGCATCGAGATTTGAGTTTGACTAAATTCTAGAATAAAAAGGCTACCTTAAATTGCTCCCAAAGCTTCCTAACTTCCACTCTGACCCTAATTTTTGCCTTCTCTTCTCCAATTTTTTTTTTTTTTTTCGGTTTTGCCTCCACCCAAAACGAACAAGTCATCATCAACGACAATGTCAACCATGCCCCCATGAAAACCACCAGAACATCCAATACCTCCACCCACCATAACCACCAAATTCATCAACGCAACCCACAGTAACAGCCAGACCACCCTCTCTCTCTGCACACACACGTATTGAAGCTCCAATTTCAGGACCCAATACCCAATTTCAACCTCCAGCCCTAATTTCCCCAACCTCCATACCGGCAGACCATGTATTTTTCAGCCTTGTCCGGCACGTGATCGCTTCAAAGACAAAATATAGGTTGGAGTGGTCGGTAACGAGATTCTCTGCGTTAGTTTTTATTTTTTTCCTTTGTCCTGCTTGGAGAATGGTGGTGCAGAAATGGGTTTATTATTCAGCTAAAAGCCCTAGATCTGTTTTTTCTTTTCATCTCTGGGTTCTTTCTTCTGCTATCTAATATGTGATGAAGGTAAGACAAGATTAAGGCAAGTGAAGGAGGTGAATTGTCAGCAGTGGCGGCTGGACACACTGGTGGATGAGGATGGAAGCAGAGACGTTAGTTGCCATGTTCAGACTTCAGATAGAAGGGGATAGAAATGAAGGCTACGTCTTGTGTGGTGGATTCAGTGGTTATGGAGACGGTAAATTTTTTCTTTGCTGTTTAGCCTTCAAATAGGCACTGATTGAAATTTTACCAACATGTATTCATAACATAAAACAAACATAAATCATACTTGGCATGCCTTGCAAAGAAATAGACACCTGGTTGCAGAGAAGATATCGTCAAACTTCTTTTTCAATGTGGAGGGATCCTGCAATGGCCAGTTGGCCTCATCTTGGTGGACAAATATAACATTTTCAAGAACAGCCTTTGAGACACCCATAAGAGCAGGGATTTCCCGGTCCATGTCAGCACATCGATAGCTTAAACAAACTTTCTGAAATCAAGAAACAAAAACAATATCAGTATGGCTTTGTAAATTTCATCATCACAATGACGGGGTACATCAGCACTGACGCCGAATATGTCATTTGTTGATTTGTTTACCATTAAAATTGAACTCACTTTGATAAATTTACATAACATCACTAAGGTAACAACTAACTGGTGGTTCCAAATGACCTAAAATGATAGCCCTCCAAGTCCTACTAGGTATTGTTTCTAAATCATTATTAATTTTAAGAAGCAAGTTAATACGAAAACTTGAAAATGAGACCCAAAATATAATAAATCTGTAGAAATCCAATAGGCTTAACTCATTCTCAAAAGACGCCTTGTAAGAGGAGGATTGCCCTAGACTTTAAATGTAGCTCAGGATCAGGTAACGGAAGTGATGTGAGATTCAACACGCTCCCTCACACGTAGGGTGGATTTTGACAAACCACTGTGAACAGATATTGAGGGGCCCAACATCAATATGAAATTCAACACACCCCCTCACACGCAGGGTGGACTTTGACAAACCACTGCAAACGAATATTGGGGGGGCCAACATCAATATGAGTTTCAACACGCCCAACATCAGACAAAATATCTGACTCTGATATCATGTAGAAATCCAATGGGCCTAACTCATTCTCAAAAGACACCTTGTAAGATGAGGATTGCCCTAGGATTTATATATAGCTCAAGATTATGTGGAATTCAACAAAATTTATGAAAATCCATAGCAGGACATGGCATATTTAAAACAAACATGTATATGCATAAAGCAGCGGCAAAACCATGTGACTGTACCAGAGGCTGGGTTGCTTCCATTGGCCATGGCTTTGACTCTAAATTTTTTATTTCTAATCCCCCCCCCCCTTTTTGCTAAGTACTTTCTACCCTTAATAAGGTATCACAGATGTCTTCCATAGATTACCATTTCTTCTATTTAGATCCCCCAACTCCACCACTAGCAAAAAGCTTATATAAACACAAAATCATTTAAGTAAATGGTATGAATGCACTTCATGTGTACCTCTCCAGTATGTGGATTGATAGTCTGAAGCACACTTTCAATTGCTTTATACTCCATCTTTGAGGCCTTCTGCGTCAACTGAAACGACCTTATACACACTACATCCTTTCCGGCAGCAGTCTTAAACCTTAGCTTAATCTGCGCCTTCGTCTCCGTCTCCCCGGCAACCTATCACGATTGCCCAAAATAACAACAGTAACATCTAAATTTCAACAATACCCAAACAGGAATTTGCATAAACAGAAAAAGATAGAGAGAGAGAGAGGGAGGAGGACCTTCGGATCATGGATAAAGCTCTGTCCAGAACGAGCATTTGGGGGCAATTCACCAGTACAAGAGAGCTTCAAGCACTCGATTATAGTCTGCAAAAAGAAACAAGCATTCAGTTCAAACGCGTGCATGCATATAACATGGATATGAACATAGAGAAGCTGGAGTTGAGACTAGCTTACGGTTTTTCCGGCGCCGTTGGGACCGACGATGAGGGTTAAGGGTTTGAAGAAGGTGACGACGTTCTTGTTCTCCGGGTCGAAGCTCCGGATTCCCTTGATCAGCATCTTGTCGACCGTACTCATCTTGCTATATCCTTAGCTCCTTTCACTGATCACACTGTGCAAGCTTTTTACATCACAGAGAGTGGAGGAAGAAGGAGGAGAAGCAGGAGAGAGTGAGAAATGGTGTTTGGATTTTCACAATTTCGGGTGGAAAAGGGCGGGGGATGTAATGGGTCGGGCTCGGACATCAATTTTCGACCCGATGGATCATGAACTTCAGGATAAATTACACAAATAGCCCCACTTACTTTGAGATAAGATCAATTTAGTCTCAAAACTTTATAAAATTCACAACGCAAGCATTTGAACTATACACCAAATTGCACCATTAAGTTGTGAATATGATAAATCATGACATGATATAAATATCTTTAAAGATTTTTTTTTATTTGTCGTCTAATTTCTCTATACTGAAACTATGAATTTTTATTGAACGTGTTATTCTTCGCCGTCCCCTTTTCACTGTCTCTTTATGCCTATAGGCCGTGTCAACTTATTTCTCAACCTATAAACAATCGGTGTATCTACCTATTTGCCTTTACCTATATCCACACTATAACAAATTCCTCTATTTCTACCTCCTTAATAAACTATAAGCACAACCATGAGTTATATTGACCTTATTTGCCTCTTTCCCAAGGATAGAGCACGTGCGCAAAATATTTTTCTCTCACTCGCCGTACTCCTTGATCTTTCTTATATTCTTTTGTATTGTGATCTCTCGTTGCTTTCTAATATTAGGACACCGGCGGATCTAAAGGGGTGTTAATAAAGAAATCAAGTAATGTGTATTATCTTTAATCTAGCTATCACACTTAAAAAAGACAAAATGTGGTGGAGATAATCTATATGATATTTGAAAAGAATTTAAATTGGCTTAATAGTTTGATATTTATAGAGTACCAAGGAGTGCATGTGATTATCCATATGACCAATTACAGAGACACATCTTCATAATTGGTTACCAATCACATCCCATTAAAATAGACAGACAAAATCTAAATAGTGTGTCTTATCTTCCTACACACACCCATGCACTCAATCACTCTCTTTGGCCATAAGGTATTTATAGCTCGATGATTATGAGTTTGTCATTGAATTAGGGTACATGCAAGTGTAAAAACAAGACGTGCGCCATTCATATTCAATCCCATTATATTCTACTCGAATTAATTCAAGATATTGACAAAAATGCGCCTTTGATGAAAAACTTGTGATGAAATACATTTGTATAGTGAAGAGTCTGAGAAATGGACAGATATGCGAGTTCATTAAATAATTAAAACGAACTATTCAACTCAACAAACAAGTAATGGATTACGCTGTAACGCGGTCAATTTACTGCTAGAAAACATGATTTCATATCATTGGATTATAAATGCTCAAGAATACATGCCTATCTTTATATATATATATATAATGGTGGTTTACTTTAGGGTACATATATATTTATAGTTTAATGGCAATATTTTTGAGTCATTAAGACCAATTTATTAACACACATAAAATGATAAGAGGTTCCTTTGGCCTTTTTAGAAAATAAAGGGGCCAATCTGTCAACATTCAAAATTATTTGTTTGTTTTTTTAACCTGCAAAAGGTTTCCCTCGCAGCCATTTTCACGCATCACGCGCCTCCTCTCGTCCTTCCAGAATCGAGAAATGGTGCTCCGCTCTCCTCTCTCGCTATCCGAGGTAATCTCTCTCTGTAACAGTATCCTATCACCGCCGGACTCACGGCCACGGTCTCCGGCGCCGCCGCCAGGCTCACGCCTACCCGCCAGTAGGCCAGCAGTTAACTCCCTCACTCACGGCAACACTCTTTCTAATCTCGTGCTACTCCACAACCGGATCTGTTTTCTTCTCTCCCTTTCTCAATTTCTCTCACTGTAAACACTACTGAATCAGTTCGTCACGCCACGAGCACACACTTAAGAGATTGAGGATTGCAATTCAAGGGTTGCGATTAGTTTTTAAAAACAATTTAGGACTTGCATTTGTTCTGAAAATTATACGCAATTAAGTACGGGAATTGAACTTAATCAGCGCTAATAGGATTTATTGTGTAAATATTTTTCCTTTTGCATTGGGTATTGGAGCTCAATCACTTGTAATTTCCGGGGAAAATTGTGTATAGTATGTCTGAGGCTAATTGGTGCAATTAGTCTAATCGCAATCACGAATTTCGTTGCATTAGAGTTAATTATGATGTTAAAAGATAGAATGAAAAATGTTTTGAACAATGTTAGTGCTATTAGTTGCAGGATATTCCCTAGTTTGTTAATACAAAGAGAAGATCAGAGAAGAAAGAAAAAGTTTAGACGAAGAATAAACATAATGGATCCATGATGCTCTTTTAACCTTCATTGTTGAATATTTGATATTGATATTGCACTACATTCGAAATTTGTTTGACAATTTATTGAAAATTTGATGCTAGATTATCTTGTACTCAATGACTTTGATTTAATGTAGGGCAAATAATTTGATTATTATTGAAATAAGTTTGTTATTATTTTTTCATTAATTACTTGTTAGTTCTTAGTATTCATGAATAAGTTTTTAGTCCTCGAGTTAATATTAACTAGTTGTTTAATTCTTCAATTAACTTTAACTTACTGTTAGATGCATCTACTAGTTAACAGGGCTAAAAGATAAGTTGGAAAGAACTGAAAAATAAGTTGATCAAGAATAGGGGTACAAACACTAAATGAAGGACTATAATAAGATCCCTCTAAGTTATACATGTATCAAACTGTTTTGTTTATAAATTTCTATTTCTAAGATCAAATTTTTAGAACTGCCAATTCTCAAGTCTTTTATTTTTTATTTTTTGTTCCTCTTTTTCAGAAAATACTTTGATGCTAGTTTTTCTCTTACTTTCGGACTTCAAGCCAAATGGAGCCGGGGATTATGGGTATGAACAAAGCAGGTAATGGGGATGACAAAAGTTCAATTGTGTCGACGACAAAAGTTCAATTGTGTCGAAATTGATTCAAGCTTGAAATAGCCTTAATATGGGAAGTAAAACTAGGCCCATGACATGATGTGTTCAACTTATTTTATTTTCTTCCGTACAATTGATATGGTAGTTTGGGAAAAAGAGAACAAACATTTTACATTTTCCATCTTCTGTCTATCAGCCATGTCATTGATGAGATATCCCATAATGACTTTTGGAGGTCATATCGTGTATAGTAGAACTACTAGTGAAGTAGAGAAAGCAGCGGAGGACCTTTTAAAGTTTGTCGACACTAAAAGAAGAGACACAGGGCATGCAATTCTTGGTTTTGATATCGAGTGGAGACCAGTGTTTAGAAAAGGTTTGTTAAATCAACTATTTTTCTTTTAATTGCATTTGTTTTCGTTATTTTAGGATCATATCCTCCAAACCTTTGATTTGGTTTTCATGTCTGTTTTTGCTTAGTCAACCGACATTGATCAATATGAGATTTTGAGTTGGTTGGGAATCTGGAGCTCAATTCTGATAGCAGTGCCCCCGTTTAATTAATGTTTCTCCCTTAATTCTGTTTCTGTTCTTAACAGATTTCTTGAAAGAAAATAGAATTGTTCCCTTATTACTGTTGTACAGAAACCGAAGAACAAAAACAGAAACCTAGGAACGGTAACACTAACCGCTTGTTTTGTCTTCCTAAACCTACACTACCGCCTGTTCCTGCCATATTCTCTGTTAGGATCATTAATGAAGAAAACCTGAATTCCACAGGTGTTTCTCCCAGGAAGGCTGCAGTTGTGCAGTTATGTGGAGACACAGGTCATTGTCATGTAATGCATATTATTCATTCTGGAATCCCTCAGAACTTGCAATATCTTCTTGGGGATCCTGCATGTCTGAAGGTCATTTACACTTTTAAGCCATAGAGTTTCTTTGGCACCGTTTGGTAATGCTTTTGCTGAAAAAACACTTTATTTTAAAAATAGATGTTTGGCATATAAATGAAAAAAAGTAAAAATATGCTTTAAAGTACTTTTAAAAAAAAAAAAGAAGGTAAAGAGTAGTCTTTTTTTGTTATTTCAATTGTTATATATTAAGAGATTGGACCAATGGGCTAGAATCACAGCAACCAATTTTTCTCAATCATCTATGAAATTATTTTGGTCTAAGTTTGTGTTTGGGTAAGGGATTTCTAAGGGGGATTTCATTTGGTTAGAGGATTTCAAAATCTTCTTTTGACAAATTCTTTGTTTGGGTGTTAGGAGGGAGGGAATTGTGAAATCCCTTCAAATCCCAAATTAGGGTGAAAAGAGGATTTGGAAATCCGTTTGAGAGAGGTTGAATTTGCCAAATCCTTTCTCTCTTCGTTCGTCGTTCTTCCTTCGTTCTCTCTTCGTTCTTCCTTCGTTCTTCGTTCTTCACTTCTGATGACGCCGAAATCGCAAATCGCAAGCATCTTCGTCGTGAAATCGTTGTCGTCATCTTCTTCTCGTCGTCGCCGTTGAATTGTCGTTGCGACTGAGTCTCCCTTGTCGAATCATCTTCTTCTTGTCGTCGCCGTCGAATCGCCGTCGGATCTGTGTTGAAGACAAAATGGTGGCCTCTGTTTTGCGTCGAATTAGGGTATAAATTGAACAAGAAAAGTATTGTGGGTAAAGCTTTGCTCCAAATTGTCGTCGTCTATCGTCAATCGTTGTCGATTTCGTCGTCAATTGTCTACGGTTCTTCCCTCGTCGAATCCCTCATCGGTGGTTTGCGTCGATGATTTTTGTTTGTAGCCGTCGAATGGTTTGCGTCTTCGAATCGTGGAATCGTAGCCGTCGTCGTCGAATTCTTCGCCGTCGTCATCGCCGTCTATTTTGCGTCGATGATTTCTGTTCTTTGTTTTGGGTTTTTGTTCTCAATTTGGCTATGGTTTTTGTTCTTGGATGGGTAACGATGGTTTTTGTTCTCAGTGTTGTCTAATTTACCTAAACAAGGAGATTTGTAAATGAGGGGATTTTGAAATCTCATCATTTTACAAATTCCTTACCCAAACGCAACCTAAGAGATCTTTTATCAGGATACCACTAAAACACCCTATCAAAAATAAACATTAGATCTTTTCTTTTTGCTTTTACTTTTCGGTTTTTGTTAAATTAGGCACTAGATGATAGTGCCTTTTTTTAAATACTTTTTTGCTTAAATTTTAAAAGTAGCATTTGTTTTACATTTAAAAAAAGTAATTAAAAAGTAAAAACACGATTTTAAGTATTTTTTTAAAAGCAATTTTTTTTCCTTCAATTTTATACTAGGAGGAATAGAAGACGATTGATGGAGTAGGATCTTTCCACCAACTTTTTTTCAATCATCTATGAACATCTTTGGATGGAGAGAAGAGAGCAGCGCACCTTCGCAATGGAGAGAAGACAGAGAGCAGAGATAGACCCCTGGATCAGGAATGAAAGGGGATGAAATGAGTATTGTACCTCATTAAGATTTAAAAATACCAAGTGTGTCCCACCATAGGGAATGGGTTGGGAATAAAAAAAAAGTGAGAGTGAAAAGAATCAACAAATTTTTTTCTCACATGCTTAAGGAATTCAGGAATCACTCCCAAAAATTTGGTAGTAGTTGAGAACATAATTGTTTTTACCAAACGCGTTTTTGTACATCAATCCCAAAATTATGGGAGTGGGAACAGAAATCAGGGAGCGGAAATACTAACCAAACAGGCCCTAACATGCTTTTGTTTTTGAGTAAATTTTTTTTTGTCAGAATACTTTTTTTATTTTAAAAAGTATTTAAAAAAAGTATTACCAAATGGTGTCTTAACTTTCTTTGAAAAATAAAAATAAAGAAGAAAATTAACGAGTACTTGAAGAAAGCCATACCAAACGGTGCCTTATTTTTCTTCCTAATTCAATGTTTTTTTAATTATCCAATTTACTGCTTGCATATGCACAGGTTGGAGTAGGCATAAAGAGTGATGCTGGTAAGCTTTTCAGAGATCACAATGTGTCTGTAGAAGCATTTGAAGATCTGTCTTCTCTAGCCAATCAAAAGTTCGGTAGAGATTGCCAGCTTTGGAGTCTAAAATCGCTAACCGAAATGCTCCTTCACAAGCAGGTTCTGTTCTTAACCCATATTTGAGAATATTAATTTGCATATATGTATACACGTATATCTGTGTATATATATTTGTACTTTTGTTTTGGCAAACCTTGATAAGTACTTATGAATGGCGGGTTTCTAGAGCAGCGTTTGTTTTGTGTTTCGGTTCTCGGATTACTTGGAAGTTGGAACAGAAACAGAAATCAGGAACAATTCTGTTCTGTTTCCCGAAATTTGTCCTAAGAATCTGGGAGCAGAACAATAACATTTTTCTTTTTGAGTTTCTATGTTTTGTTCCCAGTTTTATAGGAATAGAAACAGGAGAAATTTGTGAATGGACATACTAAGGCACCGTTTGGTAATGGCTAAAAACAAACGAAGTGTTTGTTTGCGCTTCAGAAAAATACCTTAAAAAAAAGGAGAAAGTACAGCAAAAAATAGTTGTTTTTCATTTCTTCAATTTTTATTGAGCTTTTTACACCTTGTACCCCTGAAGTTTAAGAGAAATCCCAGTTTAGGCATTGTCCTTTCAATTTGAACTCATTAAACCCTGATGTATACAAATCGTGTCAAGTTAGTCTTTCCGTCATTTTTATGACGGAATTCACTCATGTGGGTGATTCCGTGTTTAACACGTGACTAATTTCCGTCATAAAAAATAATAGAGTTACTGATTTGGACACAGTTGGGACACTTCAAGGTTGATGTGTTCAAAACTTCAAATTGAAAGTACATGGGTCATGAGCTAAAATGAGATTTCTCTGAAACTTAGGGCTGCAAAGTGCAAAAACCTCATTTTTATATTTGATGGACTAAGACCTCTCTAGTTCAAGTTTATCAAACCATCCACCTTATTTTTGATTGAGAGATTATTTAAGTTGATTACACTAAGGTAGTGTTTGGTAGCACGGAATTCAAGCCATGAAATTGGAATTGAAAATAAACGCATCTAAATCTTTATATTTTTACACATATGCGGTTTTTATCCCAATTTAGATGCTCCAATTCCATGACACCAAAAGCTACCTAAGATATCATCCCTACGTTATAACTATTTTTTATTATAAAAATTACTTACGAAGAAAAACGTTACCAAATTGTGCCAGACAAACAGGCCCTATATTTCTTCGATAATATTGTGTATATATTCCTCAATTCAAATTGTTTGATGAAAATTACAGCTTTTGAAGCGCTCCAAAATTAAATTAGGAAACTGGGAGGCCGATGTTTTATCAAAAGAACAACTTCACTATGCCGCCACCGATGCCTTTGCCTCATGGTCACTATACGAGGTACGTAGCCAGTGTTTGTTTGGGTGGCGTTTGGTTAGTGTTTTTGCTTTTCTATTTCTACTTCCAATAAATTGGGATGAGAATTCTATTTCTGTTCTAGAGTATTTCGGGAATATAAACATGACATATGTAGTAACGACCATTTTCCTTAAATTGTTTCTTTTAGTTTATGAGAACAGAAACAAAAAACATGTTTGGTTGCAATATTTGTGTTTTTTTTTCCTTTAAATGTATGGTGGCTACCAAGGTGGTGGTTGGAATAATTTTGTGGGAGTGAATAGGAATCAACAATTTTTTTTTCTTAATTTTTTAAGGAATTTAGGAAATACTCTTAAAATTTTGGGAACAAAAACGTGCTTATCAAACGTGTTTCTGTGCGAAAATCCAAAAATTTTGAAAACGGGACAAAAATCAAGGAACGGAAACAGTAACCAAACGGGACATTTATCTTTGTTTTATTTGGTAAGTATCTTTCGATACTAAATTTTTTTAGTATGATGTGGTGTTATTGTTCTTTACAGGTTCTGAAAAGCCTCCCAGATACCATGACAAGAGCCAATGTATAGGATGGTCAAAAGAAGTGTTTTTGTTTTGTTCCCTGTTTTTTTGGAACAAATTATTGAGAACACCAAAAAATTATATTTTGTTCTCGAATATCTGTCCAAAATTTTATTGGAACAGAAACTGAAACACTAAAAATGCCACGTCTTCCTATTTATTATAAAAATTACACTCGATCGACCTCTTTCGTCAGCAAAAATAGTTGATTTTGCTCTTTGTTTAGGTATCGTTTGGCTGTAAAGAATTGGAGCCTCCGAATTGGAATTCAAAATAAATTCAACAAAGACAATGAGAAGTTTCATACGATTCGTTTTAAATTCCAATTCCATGAAACCAAATGCCAACTTAGCCTATTCGGTAAATTAATTTTCTCAATAATCTTTTTTTTTTTTTTTTTTGCAATTAGTTGGAAGAGAATCTTCTTGTAATTTCACCATTTTAACACTTTCAAAAGTGATTTATTGATGATGTGTGTGTGTATATATATATATATATATATATATAACTCGGTCATCATGGGGTTAAGTTTATATTGCCTTTAAAAAATAGATTTTATTCTTTTTGCACCTTAATTTTTTATTTCACCATATTATTGTGTAGTTATTTTCGATTGAATCTAATCAAATTTAAATCTAATCTAATTCCTTGATTTTTTTTTTTTAAATAAAATTTCAATAGCACATTAAGCTCCATTATTCCTAAATATTCTAAAATGTAATTAGAAATATGCATGCACAAGAATTAGACTTTATAACAGAAATTAAGAATTGAAAAAAATAATCAAATTGGGCCTTGAAGTTTCTTAATCATCCTATTATAGACTAAATCATTATCCTCATTATAATTTTGGATAAAAAACAATCATCTACCGAACACTTGATTGTTTTTAAGAGGGTTTATAGATAATTTCAGTCTCTTCCCTCTCCATTCTACTTCCATTCCAAGTACTCATAAAATATACATATAATACGCGCGCGTGTGTATATGTTGTAAAAAAATTGCGAGAAGAGGAAAATGTTGAAAGTGTCCGTAAAATTCTCTTAAAAATAATTAGTTGTATGAAAGTTGACTATTTGTTGTCAAAAAATGTGATGGAGTTATTGTTTGGACTAACGAGCAATGGTTATATGTCAAATTGCAACCAGGGTCGATCTTGAGAAACCAGAGGTGCTAAGCAAAATTTAAAACTTGGAATGTTTAATATTTAAATATTTTTTAAAATGCTCGTAATAATTTATAAAATTAAAATATAAAAATATATAGTTAATATATAGTGATTGAATCAAATTTGAAATGTTTTCACTTAACGTTCTTGAAGAATTTTGGAGGGCCTATTGCAACTATGAGGACCATAATGAGATAATTATCAAACTCTAGGGGTGCAAAGTGTTAAAACCCCTTAAAAATTTAAATTTTTTCGATTAAGCTCCAAATTTTTCAGACGGCCATGACTTCTTGACCCGCGCCCGCCCGTGTGTGTGTGTGTGCATATTCTAAGTTTTCTCACAAAAATGGAAAATGGAGCCAACTCCTCTCCGATTCCCTCCGACTGGGATCGACCCTTCACAGACGAAGAGCTTGAAGCAATCGAAGCAGTATTCCGATCGGCCAGCTCTTCTTCTTCTTCTTCAATCGAGAGGCTTCAAGTGAAAAGTTACAGCGAAGAAGATCACCGCCGGAAAACTAGTCGGCGGTTGCCGGATTCATTATTTGCCTTCCGAAAACAACAAAAGCAAATGGAAGGCAGCTCAGTGCGAAATTCAGATTCGTTTTCGCTATTGCCTTGCCCTCGAAATCGGTTCTACAAATTTCATCATTCTTCTTATCAAGGTAAAAATCTCTTTGTATTATTTTTTGTTTCAATTGATAAATAGGTTTGATTAAGTGAAAAACTATAAAAATGTTGATCATAGTTGGATGATGTTGTAGCAAGAGATTTATTTCAACTGTTTTTAGTTTCTCTGTCTTAGCATGAGATTGTTAATAAGTGTTGGAGAAGAGTTAAGTCTGAGATTTACTGGAAATTCATTTGGTTGTGTCTTTTTTGGTTTCTCAAAGTCTCCAGCTATTTGATCTTCAAGAAATACCATGTCTCTACTTCTGATGATCCTTTTGCTAGTCTGTAGCTGAACTCTTCATGGGCGTATCTCACAAAGATGCATTACTTTGTCTTTCCATCCAACTTGGACCTCTCATCTTTTGGAATGTGAACAAACACTCTGAAGCCAAACACTTTTAGGTGTTTGTACGAAACGTCTTTCTCCGTCTAGACTCTTTCTGGTACGTCATAGTTCAGTGAAACTGATGGATAAAAGTTGATTAAATCAACTACTGTCCTCATTGCCTCCTCTCAAAAGGAGTTCGACAACTTTGCATCTGACAGCATATATCTGACTTTTTCACAGATGGTTCTGTTCATCCTTTCTGCGACACCGTTATGCTGAGGTGTCTTAGGTATTTACTTTTCCAGCAATGGTCCGTGGTATTCACCACCGTTGTCTGCACGTACGCACTTCAAATATCTGCTAATTTTTCTCTCAACTTTTACATGAAACTGCCTGAAAATTTCCACCACTTGATCTTTGGTTTTTAAGGCAAAGGCCCACACTTTTCTAGAGTGGTCGTCAATGAAAGTCATGAAGTGAAGAGCACCTCCCAATGACTTATGACTCATTGAGCAAACATTTGTGTATATCAGATCTAGAATATTCTTCCTTCTAGATGGTGGATGAGTTTGAAATGTAACTCTATGTTGCTTTCCCACAACACAATCAACATAGGTTTGCAAGGGTGTATCTTTCATTCCTGGCAAGAGCTTTTTCTTAGAAAAGATTTTAAGACCTTTCTCACTCATGTGTCCGAGCCGCTTATGCCATAGCTCGGTGGGGACTTCTTTCCTAGTTGTATTTACCTCTCATCTACATAACTTGGCTTCTGTGATATAGAGATGTGTCTTTCTTGCCTTTTGCTACCATCAAATTACCTTTGTGGCAAGTTTCCATTTGTCTTCACCAAAGTAATTGTTATAGCCTTTGTCGTCAAGCTTCCCGGTAGAGATTAAATTGAGACGGAGATCAGGGACATGTCTCACGTCTTTCAAAAGTAGCTTGCATCCAAGATTGGATGCGAGACAAACATTGCTGATAGTACCAACAATTTTAGATGCACCATCATTTCCCATTTTCACACGTTCGTATTCTCCTTGAGTGTAAGATGAGAAGAAATCTAGTCGTGACGTGACATGGAAGGAGGTTCCTGAGTCAATAACCCAGGTGGAATCTTGCGATACAAGATTGACGTAGTTATCATCTCGAACAATGACAGCCTCATTAATGACAATAGCAGTGTCATTTGTTCGGGTTTCGGCTTCCTGATTTGGGGATTGCTTCGCCTTCAACTTTCGACATTCTCGAATGAAATGTCCGGGTTTGCCACAGTGATGACACTTCTTGTCAAATCTAAATTTGGATTTAGATCGTCATCTTTCTTGATCGTGGGGATTTCGACTTCTGTTTCTCCCACGCCTTTCTTGCTTGCTTTGCTTTTCTGAGACAAGCACTTCAGACTCAGGAGTGTATCCTTCGTCTTTTCGTCTGGACTCTTTGTTTAACATTTTGTCTTTTACCATATCCACGGTAAGTTTTCCTCTGGAGCAGAGTTGCTAACTGACACGACTAATGTGTTCCAACTATTTGGTAGAGAACTCAACATCAGCAACGCTTGCAACTCGTCATCTACAATCACTTTCATAGAATTGAGTTGATTAATAATGTCTTGGAACTTGCTCATATGTTCCGATACACTGCTTCCATATTTGTATTTCAGATTGACTAATCGTCGCATCAAATTTACTTTATTATGTGCGGTTGTCCTTGCATACATTTTTTCCAACTTTTGTCAAAGAGCATAAGCATCATATTCATTAGCAAAATTTTGAAAAATGCTTTTGTCAATCCATTGCCGGATTTGGGCAGCACATTTCCGGTTCTGCACGGACCAATCAACGTCTGATGGGGTTGTCAATGTGCTCGTGGTTGATGTTGTTGTTTCGCCGGCTTTGTCATCCGTTGTCGATGCTGCCTCCTGTGTTGGCATTACAATGGGTTTCCATAGATCTTTTATGTACAAAAGATCTTCCATCTCCACTTCCAATTTGCATAGTTAAATGCAGTCAATTTGATCAATTGAAGGTAAAAATCACGGGACCCGTAGACCACTTAAATTTTTCACTATAATAAATAATGGGATTACAAACCTCACACTTTAGTGGATCTCTCAAACAATACAACCTCACACTTTGGTAGATCTCTCAAACAGTATACACATATATTATCTTCAATTTGTGGGTAAAATTTCACAAATTAGCTCTCATTAATCTTCCAAAAAAATTGGGGTTTTCTCTCACTTTCTCTCTCTACAATTTTCTGTGTAGAGAACTTCTTAACTTCTCCTTGGATCTCCTCTATTTATAGAGAAGAGATTGAGCAGATTTTAGTCTGAACAAATCTTGAAAAGGATCAAGATTTGAGGCGCAACTTCAGACTCTTTATGTGTAACAGTCTTCCCACTGTAAAAAATTGTGAGCTCTCTGGATCGTTTTTCTTCCTTCACATGTGCAAACATCTTTTCCTTTGTACTGTATTTGTTGACTTTTTTTTTTTTTTTTTGCCTTTTGTGGACTTTTGTTGAGTTAATTGCATCCATTCAAATTTGGGAGTGATGATTGAACCCAACAAATCTCCCCTTCACCAATAAATTCTGGTGATGAGGGAACAATACTAGATCCTGATGATGTGGCTCTACCAGCTAGCAGTTCGGAACCAGAATCGATTCTGGAACAAGTCCAACAAGAACCGAGAAGATCTACCCGAGAGTGATAATCGAGTTGCAAATATTCTCTTCATGAGTATGTGATGCTCACTGAAGGGGGAGAACCTGAGAGTTATGAAGAACTTGTTGCAGATCAACATAGAGGTGAGTGGTTGAAAGTCATGCAAGAAGAGATGAAATCCTTGCATGAGAACCATACATTTGATCTGGTGAAACTATCGCAGAGTAGGAAAGTTCTCAAGAATAAGTGGGTGTATATGATAAAAAATAAAGAACATAACTCACAACCACGTTACAAAGCAAGATTGCTTGTGAAAGGATTCGGGCAGAGGAAAAGTGTTGATTTTGACAAAATATTTTCACCCGTGGTGAAAATGTCTTCGATCCGAGTTGTTATTGGCCTTGCATCCAGTCTTAATCTGGAGGTTGAATAAATTGACGTAAAAACTGCATTTTTGCATGGAGCTCTTGACGAGGAAATTTACATGGAGTAACGCGAAAGTTTCCTAGTCAAAGGAAAAGAGAAACTAATGTGCAGACTGAAGAAAAACTTGTATGGTCTAAAACAGACACAAGACAGTGGTTTAAAAAGTTTGACTCATTTATGGAGAAAAATAAGTACAACTGAATAACGGCGGATCACTGCGTCTTCATCAAGAAATTTCTGATGGTGACTTTATCATTCTTCTACTCTATGTTGATGATATGTTAATCTTTGGCCGTGACAGCGCCAAAATTAACAAGTTGAAGAAAGAGTTGAGCAAATCCTTTGCAATGAAAGACTTAGGAGCAACAAAACAAATTTTTGGCATGACGATTACCCGTGATAGGCAGAATCGCAGAATTTGGCTATTTCAAGAATGCTATGTTGAAAAGGTCATTGAAAGATTCAACATGAGTAAAACTAAGGCTGTTAGTTCTCCACTTGCAAGTCACTTCAAGCTTAGTGCGAGATAATGTCCTTTAAGTAAGGAGGAAAAATTAGAAATGGATAAGGTGCCTTATGTATCGGCGGTTGACAGTTTGATGTACGCCATGGTATGCAACAGACCAGACATCGCTCACGCAGTTGGCTTTGCAAGCCGTTTTCTTTCAAATCCTGGAAAGGAACTTTGGGAAACAGTCAAAGGGGTACTCAGGTATCTCAGGGGGACATCCAATCATTGTTTATGTTTTGGCAATGGAAAACCCGTATTGGAAGGACATACAAATGCAGATGTGGCTGGCGATGTGGTTTCGAGAAAATCCATATCAGGATACTTGATAACATTTGTAGGGGGAGCTGTTTCGTGGCAATCACGTTTACAAAAATGTGTTGCCTTATCCACCACAGAAGCAGAATACATTGCAATCACTGAAGGATGTAAGGAGATCCTGTGGAGGAAGAAGTTTCTACAAGAGTTGGGTTAGAATCAAGAGAAGTATACTCTCCACCGCGATAGTCAGAGTGCTATCCACCTCATCAAGAACCTGACTTTTCACTCGAAGTCTAAACACATCGATGATAACAAGTTGCTACAACTTGAGAAGATCTACACCAATGATAACGGGGTTAACATGATGACGAAAGATCTACCCAAAGAAAAGCTAGAAGTCTGTAAGGAGGTTGCAGGTTTAGCTTCATTCCCAAATTGGTCGTGAGGGGGAGATTTGTTGGGTTCAATTATCACTTCCAAATTTGGGTGGATACAATTAACTCAACAAAAGTCCACAAAAGGCCAAAAGAAAAAAAAGGCAAAAGTCAACAAATGCAGTACAAGTAAAAAGGAAAAGATGATTGCACATGTGAAGGAAGAAAAACGATCCAGAGAGCTCACAATTTTTTACAATGGGAAGGCTGCTGTACATGAAGAGTCTGAAGTTGCACCTCAAATCTTGATCATTTTCAAGATTTGTTCAGACTGAAATCTGCTCAATCTCTTCTCTATAAATAGAGGAGATGAGCAAGCAGAAGCTAATAAGTTCTCTACACAGAAAATTGTAGAGAGAGAAAGTAAGAGAAAACCCCAATTTTTTTGGAAGATTAGTGAGAGCCAATTTGTGAAGTTTTACCTACAAATTGAAGACAATATCTTTGTGTATTGTTTGAGAGATCCACCAAAGTGTGAGGTTTGTAATCCCATTATTTATTATAGTGGAAAATTTAAGTGACCTACGAGTCCTGTGGTTTTTACCTTCAATTGAGGAGGGTTTTACATGCTAAAATTCGTCGTGTTATTTCTGTTCTATTTTGGTTTGAGAAAACGTTCTGGGCCTGTGGAAAGATCATATTTTCACAAAATTATCCTGTCATCTTTCTCAATAACAAGTACATTAATTGAGTATTGCTTTATCTAAATTTTTATTTTTTTCATTTCATAAACTACTATGATGCTAATTTTACTTTTACATTCTAACATTGCAGCTTAGGATCATCTATATATATATATATATATATTGTTGGATCCCACATTGTTAGTGTTACCTGATCCTAATCTATATATAAAGTCTAGGGCAATCCTCATCTTACAAGACGTCTTTTAAGAGTGAGTTAGGCTTACTGAGTTACTACGTGATATCAGAGCAAAGTCTCTTGTTTGATGTTGGGTGTGTTGAATTTCACATTGATGTTGGGCCTTTTCCCTGATATCCGTTCGTAGTGGTTTGTCAAAAAGTCCACCATGTGCATGAGGGGACATGTTGAATCCCACTTCGCTTGTTGTGTTACTTGATCCTGAGCTATATATAAAGCCTAAGGCAATCCTCATCTTACAAGGCGTCTTTTGAGAGTGAGTTAGGCTCATTAGATTTCAATATATATATATATATATATATATATATATATATAAAGTCTAAGGCAATTCTCATCTTACAAGGCGTCTTTTGATGGTGAGTTAGGCCCATTAGATTTTAATATATATATATATTTGTGAAAAAGGTAATATGGCTCCCAAAATGGATTTATTTAAAGATTAAATACGCTTTCCTGCATTAATCTGAGCTCCAACATATCAATTTAATTTATATTTGTTGTGATATAACTGATATGGATATTTTCTTTGTGTTCTATCTATCAGATAATTTAGCGTTGAAATACCCCACAATGAATTTTGGGGGTCATATTGTGTATAGCAGAACAGTTCATGAGGTAGGGCAAGCAGCAGAGGAGCTGTTAAAATTTGTTGAAACTAAGAGAAGAGATTCGAGTCAAGCAATTCTTGGATTTGATATTGAGTGGAAACCAACGTTTAGAAGAGGTTTGTTAAATCAACTAATTTCTGGCACATCATTTTTGCAGTTTGTGTTTGAGGCTTCATATGATCATTGCATGTTGATGCTGAGTATGAATTTGAAGTTTTAATTTCCATGTTACTTTGTTTGATCAATGTGCACCTTCCCAATTGGAGATTCCATTCCCATTTAATATTATTGATCAATAGGCCTAGCAATGCTTATCATTGGGTCATGTTTCATGTTGTATCATCTGCTTACACAAAAACGACACTGTTGAATCCCACATCGCTTGTATTACTGATCTTAACTATATAAAGCCAAGGGCAATTCTCTTCTTACAAGGCGTCTTGTGAGAGTGAGTTAGGCCCATTGGGTTTTTAAGTGGTATTAGAGCCAGATTTTTGTCTGATGTTGGGCGTGTTAAATCTTACATCAATGATGACCCCCTGATATTTGTTCGTAGTGGTTTGTCAATAAATTTACCCGGCGCGTGAGGCGTGAGGGGGCGTGTTGAATTCCACGTTGATGTTGGGCCCTTCGATATTCGTTCACAATAGTTTGTCAAAGTCCACCTTGCACATGAAGGGACACATTGAATCCCACATCGCTTGTGTTACCTGATCCTGAGCTATATATATAAAGTTGAGGGCAATTCTTCTCTTACAAGGTGTCTTGCGAAAATGAGTTAGGCCCATTGGGTTTCTACGAACACGATAACATATCGTGTAAAAATATTGAAACACGAACATGATACGATAGTTAACCATGTCACACAATAATAACTTGACAAGACATGAAAATTAATCAAGTCGTAGAACACTCATTTAACACATTGCACATTAATTTGATTATTATATATACATATGTGTTTTTGTAAAATAATTCATTAAAATGTCTAATAAATTGATCGATTAATTTCATGTCACTTATTATGTCACCTATTAATGGTTAACCCAAAATCTGATTCAAATTATCATGTCAATTATTGGGTTAGCAAATAAATTCAAAACATGACTTGTTTATTTTTCTGTTTGTCGTGCCTGACACAATAACGACTTGAAACCTGTTAAGGTGAAACCCATACACGATAATTTCTTGTAGGTTGTGTCGTGCTTTTGTGTCAATAGACTCAATACCCATATTTCCATCTCTACTTCAAATCATATGGTTTAAGTTGAGTAGCTCCTTCCATATATGGACTGTTTTAGGAAGACTCACAAATTCGACCTGTGATTCTAACAATCTAAACTCTGCAGGTGTTCCTCCCGGTAAGGCTGCAGTTCTGCAGATATGTGGCGATATAAGTCGTTGTCATGTAATGCATATCATTCATTCTGGAATCCCTCAAAACTTGAAATTTCTACTTGAGGATCCTTCATCTCTTAAGGTAATATGATTTTGCCTGTACTATCGTTCTTTTTTTGTCTTGATTATTCATGAAGTTGCAAGAACTCAATATGCTGCTTATATATATGTATATATATTTAGGTTGGAGTATGCATAGCCAATGATGCTGTTAAGCTTTTCAAAGATCATAATGTATCTGTGAAAGCATTGGAAGATCTGTCTTATCTAGCTAACCAAAAGTTTGCCGGAAATCCCAAGAATTGGAGTCTGGAATCACTAACTGAAAAGCTTATTTGTAAGCAGGTTAGGCCCCCCTTCTGTTTTAGTGTTTATGATCCCTAATTCTTGTTCTCGTAGTCGGAATTTTAAATTCTAGGACATAAACATGTTTGGTTAATATGTTTCTGTTCCCAAATAGTCTCAAAATTGAGATTAATTAAAAAATTCTTGGAATTTTGAGAAACAAAAAATAAAATAAAAATGTTTTTGTTCCTTCCCTATTTAATCTCATTTGAAGGGACAAGATCGATATTTTTGAATTTATTAATGACGTACCCCTTCAAATCTTGTTAGCCACGGATCTAGAGAAGTGCTATATATTTTTTTCTTTCATTTTTTTTTCTATAATTATTTTATTTAGTCGTATTTAATCTCATATATGTATTTTTATCTATAATTTTAGAAATTTGATTGCCTAAAATAAATATGTAAATGTATGCTTTACATTTAAGTAAAATTAAAAAACAATACGAGACTAATATTGTAACCAAACTAACTTCTTGTTGAGTTTATCTGATATCGGATGTGGAAGGGGTTGGTGGTTAGGTTATAAGTGTGAGGAAAAATCTCACCTCATAAGGTAGCTTTTGGAGTTGAGAGAGGCCCAAGACCGCCCTACACTTCTTTGGTTTTGTTCTCATAAAGTATAAAACAATTTATGAATAATTTTCGTTGCCAAATACAATTATGTTCCTAGTGTTATTGAGAACAAAAATATTTTTTGCAGCTTCCAAAGCCAACCAAAATTAGATTAGGAAATTGGGAGGCTGATGTTTTATCAAAAGAAAAACTGCAGTATGCTGCCACTGATGCTTTTGTCTCCTGGTACCTCTATGAGGTATATACTAACAACAATTTCCATTATCATATTTTTCTTTTCAGTTAAAAATTAAAAATGTGAGGGAGAATTTTGGCGCAATGATAGAAGTTGTCGCCACGTGACTTAGAGGTCACGGATTTGAATTGTGAAAATAGCCTCTTGCAAATGCATGGGAAAGCTTTGTACAATAGAACCAAGTGGTTCGACCTTTCCCTGAGCCCCGCGCATAGCGAGAATTTTATAGCATCGGACTGCCTTTTTAAAATTAAAAATGTCTCAAGAAATACAATTTTTCTTAGTTTTGATGTAGAATTTATTTATTTTTATTGGGGTTTTGACACTTAGTGCATTCCCTAAAGTTTGACCATTATTTCACTTTGATCCGTATGGTTTCAATTTGAACACACATGACACTCCGAAGTTTCATAATCACCCCACTTTAGTCCAAATCAATAGCTCCATTGCAATTTTGGATGGCAAGCCATCATGTGTTGTGCAGCCAACTATTTTTAAGAGGACCTTAAGGGCATTTCCCATAAAGTCCCTTTAAAATAGTAATGTGCGGCAACTGACTACTTTTGTCCAAAATTGTAATGGAGGATAATGACTTGGAGTGTAGTGTGACAATTAGGAAACTTTAAGGTGTTATATGTCTTCTAATTGAAACCATGTGGACCAAAGTAAGATTTTAGTCAAACTTTTGGTGCACAAAGTATCGAAATCCCCTTTTCTTCTGCCAGGTTCTGAAGAGCCTCCCGGACACCATTGATGACAAAATTGAGAAAAAGGGAAGTCCAGAACTGGAAGCATAACGTCTTTCTGTTGAAATTAGTTTTAGACCCGTATAATATGGGGTCTAAAAAAAAATTATAGTAATATATATTTGTTATTTGAATATTACACATTTGATCATTTAATTTTATACTTAATTTATAAAATTATATATTTAGCCTTGTTACTATATTATTAAAAAATAGTACATGTAAATAATCTCCTAGAGAATATTTAAATTTGCTATTTTTTTTAAATAATAGTTTTAAAATAATCTAATAATTTTTTCATATTGTTTAATAATAGTTTGGATTATTTGGTTAAGAATTGTTAGAATACGTTTTGGAGCAGATGAAATTGAACAAAAGTTATATATAATTAATTGATGGAGAGAGAATTTTATTAAATTGTTGGAGAGGGAGAAAGAGATGAAGTGATAAGGTTAGTATAATTAGTTATAATGAAAATAATCATCAATAAAATTATGGATTTTCAATGTAGTCCCATGTTATTGAAAAAATCTACATTCATATCTCCTGTCATTTGGAACATATATTTGACCTCCACTTTTTTCTAATGTTAAATATAAAATTACATATTTATCTTTGTTACTATATTATTAAAAATTAATTAAAATTATTTGATAAAAAATTACTCTTATAATCTTCTTAAAAGAATTACAATTTTAGTTTTTAAATTCTGTTTAGGTAATATATTTTCATATTTATTTTTTATTATTTTTAGGATCAAATGATGATTGTTACGTTTTTTTTAGTATTTAAAAAGTACTTGGTGCAAAATTTTTGAAATTTATAATTATTTATAGAAAAAAATTTTGTTGATTTATCTAATACATTTCCAATTCTATTTTTTTTAATTACACTTGGGATCAAATGATGGTTTTTAATGTTTTTTGAATATTTAAAATTACTTGCTACTGAATTTTTGAAATTTAAAATTACTTTAAAAATTAAATATTTTTTATTTATGAAATTTAATTATACTTTATATATAAGTAGTTTGATTTAGTTATATTTTTTTGAATTGTTTGTTGAAGTTTTCATATAAGATTTTATTTAGTAATAATTTGACTCGGTTAAAAAAATATTTGGTTTGTGAATTTTCTAATTGTAATTATAATTATTTTTTAAAATTAAAATAATTGTGGATTTTTTTTGGGAGTTTCACCAAAAAACTTGAAGGAGATTTATTGATGAAAAGAAAAAAAAAGTATTAGAACTTAGAAATATGAGGTAATAATTAATGGAAAAAAAAAAAAAGAAAAAAGAAAAAAAAATGTAAGAATTCATCAAAATGCTTAAAAGATGAATTCTCTTATCTTATTAGAATTTTTTCTCTCCTTCCACTTTTAATTATTAGTATTAAATTTCAAAATTCAACGGACACTTGGATCACTAAGGCCCCGTTTGGTTAGTGTTTCCAACCAATCCCAACCCAACCCAACCCAACCCAAAAATTTTGAATTTGATTTTTGGGAATGCGTTTGGCAAATACAAAATTCAACCCAATCCAACTCAAAAAATAGGAATTGATTCTCAAAATGTTAAAAAAATGAGAAATAAAAAAAACTTGTTTTTTTTGTACCCAAAAAACGTAACCCAACCCTCTCACCTCCGGCCACCGTTCGACGACCACCTGCCGCCGCCGGCCACTGTCCGACCACCACCGCCGTTGCCGGCGTCCCGCCGTCCGGCCACCGTCTCACACCACGGCCGCAGCCGCCATCCGCTGCTGCCAAACACAAAAAAAAATAAAATTAGTTTTAGGATAAAATCGTTACCAAACACGATTCTGTTCTCAGCACAAAACAAAAATTGTCGTTTAGTAACGCAATTCTGTTATCAAAATTCTCAATCCAACCCAATCCATCCCAGTTGAGTTCAGAAAAGTGAGAACACTAACCAAACGCCACCTTTGATCCTTTAATTCCTGTTTTTAAAGAGTATATATAGTTAATTAATTATATTTTTTCCTTTTTTTTTTTTTTAATGTTTAGGTTAAATTACATTATTACCCCTAAGATATAGGTTGATTTATAGTTTGGTTCCTAAACTATCTTCATATGTAGAGATTGTGTACAATCACTACCAATTCATGAAAAATAGTCGACGAGAGACATTGAGGCTTGTTTGTGTAGGAACTCAATGGGCTTAACTCTCAAAAGACGCCTCGTAAGATGATTCCTCTTGGTTTTTTATATAGCTCTGGATCAGATAATAATAATACAAGCATTGTGGGATTCAACATGCCTCCTCAAGTGCATAGTTGACTTTTGATAAACCACTGCGAACGGATATCGGGTGAAGGACCCAACAGTTTGTTTAGTGCTTTTGCTCCCAAATTCTTGTTCATGATTCCAAAATTTTGAAATCTAAGATAAATATGTTTTTGTTTCCACATCTTCCCAAAATTTTGAGGTTAAATCCCAAAATTCTTGGGATTTTGAGAAACGAAAAAGAGCTGTTTCTATTCTTTCCTAGCTTATTTTCACTCAAAGGGACAAGGTCAATATTTTTGAAATTCTCAATAAGTTCCCCCTTCAAATCTTGCTAGCCTCAAACGTACAAAAGTGATTTTTTTTTTTTTTTTTTTTTTTTTTCATTTTCTTCATCTTATTCATCAATTTAGGTTAGGAGAAATACAATAAAGTATTTTCCTATAATTTTTTTTTTTTTTTCAGTTAATCTTATACACGTGTTTTTATTTTGTTATAAATTGCAAAAATTGATTGTCTAAAAGAAATATATAACTCTATTATTTACATTTAAAGTAAACTTTAAAAAAAAGGGAAACTAATGTTGTACCCAAACTTGTTTTTTGGGTTTAGTTCTTCATAAATTATGAAACAATTTAACAACAATTATTGTTACAAAAAACATTTATGTTCTCGGAATTATTATAAACGAAAACACAATCCTCATCCCATTCTTTCGAGTAGAAACATAAAAACAGAAATGTTAATTTATTCCAATCTCACAAAATACACAATTCTTACCACTTATACATTAAAAAATAAATCTTGTTATCGTTGCTAAAATAAAAGCCCGATTCGGACACCGACCAATAACATTTACCCGTCTGATGACAATGGGAATCGACGACTTCATTAAAAACTACAACACCTTTCTCCAATTGCCCACATTTCATGTCACAAGTGAACAATGTAGTCTCCCAAAAATTCATCCGAAAACTGAATTGAAACGAATTGCCCTTGTAGAAGAGTTCATGTACGCCGAGGTTGTCGTTTTTCGATTTGCAACTTATGACAAGGGGGTATGCATTTGATGCAAAATTGTTGGTGATGAACACATCAAACCTTTGCAATGATGAATCTGTTTCTGGTTTTGCTAATCCAAATGAAACATAAATGAGTAGGATGATGATGAACAAAGAGTACTCGAAGATGAACTTCATGATCTTATAATAGCAATATATATATTATATGTATCATATATATATATATACACCATGCATCATGTATCAGCCTATTTATATAATTGGGGTAGCTGATCTCTAATAAGGGTCTGTTTGGTCTCCCACAATTTGAAATAGTTCTTAGAGGTTTTCGCACTTCGCACACTTGAAGTTTCGGAGAAATTTCACTTCAGCTTTTGTACTTTCAATTTGAACACATTATAGAAATGACTAACTCACTCTCAAAAAACACGCCTTGTAAGAGGAAGATATATTGCTTTTAAACTTATATATAGCTCAAGATCAAGTAACACAAGCAACGTGGGATTCAACACGTCCCCTCATGCGCATAGTAGACTATGACAAACCACTGCGAACGAATATCGGGAGAAGGACCCAATATCAATATGGGATTGAACACTCATTGAACCTTGAAATATCCGTGTCAAGTCTGCCCAAAACGATAACTCTGTCATTTTTTATAATGAAAATCAATCACTTTTCAAACACGCAATCACCTATGTGAGTGAATTTCCTCATGAAAAATGACGGAATGACTGATTTGGCATAGTTTAGATTCTTTGGAGTTTAATGTATTCAAATTGAAAGAATAGGGGCTAAAGTGAGATTGCTATGAAACTTCTGGGGTGCAAAGTCCAATAAGTTTTTGTGTTAATTCCAATTTTCCTTTTTGTGAAAACATAAATTCTGGATATGGTTTGTTGTGAGATGAGATCTACTTTTAAGTCTGTTGAATCCTAACACAATCTTTAACCTTTTCTTAATAAGAAAAATTACATTTTTGGTTTCTAAAGTAGGGGTCGGTGTCTATGTGGACCATGAGGTTTGTCAAATTGCATATTTAATTCTTAAAGTTCCACATTTCTTTCATTGGTACAAAATTGAAAACATTGTTATTGATTTTGGATGGAAAATAGGTTATACTCAACACGTGGCCTTCTTATGGGGTATTTTCGTCATTGTATCATTCCACTAAACTTAAGACATTTTTTTTCAATAATGGTTCAAGCTTTGCAGAATAATGAAATGACAAAAATATCCCCATCAGAAGGTTATTTACTTAGCTTAACGATTTTTCATTCAAATTCATGAACAACATTTTTAATTTTACGGGATTGAAACAAATATAAAATTTTAGGGATCAAACTTCTAAATTAATAAACCTCAAGGTCTGTATAGACAGCTACCCATATATTAGGGACCAAAACTATGTGTTTCAATTTATGAAATCTAGGTGAAATTCTAGAGGTCCTCTAACATTTAAGTCATTGCCTTTAAAAAACAATACCTATTCGGTTATTAATGAATGCTGATTTTTGCATTGTTGTCTCATTGATTTCTTTCAACTCTGCGTGAGTAGTCTAGATTTTTGCATTATTGTCTGATTTTTGCATTATTATCCTCGCTTGTGCGCTTGTTTTACCTGATTTTGAGTTATATATAAAACTTAGGACAATGCTCTTCTTATATGACGTGTCTTTTAAGAGTGAGTTAAATCCATTGAGTTACTACATAATATAAGAGTCAGACCATTGTCTGATGTTGGGCGTGTTAAATCATACATCAATGTTGGACCCCCAATATCCGTTCTAGTGGTTTGTCAAAGTCCATCTTGCGAATGAGGGGGTGTGTTGAATCCTACATTGATGTTGGGCTTCTTGATATCTGTTCACAGTGGTTTGTCAAAGTTTACTCCAAGTGTGAGGGGGTGTGTTAAATCCCACATCACTTGTGTTACTTGATCCTGAGCTCTATATAAAATCTAGGTCAATTCTTTTCTTACAATGCGTCTTTTAAGATTGAGTTAGAGGTCCATTGGGTTACTACATCCCGTGCCTAAAGGAACTATGTCAATATTTAAAATTTTAATTAATAAAGTATATATATGAAACTTAAAGGGTATAAAATATTATTAAATTCAATTGCTTTGTAAATTGGGATATGAAAATTTTAGGCTTAATTTTTTCCTCCTAAATATTTCATTAACTCATTCCAACCATCTATTCCTCCCAAATTAATCCAAATTGTTAATAAAAAGACATTTAAAAAAAAATAGCTCTATTTTATTAATAAATTATCTCATGGGTAATAATAACGTTTCGTCTAAAAATATTTATACGGAGAAGCATTAATCGTTATTGGTTGGAAAAAATTAGAGGAAAACGTCTTAAATTTAACAGAGGAAAATGTCTCGATCACATGATCAATTTTTCGTCCAAAATCATTAAAATCATTTTCAACTTTGCGGGATTAAAAGCTACAGGTTAGTCAAACTACCACTTAGAATACTAGAATTACAAAGAAATCTTAAAAAACAGAGTAACTTTAGAAATTGGTCGTCAAAGTTTAATTAGTCAAATTATAAATTGTTACACGAAACACATATGTAGGTCTGACTATATAACCAATAAAATAACCCCACTTTAGTTTAAAAATAAATAAATATAGAAACCCTAAATAACACTAAAGTGATGAAAATACCCTTTAATGCATATTATATATAAAATCTTATTTGTATCTTTAGTAACACGATATTATTTATCACGTATATCGTAAAGCATAGTTCACGATATCGTTACAAAGATAAAAACTTCCTTAACCATCCAAATACATTTACTGATGGCAATACATCACTGTTGAAACTTATGAATTTTAAAATATTTTATAGAAAGTGTCATATAGTTTTTCCTCTTTTCTCTTATCCCACATTAGTTGGGAGAAGAGATATTGAGGAGTATAACATGGGGCATGCGGGAATCTTGGGGTGTGTCTTAAGAGGTATCCACATTTTGTGGAGGGAAGAGGAGTTACATCCCTACAGGTTTACCACACACGTGCGCCGCCGCCGCCGCCGCCGTCTGTCCGGCTGAGCCGAGCGTGCGATGATAAATTATATAAAATCAGTTCAGATTGTTTAGAATCTGAACAGTTTCAAAACTCCAAAATTCAACAGTTGTGAAACAACAATTTGAATTCAACAGTCATGAATTTTCAAAAAAAGGGATCAGTTTTGAAGTGTTTCAAAAAAACGGATCAGTTCTGAAATGTTGAAAAAAACGTTTGCATTATGACCTGGATTATGAATCATTCGATTTAATGCCCCAACGTTTTGATTTTTTTTTCTCCAACGTTATGAATTGTCTTGCCTATAAATACTGTTTCTTTTATTTGTTTGAGTACACAGAAAAAAAAACACAGAGTTTAAGTTTTGGGAAGGAAAAAAAACTGTGTTGTTTCTTTGGTTTTCAAATCAGCTTCGGTTTTCCAGTTTTCATTTTATATTTCCAAGTTTCCAGCAGTATGTTCTTCATTAGAACAATGTGTGTAGGTTTTCGTTTTCAGGCCTTCTGTTGTGCAAAGAAAGTCCTAAACATAGGTGATTCTGAGCTGTTTTATCCTGGGGACGACGGAGCTGTTACACTGCTTGCACGATCTTGAACAGAGCCGCGAAACGTCTTAAAGAGAACGACCTAATCCGCGACTCAACTCAAGAAATTTCGGTAGATTTGTTCATTATTTATTTACTGCAGCAACAAATCACATGTAACACCAATTTTTGTTTTGTCCTGATTGAAAGCTAACATTTATGTCAAATTACTATTTAGAATTTCAGAAGTACAAAAATCTTAAAAATAGAGTAAATTTAAAAATTGGTTGTCAAAATTTAATTAGTCAAATTATAAATTGTGGCGGGAAACACATTTGTAGGTCCCACTATATAACCAATAAAATATTGCCACATCAATAGAAAAAGCATATGATTAAACAAAAAATCCCTAAATAATATTGAAATGCTTAAAATACCCTTTAACAAATATTATTTATAAAACTTTATTTGTATCTTTTGTAACACCATATTCTCTCCCACGCATATCGTAAAACATAGTTCACGTTATTGTTATTGAGATACATTTACCGATGGCAGCACATCTAGCATCAATTTATGTTTTGACCCGATTAAAAGTTACAGGTTGGCCAAACTACCACTTGGAATACTAGAAGAACGAAAAAATCTTGAAAATAGAGTAGGCTCATAAATTGGTTGTCAAAATTTAATTACTCAAATTATAAAATTTGACACGAAACACATTTGTAATTCCCACCATATAACCAATAAAATATTGCCACATAAGTAGAAAAGTAAATTAATACTGAAATGACAGAAATACCTTTAACGCATATTATTTATAAATCCTTATTTGTAAATTTAGTAACATGGTATTCTTTACCATGTATATATTAAAGTATATAACTTGTTATCGTTACTAAGATAAAAACCTCCTTCCATGTCTCAATACAACAGTGTCGTTTCGAAAAGGTTAACCCTAAAATGCCATTGAAAATCATTGCCTATCATAAGTGTGTTCACCTAGGTCCTACAGTGGATGATCAATGGGTAACGGTTTGGGATAAAGCCATTGATGATGTGAACATGGAATAACTGGGTAGCCACATCTGTCGTACAGTTGATCGATGATTTTTTTTTTTTTTTTTTAACTCACACACCCACTCACGCACCCGGTAAGAATTGATCCCCATACCTCTGGCTTGGCCTGGGAAGGAAAGGTCTTACCACTAGTTTACCATTGATTCTCAAATGATTGATGATTTAGTGAGGAAGAAGGGTAAGAAAACAATGAAGAAAAACATGCATTTCATGATGGAATTCATGGTGTACAATGGTGGAAAATTGTGTTTGTAGTCTTTGTAGTCAGAGTTGACTTGTTTTATAGGTAGAATTTTAGTTCAAGAGTTAAAAAATAGTTTTTTTTTTTGACATTTTGTACTCTTGACGTTTGGCTATTATTTAATTTTGGTCCGTGTAGTTGCGATTTGAATATATAATACAATGAAGTTCTGTATTCATGGTACTTGTTAATGTATTATATGGGCTTGACCCATGTGACTATTCGGGCAAAACCCTAACTCCTACTTCCCCTATAAATATGTGTATATCGTTGTATTATATTTGTATCATTTTTCATAATATTAATTCATGATTATTCTCCTACTTCTCAATTATCTTAACATGGTATTAAGAACAAGTCTTTCTTGAACCTATTCTCAATAAAATTTCTGCAACCCTAACACTGCCGTTGTACGCGGCTATTTAAGACGCTCATGTCTGACTTTACTCGCAAGTGCACGAGGTTAAGTTTTAATATAGTGATCGTGAGATCGGATATCGTTCCACTGGAAACACATGTAATTTAGTTGAATATTGTACTTGACATAGTCTCATATTATCCCTTTTTTTTAAAGAATTGTTTGTATTCTAATTAACAACTAGGATAAATGACAACTATTAGGTTAGTTCTAATTACATTAATTACTTAGGTATTAATTTCTTTCACATAATACATATTTAACTTCATTCAGTTAGTTATAATAGTGTTTATCTATTCCGATAATCTCTGTATCTACAACTCCTCCGCTACTTCTCCTGAGTGTAAGACGGGGGATTACACGACTTCGCGTTAACGAAGAAGTCCCCTTCAACACCTTAACAACCCTAGGTCACATGAGTCTTGAGCCAACGTCATGGATTGCACACGTTCTAACGCCTTCCCGGGTCGTTAGAACGTCACGTTGCATTTACTCTAGTCCGAATTCAGGGTTACTTCTTCTGAGTGTCAAACCCCGTATTCTCGGTTTATCAATATAAGTATAATATCAAGAATAATGGTAAACACAATCGAATTTAGACAAACATCAATTAAAGTAACATTAATTAATTCAAACTAGCATTTACATGATTTCAACGATACCTAAGTAATATTTAACTAATACTATATGATCTTAGCCATATAACATACAAAACAAGAGTGATTCAACATCATTAGATATGGAAAAATAATTACAAAGATAAAAACAAGAGAAGAACGATCAAATCTGAGAGTAAAACGGTCCACTGTCGCTAAAGATCACTCTGCAAATGATTCCTCTTTGCCCAAATGATGAACCTCCTCCTTGATCTCTCAAAGATGGCTTAAGAACACTATATTAGGGTTAGGGATGCTGAACAACAACTTTCAAACGTGGGAAAGGGATATTTATAGGCCTAAGGTTTCAAAAAGATCTAAAGAATATTTTTTTGTCTGAACAGAGATTTTCACCTAGGCGGTAGTTTTTCCGCCTAGGCAGAGGTTAAGTCGGTTCGAAATCAACCTAGGTGGTGGTTTCTTCACCTAGGCAGAGGGTTAGCATCTTACATTCTGACTGATTTTGGCCTAGGCCATAGTTTCTTCGCCTAGGCGGATGACTGCACTCCAACTATCTGACGGAACTCCGCCTAGGCGGTTGTTTTCTCGCCTAGACGGGGTTTCAACACTCCAAATCTCTGACAAAACTCCGCCTAGGAGGTGGTTATTTCGCCTAGGCGGAGGTTTTGCTGGTCTTGAAACTTTAATTTTTCATTTTTTCTTTACTGTCTTTTCACCGTTTCGCTCGGTTTGTCAATTGTTTACATCTCTACACCTGACTTATATAAAAACAACTAAAACGCAATTAAAACATTAATAAAAAACTCGAAAACTGGAAAATTCGGCTTGAAAGTAGATAAGTATTTTAAACCTATCAAATACCCCAAAACTTGGAATTTTGTTTGTCCTCGAGCAAAACACCTTAACATTTAATAAAACTAACTACACTAATTAGCTAATTTCTAAACTAAAAATAAATAAACATTAACAAATAAGAAGTAAACACCTGTGAGATTCAAGTTCAATCGAAGAAACCATGTGGTTTTTCCCTCAACAACCCGTAATCAGATCAAGTTAAGGAATAACACACACCACGTGGTGTTCTAGAATTTCAACACTCAATATTAGTTAAAACCATTCTAGATTCATTTGAAATATGTGTGTGTGAGAACTCAGATGTATAACTAATCAAACACCGGATTTGATTATTTAATAAATAAGGTCATGACTTAAACTTTTTAAAAGATTCAGGAAAACCATATGCTTGACTGGGCTCAACTATCCACTAATGTAGATTCGGGTATTCACAGAGATCAATAGGGATTGGGTTGACTTGGCTTTGGAGAATGACCAAAGGTATCGTGGAATAGAAAACAAAAACTCGTTATAATTTAACGATACCTGAGGCACAAACGCTTGTTACTAAATCTCTCTCGTAACCCCCTAATTTTGAAAATACAACCCTGAACAAGATTTTATAAACTGGTATTCACTTGTCACAACAACCGAAATTAAAAACTATATTCACATTTTTTTTAAAGTACACCCCCAAACTTATTCGAATTTGTACAATTTTAGGGGTGTGCAAATAGAACTAAAAGACTGACAAGTGAATACGCTTATACTTAACCAATAACATTTCATCCTAAACCCCGATCGCTCACTTCAAGTTAGCATAAACTAATGCTACTTGATTTCACTCAATTTTGACTTTTATCCTTAGTGACAATGGTTTTGCAAGATTTAATTGGCTAAAGTATAGAAACAAGTTCAGAATTGAAAAGTTTATGAGCTTCGACAGGGGAACGGGGGAATAAATTTTCAGGTTAGTTTCAAAAGGTTCAGCGATAAAAATGAAGGCCTATATCATACCTCCGGAATTATCTCACTTGTAATTTCGCCTCAAGCCTCCCCCAATCAAGTTCTAGATTCCTCATTTCTGTCATGAATTTATTACTAAATAATCGGCGTCAAATCGTTCAACTAATTATACAATGAGTTTATACGATCGTGCGATTTAGAATCAAAATAATTTTTACCTAATCAACATGCTAAGTACACAAAACACACATGAATGGCATTATCCTCGATCTCGATATGCAATTAGGGGATAATTTTCATCATCGGGACATGGTTCAGACGAACTCAAAAACTCAACATGCACATACAACTACATTCATTAACATATCTACTCTAATTCTAAAAACTGACATACCTATACTAATGAGACATTACCATGCATAACAAAAAAAATTTACATTTAACAAAAACTAAACATTAATACAATTTTAAACAAAAAATTTGTCTATAAAAAAATTTGTCCTTCATCATTCACATCACACACAAAAAAATTTCATCTTTTATATCTCAAAAAGAACAGAAAATACATGCTTAATACCCCCAAACTTGAACGAGGCAGTATCCTCACTGTTTAGGCAGCGAACCCAATAACATAATAAATAACTAAGTATTGAAAACTGGGTTCTTACACATACCTAGGAGGGAAAACATAATAGTCTAACCTCCTACCGTTCATTGGGGATGGAATGGTGGCTGCAGATCATCAGGCTCGAAATGCGGCACTGGCGTATAGAGCGTCATGTCGACTCTGAGATGCTCGTATAAAACCCTTTGGTTTTGATCCTGCTACCTAGTGTACTGTTCCAGGAAAATCCCTATGCGATAAAAATTATTTTGAAGATGGCTCATGTTGGATCGAAGATCCTGGATATCACAAGAAATCTGATTCAGTTGGTGGCGACGGTTTGAGGGTGTCGGTGCCTCCGATGGGCCTGCTTCTTCTTCGTCAGGACCCTTCTCTCCCTCAACTTCCTACGTAGCTGGGTTTAAGGCTCATCTATTCCACAATCGGGTAATCATTGCTTGATCGAGTGGATGAATAGGTGGCCAAGGGCTAGTCTCTGTGATTGGAACTCCGGCGCGCATAAATAGAATAGTTAGGAATGAGGGAAAAAGAAGGCCACCATTCATTGTTCTAGCCGCATGAAGTATCGAAGAGTAGATGTGCCAACCGAGATTGATGGGCGTCCCCTATAGATGCCATATAACATATAATCCCTTTCTGTGGAGACATCTGAAAAATGGGATGTGGGAAGCAAATTCCCGCATATGAATTGATGCTATATCTTTGGAACTGGCTTCAGATACCTCGCCTTAAAGATGGCCTGACCCTGCCATGTTTCTTTCCATTCAACGTTGCCCATGGTCAGGGCCCGGATTACAGTAGTCATCGTTGGTGTGAGAGCTTCAGACAAATCCCGCGAGGCTTCCGGCTCCTTCAAACCCAACAGATCATTAAAGTGTTCCGCACTGAATAGGATTGGCTGGTTTCAGACCTTTGTCTGGTAGCCAGTGGCCTTGGTAATATTAGCATAGAATTCTCGTACAAAGGCTAACTCGCTTGGCGGGGGTGAAGCGCAAAATTGCTCCCAACCTTGGCTCTTTATGACTGTTCTGAAATCTTCTGGGAGATCTTCCAAAGGTCTGAACCCTCGTTGACGAATGCCAGTACGTTTGCTTTCATGTTTGTTGAAATGATCTTCGGCTTGTTTGGATACGAATTTTGATGAGTCGTAATCCGTGGCGGTCGATGGTTCTTCCGTGCATGACTGTTTGGATGCACAACGCTTCGGCATTTTCCTATCAATCAAAATCACACACATACCACAACAATAACAACAGAACACGACATATCAAATCATTTTCAGCGAACACACATTGCCATTATAACAACCGTATACCAACCAAAACCGAATCAATACTAATTTTGCAATATATCATACCAACCAAAATCAAATCAACAAAAATTTCACAATGTAACCTAAAATAAACCATTCCGATAGTGTATCTACACATAAACATGATAATCTTCACCAAAAATCAACCCTAAAACCCTAAGAACATGAAAAACGCGAAACTAGGGATTGAAGGGTTTAGGGTTCTTTCCAAATCCAAGGATTTTTGAAATAAATATGTAAATCAAACAAATATTTCAACAATTAAATGAAAAATAGGATTATTTACACTTGTTGAAAAATTTTGGTCTAATTGCTTGAAGATGGCAATTTCGCACTGTTCACCCTTTAAATCCAGGGGAAGAGAATCCGACGTTTGGAGGAAGATTATTGGTGGAAAACCAAGTTTTTCTCAAATGAAGGATGAGTTTTAAAGTGTGGAAAAGATTTGGAATGGTGAAGTTGAGAGGTTTTCGAAATTTTTAGGGGAAAATGCTATTTTGCGAAAGAGAAGAGTTTCTCTTTAAAAACTGGTCTGACGCTAATTCTCCTAGGCAGTGGTTTTTCTGCCTAGGCGGAGGTACTTCAGTGTGAAAAACCCACCCTACTGCCCTTTTTTCACCTAGGCGGTGGTTTCTCCACCTAGGCGATGGATTTCATGCTCATTTTGGCTGGATTTCTTTATGTTTTCAAAACTTTTCTCTACGCCACTTACTTCCACTTCGTTCCTTGAACGATTTTTAGCATGCAATTTAACCCTAAGTATTTACATTCCTTAGTTCACCACAAAAAGTATTTTGAGGCTAATACAATCTCCAAAAAGTAATTTATACAAAAGTTGGGAATGTTCGTTACCCTTAACGACATATCAAAAGATTTTGCTTGATTTAACATTCCTAGTTGGACGTTTATGAATTTCGGCTTTAGCCTTCAATGAGGGAGATGTTCTCCACAACTCGCTCTTCGTATTTGAAGTAGTGCTTTTTCTGCTCCCTGTTGACTCGGAAAGTTCGTCCGTCTTCGGCTTCCAACTTGATAGAACTGAATGGATAAATATGCTTGATTCGGAATGGTCCAGACCACCGGGAATTCAACTTTCCAGGAAAGAGTCTTAGCCTTGAATTAAACAACAGAACTTGCTGGTCTGGATTGAACTCCCTCCTGACTATTATTTTATCATGCCACCTCTTCGTTTTATCCTTGTACAGCTTGTATTCTCATAAGCCTCATGCCGAAATTCTTCCATTTCATTCAATTGGAGGAGACATTGCGCACCAGAAGCCTTGAGGTCAAAGTTGAGTTTATTTATCGCCCAGAATGCACGATGTTCCAATTCAACGAGCAAATGACACATTTTTCCAAACACCAATTGATACGGCGACATGCCGATCGGTGTCTTAAAAGCCGTGCGGTACGCCCATAAAGCATCATCAAGCTTCACCGCCCAATCTTTGCTATTTGTATGAACCGTTTTCTCCAGAATTAACTTGATTTCTCGGTTAGAAACTTCAGCTTGGACATTTGTCTGTGGGTGGTATGATAGCGCTAGCTTATGCCTAACCCCATACTTTGTCAACAAAACGTTAAGCATTTTGTTACAGAAGTGGGTTCCCTCATCACTGATTAAGACTAGAGGTGTCTCGAACTGTGTCATGACATTTTGTTGAAGGAACTTTAAGACCACTTTGGCATCATTGGTAGGTTTTGCCACAGCCTCGACCCATTTGGGCATATAATCCACCGCTAATAAAATATACTCCTTGCCAAATGAAGGTAGAAATGGCCTTATGAAATCAATGCTCCACACATCAAATAACTCAAGCTCAAGAATAGACGTCAATGGAAATTCATGCCTTCTCGATATGTTACCCACCCTTTGGCATCTATCACAAGTTTTTACGAACGTGTATGAATCTTTAAACAAAGAAGGCCAGTATAAACCTGATTGAAACATTTTCGTTGCTGTCTGAGTCGCACAAAAATGGCCGCCACAAGGTGATGAATGGAAGTGATATAGAATACTGGCCATCTCCTATTCCGGAACACGTCTTTAGATCACCTGATTAGCACATTTCTTAAATAGCAATGACTCGTCCCACAAATAATACTTTGAATAAAAAAGGAATTTATTCCTTTGGTCTCTAGTCCAATCTGGTGGTAACACATTACAGGCAAGAAAGTTCACAATATCCGCAAACCACGGAAGTGAATTTTCAACTTAGAATAGCTGTTCGTCAAGGAGCACCTTTATGATGCTAGATTTTTCACCGTCTTCTTGAATCAACCTTGACAAATGGATTGCGACAACATTCTCACTCCCCTTTTTATCTCGGATCTCGGTATCGAACTCTTGCAATAAAAGAATTCACCTTATCAATCTCGGCTTGGCATCTTTCTTTGCGAACAAGTACCGGATAGCCGCGTGATTCGTGTAGACGATCACTTTTGATCCAATGATATACGACCGGAACTTATCACGAGCAAAAACAACAACTAGCATTTCTTTCTCCGTCATGGTGTAATTCTCTTGGGCATCCTTCAATGTTTTACTTGCATAATAGATGGATCGGAAGATCTTTTCCTTCCGTTGGCCTAACACCGCACCAACGGCATAGTCACTCGCATCGCACATAATCTCAAATGGCACCTCCCAATCCGGAGCGACCATTATAGGAGCCGTGATCAACTTCTCTTTTATTGCCCTGAAAGCTTCCATGCAAGCCTTATTGAATTAAAATGGAGTATCCTTCTCAAGTAGGTGACATAATGGCTTCACCGTCTTCGATAAGTCCTTAATAAAACGCCGGTAAAAGCTAGCATGCCCCAAGAAACTTTAAACTCCTTTCACATTAATCGGTGGCGGAAGCTTCTCAATTGTTTCAATCTTTGCTCGGTCCACCTCAAGCCCCTTGGAAGAGACTCAATGACCTAACACGATCCTCTCTTTAACCATAAAGTGGCACTTCTCCCAATTGAGAACTAAATTCGTTTCCTTACATCGGTCAAGAACAAGCGTCAAATTGTATAAACAGTAATCAAAAGACAACCCAAAGACTGAAAAGTCATCCATGAAGATTTCCATTTTCTCTTCCACCATATCCGAAAATATTGCAATCATACACCGTTGAATAGTTGCCGGTGCATTGCAAAGGCCAAACGACATACGTCTATAAGCAAACGTCCCATACGGGCATGTGAAAGTAGTCTTTTCTTGGTCCTCTGGTACAATGGCTATTTGATTGTAACCTGAATAGCTGTCAAGAAAGCAATAGTAATCATATCCAGCTAATCGATCGAGCATTTGGTCAATGAAAGGAAGAGAAAAATGATATTTCCTCGTTTCCTTATTCAATCTTACATAATCAATGCATACACGCCATCCCATGATGGTCCGTGTAGGAATAAGATCATCCTTATCATTTTTCACCACCATCATACCTCCTTTCTTGGGCACCACTTGCACCAGGTTAACCCACTCGCTATCGGATATAGCATATATAATTCCCGCATTCAAAAGCTTCAACACCTTCGCTCTTATCACTTCTTTCATCGCCAGATTTAGCCGCCTTTGATTTCAATGGAGGGTTGAAACGAATTCTCCATCAAAATCTTATGCATGCAAATCGAATGGCTAATTCCTTTGATATCCGAGATAGACCAAGCAAAAGAAGATCGATGCCGCTTCAAAATTCTCAGCAACTTACTCTCCTCTTCTTCCATCAAAGATGATGAAATTATAACCGGATTGGTTGAATTCTCTCCCAAAAAGATATACCGAAGATGCTCCGGTAATTGCTTGAGTATTAATCCACCGTGAGGCGAATTTCTTCGGGAGAGTTTACAACTTCTTCAATCATCACCACATGAATAAGATCCTTTACGTCTTTAGATTGGGCATCCAAAGTCAGCACCTAGTCCACAACTTCAAGTTCCATGGTAGAGCCTTCTTCACCAAGATCCCCCATAAACAAGGAATTTGTGAGAGTATGCTCTAATGAATCCGTCTCCACATTTACAAGAAAGAATTTCCTCACGCAAGAGTTCACAACATCAACTAGATTGCATTTGAGAAGTTTATTCGAAAAGTTTATTGTTTTAAAAATGTTGAACTTTATCTCTTCATCATTCACCCTTAACGTCAGATTTCCATTATGCACATCAATCAAGGCCTTTCCCGTTGCAAGAAAAGGTCTTCCTAGGATGATCGGGATTTTCCTATCTTCTTCTATTTCTAGCACAACGAAATTCATAGGAAAGATGAATTTGTCGACCTTCACCAGCACATCCTCAATGATGCCTTTAGGATAGGTTAACGAACGATTCGCCATTTGGAGGGAAATTGTTGTCGGCTTTTCACTCCCAAGTCCCAACTTCCGATAAACGGAAGAAGGCATCAAATTAATATTAGTCTCAAGATCACAAAGAATCTTATCAAAATGAGATTTCCTGATAGTACATGGAATTGTGAAACTACCCAGATCTTTCAATTTGGTAGGCAACTTTCTTTGTAGTATTGCACTACATTCCTCCGTTAGTTTTACCATTTCGTACTCCTCCAACTTTCTCTTATTTGTTATGATATCTTTAAAAAACTTGGCATAGTTGGGCATTTACTCCAATGCATTCGCAAAAGGAATGTTGATGTGAATTTTCTTGAAGATTTCAAGAAATTTTTCAAATTGTGAATCCAACTTCCTCTTTTAGAATCTTTGAGGATATGGCAACGACGTAGCTAGAATTGGTGAATTTTCAAAAAATGTTACTCGTCTCGGCATCACCCTTTCATTTCTTATTCTCTCCTCGACTTTATCTTATTTATTCTTTTTATTTCTGTCTCCCTTTTTGTCTTCATTTGGGCTTCTCATTTCTTTCATCGATTTTCTCTTGCAAATTTGTTCTTGGTTCATCATGTTGAAACTCATGACTTACCTCCGTCTCGTTTTCCATTGGCTTGCTCACCTCTACTTGTCTTCCGCTCCTCAACTAAATCGCTTTGCATTCTCTAGGGTTGGTTTCTGTGTTGCTTGGAAACTTCCCCTCGTTTTGCTCTTGAATGGATCTAACAAATTGCGCGATTTGAGTTTGTAAAGATTTGACCATGGCATTAGTGTTTGTACACGTTGTATCAATCGAGTCAAGCCGTGTTTCATGCTTGTTCAGCTGGTTGTGCGTCTCACGCATAATAGTTTGAGTCTCTTTCATGAAAGAACTCAATACTTCATCTGAATTTGATTTCGGATTATGCATTGGAGGTTGTTGCATTTGACGGTTGGGTTGCATTGGATATCCCGGAGCTTGGTTTCCATATCCCGTAGGTGGCCACAAAGAGTTTTGGTTATTCGCATAAGAAAAATTCTCATGGTTGCAAAGTCCAAGATTGTAATGAGTTGGAATATTGGTAGCGGGCCTGGAAGTATAGGCTCGATTGTTCAGAAAGTGGCATTTCTCACACTCATTATCCAATCCGGTTTGAGAACAACTTGCAACATTCTCCTCTCCATAACTTAACAAAACACCTTTAGTAGATAAGGCGACCAATTGTTCCGAGAGCTTGGACACTTGGGCCGCTAAAGTTGCGATATGGTCAGATTCTTGAATAGAAGAGACCCTTATTCTCGTGTTCCTCTCATTCGGCTATTGATAATTATTGGCCGCCATTTCTTCCAACAATGCATTAGCTTCAATTGAGGTTTTAGACAACAACGATCCTCCCGAGGCAGCATCAACGATTATTCTAGTTTGGCCATCCAATCCGTTGTAAAAGAGTTGGGTTTGAAATCAATCATGATACCCGTGTTGAGGGCACCTTCGCAATAAATCTTTGAATCGCTCCCACGCTTCAAACAACGGCTCATAATCTCTTTGGCAAAACTGCGCAATCTCGCTGCGGAGCTGAGAAGTCTTGGAAGGCGGGAAGAACTTAGTGAGGAACCTTTGAGTAATGTCCTCCCAAGTGTTTATGCTTCCTGGTTGGATAGATTGTAACCAACCCCGTGCTTTGTCACACAATGAGAATGGAAATAACCTCAACCGGATAACATCCTCAGCAACTCCATTTATCTTCACTGTATCGCAAATCTCCAGAAAAGTGGCCAAATGGACATTGGGATCCTCGTGCAGATTGCCACCGTACTGGTTCTGTTGCACCATGTTGATGAGGGCAGGCTTAAGTTCAAAGTTGTTCGCCTGAATAGGTTGCCTCCGGATGCCGGAGAAGTTCTCCAATATCAATGGTCGGTAATAATTCCGAAGGACTCTTTGAGGGCACTCTGGTTTCAGAGGACGGAGTGCTTGCGGCTCTGGCGGTTGCGGGACATTTTCACCTCTACCGGCCATAGTAGTAGATTGATTTTCTTTCTTTTGACGTATTCTTTTACTACGCCGCATGCACTGTTCAGTCCAAACAAATAAATCAAATAAAGAAATGGATTGAATGAAATTAAAAGCAAAAGAATTATCGTGATTAACATTCAACTACTTGATCACAATATCAACCCAATTAAAAATACCGTTCCTTAGCAACGGCGCCAAAAACTTGTACACCGCCATTTAAGACGCTCATGTCTAACTTCACTCGCAAGTGCACAGGGTCAAATTTTAATATAGTGATCGTGAGATCGGATATCGTTCGACTAGGAACACATGTAATTTAGTTGAATATTGTACTTGACATAGTCTCATATTATCTCGATTTTTTCAAGAATTGTTTGTATTCTGATTAACAACTAAGATAAATGACAACTATTAGGTTAATTCTAATTACATGTTTATGGTAGATAGATGGCATTGAGAAAAACATAATAAAAAAAAATTTGAAAATTGTGTAGGAGAACTTGTTTCATGGCAGCCGCCGTCGGAGTTCGTAGCCGGAGGCCAGGAAGGCTGGCGGCGGCTGTAAACTTTATCTCTCTATAGGCGGTTAGGGTTTTTGGATCGAATGCTCCGATACTATATAGAGAAATAGAAATTGCTTGTGTATTTTTACTGATAACAATCTCCACTGTTTATACAAGTGGAAAGATGAATTACAAAAAGAAACATAACATTAAATATGGAAACAATATAAATACTAAATTAAATTAGGTAATGACATAATTCCAAATATACAAAAGGAAACATTTCTTTTGTATATATGGAATACTCTAATATTCATTTCTTATTTTGAAATCTACAACCCAACTAAAAAATTCTAAAACTTCTCTTTGGATTTTTGTCCATAAAAATGAGGAATCCTCTTGATCGATGCATTCACGTCTTCTCCGTCTCTCAAACTTCAATGGTAATGTTGAAATGTTGTCTCTAAAACTAGACAATGAAATATTTTTATTTTTATTTTACATATCTTAATTTATTTTTTTTTTTTTTTTTTTTTTTATGGCATGTCATATTAACCTATCAAATAATATTTAGCATAGAAAGTTATCCAAAAAGAATATATGTTAAATATTTTTTTTTCTAAAAATTCTAAAATATATTTTACTAGGTTTAGGCACTATATTAATTATCTAATTTATGTGTATAAAAAGTGACCGATTAATTATAAATATAAAATTTAAAGGGTTAAAATTCAATTAACCATCTTAAAAGTGGCTGTGAATTTTTTTGGCACTCCAAATATTTTTATGTCCTAATTTATTATATTGAATTGTGTAACATATTTTGAGATAAGTTGCTGGTTTATCAAAGATATAATGTGATATAAAATTATAACGATTTGGAATGTTGTTTGATTTCATTCGTTTGATCTAAATCAATTGTTATTTATTTGTTGATAGTTCTATGATCTCAAACCTTGGAACTAATCCAAGTGTTGAAAAATGATTATTGAAATCCTATAAATTTTGGCGCTTAAATATCTAATCCAACGGTGGAAAATATTTTAATTTTTCTAATGAACTTTTGTTATATTTTATAGTAAAAAAATTATTATTTATCACATTAAAATTAAAAATGAATGATTAAACAATCCAAATAATGAAATTGGAATTACAATTGAATTCCAATATACTACCTGACCGTGATATAAATAAATTTAACATATTTCACACTCACAATAGGGTGATAGGAAATAAAAGCATTGAAGATTAAATTAAACCGCTTTATAAGTGTGTGAGTGAAAATTAATATTTTATAGGTATGTGCTATTTTTTTAATAATTTTCTAAAGATGATTGCCCAAAAGAAATATGGAAGTCCATCTTTACATTTAAAGTTAAAAAAAAAAGAAAATGGATAACAAATGTTGTAACCAAACGGGTTTCTCGATTTTGCTCTCATAAAAACAATTGTCGTTTCCGAATGAAATTTTGTTCCTTGAACTATCGAGACTGAAAACATTATTCTTATCCCATTTTTGAGAACAGAAACATAAAAACGAGAAACTGCAACCAAACTCCACCTCAAATACCAAATTCATGTTTTATTACATTTGAGTTTTTTCAATCTCAACACAATATAATTCTTATCATGTATACTGTTGATGTCGGATTTTGGACGACCTCAACGGTATGGTCTGATCATTGTTGATGGAGATTTTTATCCTTGCGGGGATGGGGATGAGAGAGGTTTGTGATCAGTCCATCTGTCCCGGGATGGGCAGAGTTGAAGTGATCAGAGGTGGGAACAGAGCAGTGAAGTAACCTGGGAGTCTTCTGATTCGTGGAGAGTCTTCTTATCCGTGGAGAGTCTTTCGACCGAGAAGGGATGAGTCTGAGTTGGAATAGGCTCAAATGCCTTTTGGTCTGGGAAGGGATGGGTCCGATCTAGGATGAGCTCGAATGCCTTTTGGTCTTCTGATCCGTGGAGAGATGGAGTTCGAGCTGGGATGAGCTCGAATGCCGTTCGGTCTTCTGATCCGTGGAAAGATGAGTCCGAGCTGGGATGAGCAACACCTTGACACCTGCACAAAAGACTTGTCAGGATGGACTCGGCGTGTCTCATCTGATGTGAGAATTAGCACTCAAGGGAAAGATTTATAAAGATATTTTCGAGAAGAGTAAACAAATTTGGTGTACCTTTGAGCATTGATATGACCTTCTTTATATAGGCAATGAAGTGATTAGTTTTGGAGCCTAAGGAAGGATTAGTGCCCTATCTGTGTCCTATCTTGGTGTGTGGCCAATGAGAGGGCAAGTGGAGTGCTAGGCTTTTTGGTCTTTTTGTTGAGGCCCATGGCCGAAAATATTAGCAAAAGGAGAAGTGACCTAACCCATGATTCGAGATGAGTTCGCCCTGTTGCCCTTGAGATGGGGAGTTTTGTCTCCTGCCCTTCCCGGATAGCCAGAGACGGAAATGGGGGGAGTTTGTCCCCTGCCCTTCTCGGATAGCCGGAGACGAGAAGGGGGCGCTTTGTTGAGGAGCATGTGGAGTCGATTTCCAATATGGACAGCACCGCTGTGAAGAATTCCGAGCTGGGATTAAAGGTTTCCCCATCCCAGCGGCGGGTTGCCTGCTCTTTCTGGAGAGTGTTACTGGTGAGGCCTTTGGGATGGTTGACATAGGCATAAGGTGTGTCTCTGCCCAGCACAATCTTCACACTTGATCTTTGGTGGGAGTTGATATTGGTGGAGAGTTGTAGACACGTGACGGTCTTCTGTTGGTTGCGTGGGAGTGACCATTTTTACACTAATCATATACCATACGGTATAGTTTTGGTTATTATCACTGAACAAGAAACCAACATCTGTCACCGCTCGATAGCATGTACTTGTCTGATCGCAATGAGAATCGACATTGCTCTACAATACCTTTCTCTTTTGCGTCATATTTCATGTTGCAAGAGAACAATGTAGTCTCCCAAAAATTCACCCTAAAGCTAAAACTAAATACATTGCCATTGTAGAGAACAAGCACACCAAGATTGTTGTTTTTAGAGTTACAACTCACAATTAGCAGATTTGCATTGGTTTTGAAATAATTTATGATAAAAACTTCAAATTTTTGGATCAATGATTCTAATTGTGGTTGCGCTGATCCACTTGAAACAAAAATAAGTAGGATTAGGATGAAACGCGAGTATTCGAAGATGAACTTCATGATGTTAATGACTTACTACAATCCCTCTCTAATAAGCCACAATGAGATATGCCTATTTATAATTGGGAAATTTAATAAGGCTATGTTCGGTTTCATAATTTCAAAAGGGTTTTCCCACTTTGCACCCCTGAAATTTGATTATTATTTTACTTTGGTCCATGTAGTTTCAATTTGAACACATGACCCCCCAAAGTTTCGTAATGATTCTACTTCAATAAAAATAAGTAGCTTCTTACCATTACAATTTTGGATGACAAACTATTTCTCACCGTACATCACACTATTCTTAATAGGCCATTAAGGGCATTTCCATCATCTTCCTTATCCCTTTAAAAACTTATGATATGTCTATATTTCAAGCTTCTAAGTATTTGAGCAGGAAGGTAGGAAATGGGGAGACATGAAATGCCCAAAAAACCATTAAGGCCTGTCGCATGTGCAGTAAAGGACTATTTTTTTTTTCAAAATTGTAACGAGGATAATGACTTGGACTGTTGTGGGATGATTAAGAAACTTTAAGGTATTATGCGTTGAAATTGAACCAACAGGGATCAAAATGAGATTTTGGTCAAACTTCATGGGTACAAAGTGTCAACCCCTAAAACCTTAGTTTTATATGTCAATCTATTACTACTATACACGTACATTCTACTATTACTAAATCACGTATTTGGATAGTAGGTTATTGGTGAATATCGTTGTTTCATTGAATTGATGAAAACATAATACAGATTGCTTTACACAGAAAAAGTTCAATAAAGATTCTATAAACTATTTGAATCTTTAATACATTAAATCAAATCATTAATCTCTAATAAAGGAAAACTAATAAGGGTATGTTTGGTGACACAATTTGAAAATAGTTTTTTGTTTTTAATCTATAACCATACATGAAGAAGTCACTGAGGTGGCGTTTGGCTAGTGTTTTTGTCTTTTTGTTTCTACTTCTAAAAATTGGGATTTGAATTTTGTTTTCATTCTGGAGTACTCAGTGAATAGAAACATATTTGGTAACGACCAGTGTCTTGAAATTAATTCTTTTAATTTATGAGAACAGAAATAATAAACACGTTTGATTGCAACATTTTCTTTTCTTTTAATGTATGGTGCCTTGCTGGTTGTGGTATTCGACGGGGTGGTAGTGGTGGGAGTAGTTTTGTGGAATTGAATAGGAATCAACATTTTTTTTTTATTTCTCAGATTCTTAAGGAATTCTAAAAATATTCCCAAATTTTTGAGAAGAGAAACATGTTTACCAAACGCATTTTGTACATTAATCCTAAATTTTGAAAAAGGAAAAAAAATCAGGGAACATAAACAGTAAAACCAAAAGGGGCCTTATAAGTTACTATTTTACTAAAATCATGTTTTTGAGTTTATTAAATCTAATATATTAAGATTTTATTATTTGGTAATGGTTTCCAAATTCAAGTCATACACTATGGGTTTTTTCCCATTTGTTTGCTTTTTTTTTTTTATATAGGGTTAATTACACTTTACCCCCTGTGGTTAGGCTAATTTTCACTTTACCTCGTTGTGGTTCGAAAATTGCCACTTATCCCCCCTGTGGTTAGTTTTTCAAACTACTTACCCCTAATATAGGGGGGTAAGTGCACCAAATATATGACCACGGGGGTACAGAGGGGTAAGTGCAAATTGGCCAAATCACAGGAAGGTAAAGTGTAATTAACCCTTTTATATACTTTCTTCTACTTCTATTTTTTTTTTCTTTTTTTCTTTTTTGTCATTTTTTTTCTCTCTTTCTCCCTTTCTCTTTTATTACCTAGTTTGAGAGAGAGAACATTTCATTGTTTTGGCCGAAGTTTGAGAGAAAGGGAGAGAGATCTGAAACAAAGTTGAAGACGATGAACCGATCAAGAGGATTTTTTTTTTCTTTTTCCTGGACTGAATTCCAAGGGTTTGTTTGGTGTCATGGAGTTGGGCCATGGAATTAGAATGAGAAAACTCAATTCTCATTCTTTTGTGTTTTTTTTATCATTTATTTACCCATGGATTTGATATTAATTTCTAATTCCTTATTTTGAAATCCACAGCCCAATTAAAAAATTCTAAAAATTCTCTTTGGAATTCGATCATAAAAGAGAGGAATCATCTTGATTGATGCATTTATATTAAGGGTTAATCACAATTTATCCCCTGTAGTTAGGTCATTTTACTTTGCCCCTTGTGGTATTCACATTATCACTTTGCACTTTGTGGTTAGACTTTTTGTTGCACTTTATCCCCCTTGTTAACACTTTGTCCCATATAGTTAAGCCTACATCACGGGATAAAGTGCAATAAAATCTAACTACAGGGGGCAAAGTAGTGAAGAAAATACCACAGAGCTACAAAGTGCAAAATGACCTAATCATAGGGGATAAAGTATAATAAACCCTTAAATTAATAGTCTAATTCATATATGTATAAAAAATGACCCATTAATTATAAAAGTAAAATTTAAAGGGTTAAAAAAGATAATTTAATTTAACCATCATAAAAGTGCGGGTGTGAATTATTTTGGCACTCCAAAACTTTTAATGTTCTAATTTATTATATAGATTTGTGTGATATATTTTGCGATAAGTTGTTATACTATTAGAGATATTGAAATGATGTAAATGTAAAATAGATTGCTTAGAAAAGCTTAATAAACTTTCTATAAATTATTTGAATCTTTAATACATTCAACAAAATCATTAATCTCTAATAAAGGAAAATCAATAAGGGTATGTTTAGTGACACAATTTGAAAATAGTTTTTTTTTGGTTTTTATTCTATTATTACGTATGAACAAGTTACTAAGGTGGCGCTTGGTTAGTGTTTTTATTTTTTTGTTTCTACTTCTAATAAATTGAGATTGGAATTTGTTTCCGTTCTGGAGCACTCAGGGAATAGAAACAAGTTTGGTAATTTATGAGAACAGAAATAAAAAACATGTTAGGTGCCAAAATTTCTCTATTAATGTAAGGTGCTTGGTGGATTGTGTTTTTCGGAGGGCTGGTGGAGGCCAGTGGGTGGTGGTGGAGGAAATAGTTTTGTGGAATTGAATAGGAAGCAATTTTTTTTTTTGTTTCTCAAATTCTTTATGAAATACTCCCAAAATTTGGAGAACAGAGATATGTTACCAAATGCGATTTTGTATATTAATCTCAAAATTTTGAAAACAGAATAAAAATCTTGGAACGGTACCAAAAGGGGCCTTATAATTTACTATTTTACAAAAATCATGTTTTTGAGTTTATGAAATATAACATATTACAATTTTATTATTTGGTAGTGGTTTCCAAATTCAAGTCGTACATTCTGTGTTTTTCCCCATTTGTTTGCTTTTTTACTTTTTTTCTTCTTATTCACTCTATTTTTTCTTTTTATTTTTTGTCCTTTTTTTTTCTTCTCTCCCTCTCTTTTATTGCCTAGTTTGAGAGAGAGAGCATTTTACCGTTTTGGTTGAAGTTTGAAAGAGGGGGGAGAGATCTGAAACAAAGTTGAAGACGATAAACCAATCGGAATGATTTTTTTTTTTTTTTAATCTTTTCATGGACTGAATTCCAAAGGGTTTGTTTGGTGTCATGGAATTGGATCTTGGAATTAGAATGAGAAAACTCGATTCTAATTCTTTTGTTTGGTATCATTTATTTAAGGGTTAATAGCACTTCACCCCCTGTAGTTTGATTAATTTGCATTTTACACCCCTATGATTTGGAAATCACCACTTACCTCCTGTGGTCAATATTTGTTACACTAGCCCCCTATATTAGGGGGTAAGTGGTTTGAAAATCTAACCACATGGGAGGTAAGTGGCGATTTTCAAACCATAAAGGGGTAAGTGCAAATCGGTCAAACTACAGGGGGTAAAGTTTAATTAACCCTTTATTTAACCATAAATTTGATATTCATTTCTAATTCCTTATTTTTAAATCCACAACCTAATTAAAGAATTCTAAAACTTCTCTTTGGAATTCGATCCATAAAAGAGAGGAATCCTCTAGATTGATGCATTTATGTTAATTGTTTAATTTATATGTATATAAAAAATGACCAATTAATTATACATGTAAAATTTAAAATTTAAAGGGTTAAAAAATTAATTTAATTTAATAATCATTGAAATGGGGGTGTGAATTATTTTGGCGCTCCAAAACTTTTATTGTCCTAATTTATTATATAGATTTATGTGATATATTTCCAGATAAGTTTTTAGTTTATTAGAGATATTATATGGGTTAATTACACTTTACGCCCCTGTGGTTTGACCTATTTGCACTTTATCCCATTATGGTTTAAACATCTCCCCTTACCCCCTGTGGTTTGTGGACCTAAGTGCAACGCTAACTCCGTTGACTGAAATGTTAAAATGTCAATTTTACCCTTGAATTAATAGCACTTTCCCCCCTGTGGATTTACCTATTTGCACTTTACCCCTTGTGTGGCCCATTTTGCACTTTACCCCCTGTGATTTAGAGAGAAATAATGCCCAAATCAAGCCCAGCTTCATAAATGGTGCGTGAGCACCATTTCTGTCAAATTTGATAGAAAATGTTAGATTTGCACTTAGGTCGAAAACCACAAGAGGGGTAAGTGGTGAAGTTCAAATTATAGGGAGGTAAAGTGGAAATGGGCCCAACCACAGGGGGTAAAGTGCTATTAACCCTATTATATGATATAAACTTACAGCGATTTGAAATGTTGTTTGATTTCAACCGCTAGATGTAAATCAATTGTTTTTTATTATTCAATAGTTCTATGATCTTAGCCATTGGATCTAACCTGACAGTGAAAAATGTGTTATGATTTATAGAATTTTTTTTAAATGTTTATCATATTAGAATTAGAAATGAATAATTGAATAATTAAAAAATTCAAATAATAAAATTGAAAATGCAATTGAATTTCAATACAATATATAAATTTAATATAATTCACACTCACAAATTAGATCATTGTTCCTAGATCATTGTTTTTGGGATATGTATTGACCAGGGATTCCTTGTATCTAAAGACACTATATCAAGTTCCAAATTTGTAAGGGTAAAAAAATTGTAAATGTTAAAAAATAGGTTGATAAAATACATATACAAAACTTAAAGGGTACAAAAATATAATTAAATTATAACGTTATGTAAGAGTGAGAGTGAATTTTCGGAATGGAAATCCTCCCCCCCTCCCCCCAAAACATCCATAATCCAAACTCATCCATAAATTTCCCTCAAATCAATCTAAACCCTTAATTATTTGCCAAAATAAATAAATAAATGAGACTAGCATAGGGTAAGGGATTTGATAAATCCATGCAATTAGTAAATGATGAGATTTGGGAGTAATTTCATATTTTTCCTGTTTGGACAAACAAATATTTAAAATTATGAAATTACTCCAAAATCTCATCATTTACTAATTCCATGGATTTATCAAATCCCTTACCCTATGCCAACCTCGTTTTTTTTTTGGGCAATTAATAGTTTTTCATTTTTTTTTAAAAATGCATATTGACTATGCATTTTTATAAAAACGCATTTTAAGAATGCGTTTTATTTGGGTTTGGTAAATAAGTTTGAAGATATCAGTTTTCAGAAATTAAATTTTTAAAAAACATTTATTTTGTCAAGAACTCAATTTATGTGTATAAAAAATGACCAGTTAATTATAAATGTAAAATTTAAAGGGTTAAAAAATTAATTTAACTTAATAATCATTGAAGTGGGGGTGTGTGAATTATTTTGGCGTTCCAAAACTTTCATTTTCCTAATTTATTATATAGATTTGTGTGATATATTTTGGGATATGTTGTTAGTTTGTCAGAGATATTATATGATATAAACGTATAACAATTTGAAATGTTGTTTGATTTCAACCACTAGATGTAAATCAACTGTTGTTTATTTGTTGATAGTTCTATAATCTTAACCCATTGGATCTAATCTAACGGTGAAAAATGTGTTTTGATTTATAGAATATAAAAAATTAATGTTTTTCATAATAGAATTAGAAATTAATAATAGAATAATTAAGAAATTCAAATAATAAAATTGAAAATGCAATTGAATTTCATTACAATATATAAATTTAAAATATTTCACACTCACAAATTAGATAATTGTTTCTAGATCATTGTTTTTGGGATATATATTGACCAAGGATTCCTTGTATCTAAAGGCACTATATCGAGTTCCAAATTTGTAATTGTAAAAAAATTGTAAATGATAAAAAATAGGTTAATAAAGTACATATATAAAACTTAAAAGGTACAAAATGTAATTAAATTATACCGCTTTGTAAGATCAATGAGAGTGAATTTCTGGACGGAAATCCTTCCCCAGCCCAAAAAAAAACATCCATAATCCAAACCCATTCATAAATTTCTCTCAAATCAATCTAAACCTATAATTAATTGCCCGAAAACAAACAAACAAACAAACTGAGGTTGCGTTAGGTAAGGAATTTGATAAATTCATGGAATTAGTAAATGATGGGATTTCAAAATTCTAAATTTTGAAATCCCGTCATTTACAAATTCCTAGTTTTAATAATTTTTTAAATGAAGGATTTGATTGTGTAATTTCATAATTTTCCTAATTGGACAGACAACTATTTGTACGTAGAATTTTGAAACCTATTAACTTTTAATAATAAAAAATATGAATGTATATTTTTTGATTTCTATATCTTTTGAGGACTAAATAATAATTTTTCCTTTTTTAGTTGGTAACTTACTAATATAATTTTTATACCTATTTTAATTATACAATTTTTATACCTATCCTAGAAATATAATTATGATAGTATAACTTTAATTATACATCACTATTTTAATAATATGATTTTCACACATACGTTAGAAATATAATTTTATTATATGACACATAGGGAGAAAAAAGAATTTTGAAATTCATATAATTACAAAATAAAAATTGGGATTGAAGTGATATGGACGAGAGATTGAAAAAATAGCAAATTCCATCTTGAAAAGATTAAAAAATAACATCTGTTTTGAAAGGATTTACAAATCTCTTTTTATTCTCCTATTTTACAAATGAATAAATTTTATAATTCACTCCTAATAGTACCCAAATAAAGAATTTATTAAAAATGATTTGTGAAATCCTTTGAACAAATAAAATCCCTCCCCCAAATCCCTTACCCAAATGAAATTACTCCCCCTAATCATTTGAACATTTGGATTTTGTGATTTTTTTTTAATTAAAATTGCAGTAACTTTTTTGGCGTATAGTGACATTTAGTTTTTTAACAGTAATTTTAGATTTCAGGAAAAAATTCACTGTAGCGCGTAGACAAAAATTTTAATTTCGCGAACTGTTCATCAAAAATCTCAATAAAATAAACATAATGAATGTTGGTTAACAAAATATACTTGTCAAAGTGCTACATATCAGCTTGCATATTAAAATTTTAATACATTTTTTTTTTTTACTATTTCAGTTGGAGATGCTCTAAGAAGATGATGATAAATGAATATTTGATTATCTAATTTGCGATCTTGAACTGTTGAATAGGCATTCCTGAAAGTCGTGAGACGATGGAAGACTTTTAGGCCCCGTTTAGTGTTTTCTTGCTTCCAAATTCTCATTCTCGTTTCCAAAATTAGAAATTGATGAATAGAAACATGTTCGTTTAACATGTTTCTGTTTCAAAATATTCCAATTTTTTTGAGATTTATTCCAAAATTCTTGAAATTTTTAGAAACGAAAAAAAATGTTTTCGTTCCTTCCAATCAACTTATTTTCACAGAAAAAGTCGCTACTGTGAAATTCTCGATGAAATTTCCCTTTCAAAATTTGTAAGTTTCAAATACAAGGACATTTTTTTTCTCCCTTTATTCAGCAACTTAGGCCATGAAAAACTCAAAAAATAATTTGCTATAATTACTTTATTTAGTTGAAATTAGGTATGTGCAAATTTTTTTATAATTGCAAAAATTGATTGCCTAAAAGAAATATGTAAATTCATCCTCTACATTTAATGTAAAATATTTTAGAAAAAAAAGGAGAACCAATGTTGTAACTAATGTGTTTCTCGACTTCGTTCCCATAAAAACAATTGTCCTTACCAAATAAAATTTTATTCCCAGAATTATTGTGACCAAAAACACTATTCTCATCCCATATTTGTGAACAAGAACATACAAACAAAAAATAGTGGCCAAACTCCACATCAAATACCAAATTCATCTTTATTACATCTAAGTTTTCTAAATCTCAATAAACTATAATTCTCATCCCATTTTTTAAAACAGAAACAAAAAATCAAAAAATAGTAGCCAAACTTCACCTCGAATACAAAATTCATGTTTATTACATATGAGTTTTCTCAATCTCAACAAAATATAATTCTTACCATGTAAACCATAAGGTATAGTTTTGGTTATCATCACTGAAAAAGAAACCGGCGTTTGTCACCGCCCAATAACACGTACCTGTCTGATCGCAATGAGAATCGACATTACCATCAAAAACTACGATACCTTTCTCGTTTGTACCGTGTTTCATGTTGCAAGAGAACAAAGTAGTCTCCCAAAAATTCTCCCTAAAACGAAAGCTAAATACATTGCCACTGTAGAGAACATGTTCACCAAGATTGTTGTTTTTGGATTTGCAGCTCACAACTAGTGGATTTGCATTGGTCTTGAAATGATTTATGATAAAAACCTCAAATTTTTGGATTGATGAGTCTTTTTTTGGTTGCCCTAATCCACTTGAAACAAAAATAAGCAGGATTAGGAAGAAACACGAGTATTTGAAGATAGAATTCATTGTATTAAAAACTTAATGCAATCGCTCCCTAATAAGCCACAATGAAATATGCCTATTTATAGATGAGAAAATTAATAAGCGTGTGTTTGGTTTCACAATTTGGAAAAGGGGTTGTCCCACTTTGCACCCCTAAAATTTGACTATTTTTTTACTTTGGCCCATGTAGTTTCAATTTGAACACGTGACCCCCAAAAGTTTCATAATGCTTCAACTTTAGTCCGAAATAAGTAGATTCATTACAGTTTTGGATGGCAAACCATCACCTTCCATGCCCTAGACTATATCTTGAATGTCATTAGGGGCATTTCCGTCCGCTTACTTATCCCTTTAAAAATTTATGATATATCTGTATTTCAAAGTTTTGAGTATTTGAGTAGGAGCCTAGGAAGGGGGAATTGGGGAGGCAATAAATGCCCACAACACTCTTTAAAGCCTGTTGCATGTGCAGTCAATGAGTATTTTCTTTCCAATATTATAATGGGATAATGAAGTGGACTGTAGTTGCATGATTAGGAAACTTTATGGTATTATATGTTCAAATTGAAAGTACGGAGATCAAAATTTGATTTTGGTCAAACTTCATGGGTACAAAGTGCTAACCACTAAAACCATAGTTTTATATGTCAATCTATTACTACTATACGTGTACATTCTACAACTACTGAAATCATGCATCATGTATCAGCCTATTTATATAATTGGGGTAGCTGATCTCTAATACGGGTCTGTTTGGACTCCCACAATGTGAAATAGTTTTTAGAGGTTTTCGCACTTTGCATTCTTGATGTTTCGGAGAAATTTCACTTTAGCCTTTGTACTTTCAATTTGAACACATTATAGAAATTCAATGTGACTCACTCTCAAAAAACGCCTTGTAAGAGGAAGATATATTGCCTCTAAACTTATATATAGCTCAAGATCAAGTAATACAAGCAATGTGGAATTCAACACGTTCTCTCATGCGCAGAGTGGACTTTGACAAACCACTCCGAACGAATATCGGGAGAAGGACCTAATATCAATATGAGATTCAACACTCTTTGAACCCTAAAGTATTCGTGTCTAGTCAGCCCAAAACGATAATTGTGTCATTTTTTATGATGAAAATCAGTTACTTTTCAAACACGGAATCACTCATGTGAGTGAATTCCCTCATGAAAAATGACGGAATGACTGATTTGGCATAGTTTGGATACTTTGGAGTTTAATGTGTTGAAATTGAAAGGATAGGGACTAAAGTGAGATTGCTATGAAACTTCTGGGGTGCAAAGTCCAGTAAGTTTTTGTGTTAATTCCAATTTTCCTTTTTGTGAAAACATAAATTCTGGATATGGTTTGTTGTGAGATGAGATATGCTTTTAAGTCTGTTGAATCCTAACACAATCTTTAACCTTTTCTTAATAAGAAAAATTACATTTTTGGTTTCTAAAGTTGGGGGTCGGTGTTTATGTGGACCATGAGGTTTGTCAAATTGTATATTTGATCTTTGAAGTTCCACATTTTTTTCATTGGTGCAAAATTGAAAACGTTGTTAATGATTTTGGATGGAAAATAGGTTATGCACAACACGTGGTCTTTTCATGGGGTATTTTCGTCATTTCATCATTCTACTAAACCTAAGACGTTTTTCTCCAATAACGGTTCAGGCTTTGCGGAATAATGAAATAGCAAAGATATCCCCATCAGAAGGTTATTTACTCAGCTTAACCATTTTTCATTCAAATTCATGAACAACATTTTTAATTTTACGGGATTGAAACAAATATAAAACTTTAGGGATCCAACTTCTAAATTAATAAACCTCAAGGTCCGTATAGACATCTACCCATACATTAGGGACCAAAACTATGTGTTTCAGTTGATGAAATCTAGGTGAAATTCTAGAGGTTTGTCACAGTGGTTTGTCAAAGTCCACTCTACATGTGAGGGGGGCATGTTGAATCTCACATCACTAGTGTTACCTGATCCTAAGCTCTATATAAAGTCTAGGTCAATTATTTTCTTACAAGGCATCTTTTGAGATTGAGTTAGAGACCCATTGGGTTACTACCTCCCGTGTTTAAAAGAACTATATCAACATTTAAATTTTTAAATATTAAAAAGTGGTAAATAATGAAAAAATGACTAATAAAGTATATATGTGGAAGTTAAAGAGCATAAAATATAATTAAATTCAATTGCTTTGTAAGTTGGGATATGAAATTTTTAGGCTGAATTTTTTCTTCTTAAATATTTCATCAACTCATTTCAACCATCTATTCCTCTCAAATTAATCCAAATTAATAAAAAGACATTTAAAAAAAATCGCTCTGTTTTATAAATAAATTATCTCATGGGTACTACAAACGTTTTGTCTAAAAATATTTATACGGAGAAGCACAAATCATTATTGGTTGGAAAACGGTTAAGGGAAAACATCTTAAATTTAGCATAGGAAAATATTTCGGTCACATGATTAATTTTTCGTCCAAAATTATTAAAATCATTTTCAACTTTGCGTGATTAAACGCTAAAGGTTAGTCAAACTACCACTTAGAATACTAGAATTACAAAAAATACTTGAAAACAGAGTAAGTTTAGAAATTGGTCGTCAAAGTTTAATTAGTCAAATAATAAATTGTTACACTAAACACATATGTAGGTCTGACTATATAACCAATAAAATAACCCCACATTAATTTATAAAAAAACAATATAGAAATCCTAATTAACACTAAAATGATGAAAATACCCTTTAATGGATATTATATATAAAACCTTATTTGTATCTTTAGTAACACTATATTATCTACCACGTGTATCGTAAAGCATAGTTCACGATATCGTTACAAAGATAAAAACTTCCTTAACCATCCAAATACGTTTACTGATGGCAATACATCACGTAGCACCAATTTGTGTTTCCTCCTAATTAAAAGCTAAAATTTATGTCAAATTAGTACTTAGAATTCCGTAAGTGCAAAAATCTTAAAAACAGAGTAAATTTAGAAATTGGTTGTCAAAATTTATTTAGTCAAATTATAAATTGTGGCGCGAAACACATTTGTAGGTCCCACTATATAACCAATAAAATATTGCCACATCAATAGAAAAAGCCTATGAACAAACAAAAAAACCCTGAATAATACTGAAATAACGAAAATACCCTTTAACGAATATTATTTATAAAACATTATTTGTATCTTTTGTAACACCATATTCTCTATCACGAATATCATAAAACAAAGTTCACGTTATTGTTATTGAGATACATTTACTGATGGCACAGCACATCTAGCATCAATTTATGTTTTGACCCGAATAAAAGCTACACGTTGGCTAAACTACCAATTAGAATACTAGAAGTACAAAAAAATCTTAAAAATAGAGTAACTTCAGAAATTGGTTGTCAAAGTTTAATCACTCAAATTATAAAATTTGACATGAAACACATCCGTAGGTCCCACTATATAACCAATAAAATATTGCCACATCAGTAGAAAAGTAACTTAATAATGAAATGACAAAAATAGCCTTTAACACATATTATTTATGACAAAATGACCACCACATCCCGTTTTTAATTAACAGTGACCGATCAAACCCTGGCGTTCGAAAATGAACCGGCAAGCCCCATCGCTGCTTGTTTCTGCACCGAGAAGCCCCACACCGCGATTACCGCCGATAATGGTTTACCGATTTACCCCCTCTGCATTTCCGCAACAGACGTTTCTATTTTTAGATCGAGATTTCCATCCATAACGCATCGGTGATTTGAGAAAACAAAACATTCCATTATTAGGGTTTTTTGAATTTCAAATCAGTTCAGTGAACTTAGATCGGAGAAGAATAGACCGAGCATTCCGAAATACATTTTGAAATTCAATCGGAAGAGCAGAAGTGGAAGAGTCACCGGCCAAGCACTATCGATACCTAGAAATCGATATTTTCATAGAGCCAGCACCAAATCGCAACAGGTATGTAAAAAATGGTGTTTTTACGATGCATAAATATTATGAGTGTGTTCATCAACAGAATGCAATGATTTTCAAAATTAATTTTTGATGAAGTTCAGGCTGTTCAATTCGAAGACAACCGTTTTGTATATAAAGACGTTCACGAAGGGGGTTTCGGTTTGTTTTGTTTGGGTTGTTTTGTTTTGTTTATTTTTGGGAAATTAAACATTGTTACTGTAAACACGCACATACGACACATGCATGGATGTTACATTCAACATCCACCACAATCATATTACATTCAACACCCACACGATCGGTGTGTGTTGAACATGCGTACGGGACGATGCACTTTGTTTGGATATTGCTGGCATTTGTTTTTGAGAAATAAACAATGATTGTTACGTTCAACACGCACATACGACACATGCATGAATGTTACATTCAACACACACACACGGTTTTGGGTACCGGTTTGGTTTGGTTTGTTTTGGTTGTTTTGTTTTGTTTATTTCTGGGAAATTAAACATTGTTACGGTAAACACGCACATACGACACATGTATGTATGTTACATTCAACATCCACCACGAGCATGTTACATTCAACACCCACACGATCAGTGTGTGTTGAACATGCGTACGGGATAATCCACTTCGGTTGGATACTGCTAGCATTTTTTTTTGAGAAAATAAACAATGATTGTTACGTTCAATACGCACATACGACACATGCATGGATGTTACATTCAACAACCACACACGGTCTGGAGTGCGCACGGTGATGTACATTCAACATCTACAGGATCAGTGTGTCTTGAACATGCGTATGTAATGATCTCATTTGGTTGGATACCGCTGGCATTTTTTTGAGAAACGTAAACAATGATTGTTACGTCAATACGCGCATACGACACATGGATGTTACATTCAACATCCACACACGGTCTGGAGCACGCACGGTGATGTACATTCAACATCTACAGGATTAGTGTGTCTTGAACATGCGTATGTAATGATCTCATTTGGTTGGATACCGCTGGCCTTTTTTTGAGAAAAGTAAACAATGATTGTTACGTCAACACGCGCATACGACACATGCATGGATGCTACATTCAACATCCACACACGGTATGGAGTACGCACGTTGATGTTATATTCCACATGCATGGACCAAACTTATTCAATGTCATTCAGGAACAAAAAACACAAAATGTTACATTCTACATGAACAACACAAAATAATTTGTATGGGTACTTACTGATTTTTTTTTTGTGCACTGACGGGGGAATACGATTTTTTTTGTTTTGAACAGGATGACGTCATCAATCCCACTATTGTGAAAATATGAGAATGTCACAACACTGTTGAGGATGAGAGATGATTGTGATATTGATGGGTTGCGTCAAAAAATTGGGAACAAATGGACAAATTTAAGCAGCGGGAGGATTGAGTTGTCGTATTCATTCCCTGGACACTCGAAATATGTGTTGGACGACCAAAGTGACTTCGAAAAATGTTTTTCCTAGCAAGCATAATGAAGATCAAACTTATTGAAGTATGTGTGGAAAGGTGAGTGAGTGATTCAAGTGGTTCAACTAGGGCATTCTTATCTGCGTTAGTTCCTATCACCGATCGTAGCAGTGATAATAGCGAAGCCGAAATGAACTATATAGGTAGCTATGGTAATATGTTAGAAAACCCAAATGACAAAACGCTGCTATCAGCAAAATGGGCCGATGGAATACAGGAAAAGGGACAAAAATTCAAAGGAGGGAGAGCAAATTTCGCATGGCGTTGCAGAAATATGCGGTAGATATGAGGTTTAATTTTTGGTACCTAAAAAATGACAAGATATGTGTCACGGCCGCATGCGCAATGCGAGAGAAAAATAACTGCCCGTACCACTAGCCCACCGTCGATTCTTAGATGATCAATGATTTAGTGAGGAAGAAGGGTAAGAAAACAATGAAGAAAAACATGGATTTCATGATGGAATTCGTGGTTTACAATTGTGGAAAATTGTGTGTGTAGTCTTTGTAGTCAGAGTGGACTTGTTTTATAGGTAGAAATTTTAGTTCAAGAGTTCATTTTTTTTTTTTTTTGACATTTTGTACTCTTGAAGTTTGGCTATTATTTCATTTTGGTCCGTGTAGTTGCGATTTGAATATATAATACAATGAAGTTCTGTAATCATTGTACTTATTAATGTATTAAATGGGCTTGGCCCACGTGGCCCATTAGGGAAAAATCCTAGCCCCCACTTCCCCTATAAATATGTGTATATCGTTGTATTATATTTGTATCATTTTTCATAATATTAATTCATGATTTTTCTCCCACTTCTCAATTATCGTAATATGGTATCAACAGTAAGTCTTTACTAGACCTGTTCTCAATAAATTTTTCGCAACCCTAACGCTACCGCCGCCACCCTTATTCTCTTGAGACTTTCATCGCTACTGTAGGCTTCATCTCTACTCCGGTATCAATAATCATCACACCACTGTCTTCGTCTTGTAGAGATGAACACAACGCCATAAAATTCACCGCCACCGAAGTCTAGACGCACCCTCACGTGCCTCCAACAGCAGCAGCACCACCACCACCCTTCGTCGTCTCAGATTTTGGGCTTTACCGCCTCAACCAGGGCTCCAAATCCACCTTCGAAGTTTCTGCGTCAACTCTCTCTCAGATCTCACGCGCCTTCTACTTTCTTGGACCAGTTCAGGACTTTTTTAACCGGTTGTCTATGAAATTAGACCGGTTCCTAGGATTTTTCAGTGTTCTAATTCTATTTTCGGTCTCCATTTTGTGATTTGAGGCTCACAGAATATACGTTATGTTATATCCGTGTGGTTTCTACACCGGTTCACCCGTTTTTCACCCCGTCCTTGAAGGTTCAATATTGGTTCTTGGATAATTTCAGGATTCCGGATCTATTTGTGATCTCCGTCAAATAAAATTAGGATCATAAAGTATAATTCTCTTTATGTTGTTGATTCGGTTCATTACGGAGATTTGATCGGTTTAAGGGGCTCTCATCGGTTCTTCACGAGTATAGATTGGTTCCTGAATAATTTTGCCATTCTGAATCCATCCGTGACAATACTTCTCTAGGTTTAACAGCAACGTATATGTGTTCTTCGCTTATTTTCAATGCCAAAGAGGGTTCAGACCCTACATCCTCTACTGTCACCATGTCTATTGCAGATTTGGCCTCATTCCTCCTTCATATCTTCTCCAAAATTGGTACTTGTACAAATCTTTCCCTAACTCTCTGACTTACTATAGATAATTTCTCTTGGTTCTTTAATTCTATATGTTGTAATCACATGACATCTGATCCCCATATTTTATCAACCAAACTATCTACGATGAATATCCCTAGTATTCATACTGCTTCCCATCTTCTTATTCCTGATTCGTATTTGATTCCAAAACTCACCTTAAATCTCTTGTCTATTGGGCAACTTTGTGAATTGAAATTTGAAGTCATATTTTCTAATAGTGGTTGTCGTGTGTAGGATCCTCGGACAGGAGAAACTTTTGGGACGGGTTGTAAGGTTGGACGCCTATTTAAACTTACCAGTTTACACATTCCATCTCCAACTCCACCATCACCACAACCAAATATCCCTTCATTAACCTGTGTAACCTTACCACTACCGCCAATCTCATCTTCCTCATCCTTATCTCCACAGCCACTAGTGTCTCTCTCACCATCCCAACTTTTGCATGCTCGGTTAGGCCACACTTCATCTAGCCGACTGAAATTGCTTTTTTCTAGTGGTCAGTTAGGTTCAGTTCAACATGAGTCCTTTACATGTATCTATTGCCAACTTGCCAAACAACCAGCCCTACCTTTCAAAGAGAGTCAGTCTATTTCCTTTCCACCTTTTGATCTAATTTATTATGATATTTGGGGGCCTTCTCCTCATGCCTCGATGGGTGGCCTTTATTACTTTGTTATTTTTGTGGACGACTACTCTCGATATACACGGTTGTTTCTTATGAAACATTGATCCGAACTATTCCAAATATATTCTGAGTTTTCTTCTATGGTTCAAACCCAATTTTCTAGAAATATCAAAGTTTTTCGCTCAGATAATGCAATGGAATACAAGGATCGTGCTTTTTGTAACCTACTTCGCAAAAATGGCATGCTCCTCCATCGTTCATGTCCTAGTACATCCAAACAAAATGGATGAGCCGAACACAAACATAGATATATTTTTGACACAGTTTGTGCGCTCCTCATTTTTTTATCATGTCTTGAGCATTTTTGGGGTGAGGCTGCCTTCACATTCGTTTACACAATAAACTGTGTCTCTTCCGTTACAATCCAAAACCAGTCTCCATTTGAACGCCTTTTCGGTAAAACTCCTGATTATTCTGAACTCAAGTCTTTGGTTGTGCCTGTTTTGTTCTTCTTAAACCACATGAACACAACAAACTGGAACCAATGGCTCGTCTGTGTTGTTTTCTTGGATATGGCATCGAACATAAAGGGTATCGGTGTTGGGATCCTATTTCTAAAACCTTTTGTATCTCGCGACATGTCGTCTTTTGAAAACATCAAATATTTTCTTCCTTACGGTCATTTGACATGTCAACCCTTACCAACTCTAGATTCTTTACTGATCCATCCATTGAGTTATTTCTAGAGGATATAATTCCAGTTACTGTTGAGCCTAGCCCTGCATCTTATGCTAAGTCCATCCCAGAACTACCAGCTGAACCCACTCCATAACCACTAGCTAATCTCACCCTTCCAACTCCAGTGACCATGCCTGAGACTTCTCCTGTGGTCGATGATCCTGTGCCACCTTCTGTTGACACCCACGCCCCAGATCTCCCTCGCCGTTCTACTAGGGTAACTAATTCTCCACATTACCTTTATGATTTTCATTGTTTTTTCACTATACATCATCTGCATGAGCCTCAATCCTATAAGGAGGCTAGTACTAATCCTCTTTGGCAGAAAGCAATGGACAAAAAACTTCAGGCCCTCACCAAAACTCATACCTAGGATATTGTAGATCTGCCTCCTGGAAAAACTCATATTTGGTGCAAATGGGTGTTTAAGATCAAGATGCTTTCTGATAGCTCTATTGAACGATATAAAGCGTGACTTGTTTCCAAGGGATTTGCTCAAGAATATAGTATTGACTATGAAGAGACATTTGCTCCAATGGCGAGGCTAACATCTGTCCGTACACTTCTTGCCGTCGCTGCCATTCGAAAATGGACTCTTTTTCAAATGGATGTAAAAAATACATTTCTCAATGGCGATCTTCTTGATGAAGTATATATGCATACCCCTCCTGGCCTGACTGCTTCTCGAAATAAAGTTTGTCGCCTTCGTCGTGCTCTATATGGTTTGAAACAAGCTCTACGTGTCTGGTTTTCAAAATTTAGTACTACTCTTCATCAGTTTGGGTTCACACCTAGTGCTCATGATTCAACTCTGTTTATTTGCCATACTTCCAAGTTCCAGTACTAAAGCTGAATATCGTGCCATGGCTGACGCAACTCAAGAATTTTTTTGGTTTCGATGGCTCCTCGTTGACAAGGACATCTTTTCTCCTATTGCCACTACCATACACTGTGACAACAGGAGTGCTATTCAGATCGCTCACAATGATGTATTCCACGAGCGTGCAAAACACATCGAGACTGATTGACACTTTATCCGTCATCACATTCTCCAAAATAAGGTTCGTCTATAATCCGTCAGTTCAGCCGATTAGATAACAGATATTTTCACTAAGGCTCATCCACCTGGATACTTTCACTCTCTGGTTTCCAAACTTAAGTTCACCTTTCACTTACCGCCTTGAGTTTGAGGGGGGATGTTCATGTATTATATGTACTTGGTCCACGTGGCCCATTAGGGCAAAACCCTAACCCCCACTTCCCCTATAAATATGTTTATATCATTGTATTATATTTGTGTCACTTTTCATAATATCAATTCATGATTCTTTTTTCACTTCTCAATTATCTTAACAGTATTGTTGAATCTCACATCGTTTGTGTTACCTGATCCTGAGTTATTTATGAGTCTAGAGGCAATCTTCATCTTACAAGGTGTCTTTTGAGAGTGAATTAGGCCCATTGGATTCCTACATAGTATTAGAGACAATTTTTTTGTCTGATGTTGGGCGTATTGAATCCTACATCTATGTTGGGCCCCTCGGTATCCGTTTGCAATGGTTTGTCAAAGTCCACTCTACGCGTGATGGGGTATATTGAATCCCACATCGATGTTGGATCCTTCCTCCGATATCCGCTCGCAGTGGTTTGTCAAAGTCCACCCAATGCATGAGGGAGCGTGTTGAATCCCACATTACTTGTTTTACCTGAACCTGAGCTATATATAAGTATAGAGGCAATTATTGTCTTGCAAGGCGCCTTTTGAGAGTGAGTTATGCCCATTGGATTCCTACATGTACTTTAGTTCAAAATAATAAGTTTGTTACAGTTTTGGACAACAAACAGTCGATTGTCATGCGCTCGACTATTCTTAAGAGGATTTTATGGGCATTTCTAGTTTCTTCGCTTTCCCTTATAAATTGTCCCAAAAAAAAGAACGGTATAACTATTAATAAATTATGACAATTTTTTAATGTCTTTTCATACATGATTGAGATTGTTTTGAGGGAAATAGATGGATAAGATTGATTTATGGATATTTTTTTTGTGGGCGGGGAATGTTAGGCTAAAAAATTTGCTATCACTTACAGAGCAGTTGAGTTTAAGTATATTTTGTATCCTTTAAGTTCTATATATATAGGGTATATTCCATTGACCTCTCCTGTTATTTTTCACTATACCAGATACCTCCCCTGTCATTTTGTAAATACCAGAGACATTCCCTGTCTTTTTGCTCAAACACTACTTACCTCCTTTATTGATTAAAAAATAATATTTTTTTTTTATTATAATACCAGTTTTACCCGTGACTATTTAAAAAATAATTAAATAATAAAAAACTAAAATACATAAATAACCCTTTAATTTATATATATTCATCGCCATTTCCTACCACCACACCTATCGCCAACACCACCTCCTACCACCGCCACCACTATCTCCTACCGTTGTCACCACCCACCACCCACTGCCACCTCCCACTGCCGCCGCTACCACCCACCACCCGCCGCCATCCTCTGCCCTCTCCTACCACCACTTCCTACCGCCGCAAACACCTACCACCCACCGCCGCCATCCACCACTTCCTGCCCCACTACCAACCCCCATTTTAAAAAAAAATATTTTTTTAACCATTTCATTAAAAAAAATTAACCATTTCATTAACCTTTTTCTCTTTCTCTCCGGTGGTGGCAGCGGCGGTGGGTAGTGGTGGTGACGATGGGTGGCGGTGGGAGGTGGTGTTGGGTGGTGGCGATGGGTAGTGGGAGTTGGGCGGTGGCGGTGGCGGTGGCGATGGGAGTTGGGTGGTGGTGAGAGGTAAATATAATTATTTAAAAAGTTAAGGGTAAAAAGTATAATTTTAAAAATATAGGGGTGCTAATGAATATTTTTTAAAAATAACCTGAGGATAATTTTGTCTAAAGAGAGGTAAGTGATGTTTGAGTAAAAAGACAGGGGAGGTATTTAGTATAATGCAAAATGATAGGGGAGGTCAATGACATATACCCTATATATATATTGTACTAACCAATTTTTTATTATTTATTATTTTTTTCACTACAACAAAAATTACTTTTAAGGACACCTAAATGTGTCTTAATATATATTCTTTTGGGACCCATTATGTATTGAGACAATTAAAAAATGTGTCGTATAAAAGATTGCCCCAATAACTTATAAAGATACTTTTTTTTTTTGATGCATTAGTTTATATTTATTAGGACACTATTATGTGTCCTAACAAATCTTTTGAGCATTTATATTAGAAAGGCTTTTGAGACCTAAATAAGTATCTAAATAAATATTTAATAGGACAAAACAATGTGTCCATTAAATTATTAATAAGTAATTTATACAACAATTTTATGTGTCCCAAAAAGTAAAATTTTTTAAAAAATAAAAAATTAAATATATTTAATTTGGTTAAAACCAATAATCCAAATTTATCCAATTGCAAAACAAATATTACTAAAAATTGTGAAACAAAATTTGGTAACAAAATTGAAACAGAACTGAAAATTCCACATTAATTTTCGACTAAAATTCCTATAACAGATATGTTTACTATGTAGTCCACATTTTTGTTTGAAAATAGAAACATAAACAAAATCTTTTTTCAAACAAAATTTTTTGGGCTCCCATATTTTTATTTTCTGAGAACAGAAACAAAATCTGGAAACAGAAAATCTAGAAACTTTTGAGAACAACAACCAGCTTATTAAGTAAATCAGTTTTTAACAACCAGTATCACTTAGCTGATTCACGTCCACACACTGATTTTGTGATTTGTCACTAGTCCCTTGATTGATAGTCATCCAAACAACCCCTTGCGATTGAATCATCCAGCCCCTTATCACAAGTATCTGATTACTTTAGCTTAAACCCAAAAGTAAAAGCATGAGAGCTAGCACATCCAGCTTAGTAGTCACCCACTCGGTCACTGTACAAGAAACAATGATATATGGTATCATATAACTTTAGTAAATATAGTGCTTGCACGTCCAAACAGATTATGTGCCTTAAAAATATTGCCATAAATAATGAGTTTTTTTTTTTTTCTCCAGAGGAAAAAAAATATGAAACAATACCTTGAATGTTGGAAAAAAAATTGATAGCAGAACCCATATAGATTGAAAAACTGAAACATAATTTATGGTTTTATTTAATTATTTTCTATGATTGCTCTTTTTACTACTCCGTGATTGCCATAATCTTCATCAAACACAAAAACAATAAATTAAAAAAATACATTTACCTCATTAAACATGAAATTCATACCTTGTCCTTTATTGATCGCTAAAAAATACGACTCATTTCAATCTTCAACCAAAGTAACCTGTACAAAAAGGAAACACACAAATAATAGGAGTATAACTAAATAACTCTCATTCAATATTAGATCAATGCATGGACTAAAAATGAAAAATAACTTACTAAAGATAAAGGCCAAGCAATAGGTGCTCCAATCGCATTACCAACGGTCTTCAAAAATTCGTAAGGTCTAATTAAATTTTCATCCCACTTCACTGGAACTTGGATGTGAACTTCACACAAATTTGGCGCTAATTCTTCTCCTCCTACTTGTGCAGATGGATCCATACTATAGATTCTTCCTTTTGCCACGCATTGGGATATGTTTGCTATACTTTTGAGTAATATATAATCTCCAACCTAATACATAATTTTTATGTAATTTATACGAATATTTTTTTTTTGTTTATAAATTCCCAGATTTTTATTTTCTTTCCAAGATTTTTAAAAAACTTAAAAACATAAACTGATTTCTATTTGATAAGAGGTTGAGAGAATTTATTTTACCCAAATAACTCTTTGATGAGAGGAATAGTGATCTCTTGAAGCCTCTGATGAATTGTTTGCTTGTCTTCCATTTTTTTACAATCAAAGCTTTCAATTCTTCATATTGGTTGCTTAATTTTTCATATTTTTCTTCCATTCAACTGAATTTTCCCTTATAATCCACAACCAATCTATAAGCTGTTTCACAACTAGGTATTGTACCCCAAACATCAGAAGCAAAAATACCCAATCTGTACATGCGAACACGTGCTGGCTTTTCATTTCCCATAACTTGAGAATATATATCAATTGGACCACAATTATCTTCATATCCTTCTGGGGCTTGGTCAAATAGCTCATTCATTTGTACTTACATGCATGACCAAATATTGAAAGAATCAAACGAAAAGGCAACTAAAAACAAAAATATATAGGATTACCATTGCATGACTTGCTACTTCATTTATCGGCCTTTTATCCTTCCTCGTGTAGCAAAACATAAAATTTTCATAACAATGTTATTCTGTTAATTCTAAAAAATGTGCCAATAACTTACCATCATCTTTTCAACCTTTGCAAAACTTGCTTTTCCCATACAATGAATCATCTTTAACTAGTTCCTATTGGCTTTGTTATTTGCACTAATTTACTGGAAAAAATGGTAAGTAACTATCCATTTAATATTCAAGAAAATAAATCATTTTTACCACGCATAGTACCTTCCCTTCAAGAGAGTCCCAATACTTTAATAATGCTCTCCATTGATCTTCTTGCACTCTATTGGGTATATTATTCAATTGCTCCTCCACAGACAAGGTGGGATCATAATTCTCACTTCACAATAGATTTCCAAGTTCTCAATTTTTTTGCAATCGACTTTAATATATAGCTCTCGTGGCCAGGAGGAATATCAAACTTCGACTTTCAACAATATACAACAATGAAGCAAAAGACTCAGATAGAATTTTAAACAATATTAAAAATGGATATTTTTATACTATTAAAATATCATTGTACCTTTACCAAGTCTATCATGTTGGACTTGTTAACTTGAGAGAACCTTTGTCCAACTCTTGTGGTGTAGTACAGCATACCTTCCGTTACGTGCTACCATCCCAAGGAAATGAGAAAATGTGCTAGAACCTTTATCAATGGGTTGCCCATATTTATTGAACTCAACATGTATGCTTTCGTCATCACTTTGACCCCAAATATTACGCATAAATGTTGGTCCTCATACCCCTTTTTTCGTCGTCGTGCTTGCCAAAAACAATTTAAAGATATAAATGAAAGATATAGGTGAGCAAATAAAAACAACCGTTTAAGTAATTTCATTGTTATATGCTTGAGTTAGCATTAAGCGAAGTTGCATTTGACGCATTTTCTTGCATCCTTGGAGCCATTTCTGTTTGATGCCCAAGCCTTATCCTAAGTGGGAAAATATTATTTTCTTCAATTTTTACAAAATATAATATGTTTTATTCAACAGAATTTTGCCAATCAAGTTCAAGATGGACAGCCAGAATAGAATAAAAAAAAAAAAAAGAAGCAAAAAACCGTACCTCGTCATTGCCAAGGGGTGTTAGCTGGTTTCCCACACAAGTAGGTCTTTTGGGTTAATTTGAATATGAGCTTTCAACCTGAACATGAAATGAGCAACGACAGTTGCATACATGTTACCCTCTCATTATTCTCATTATTTTCATCTACCTTGATTGAAACAAGGGATCAAGACGAATACCAAAGAAATAAATATTATTGTGGACAGTAAAAACAAAATATTATTATGGAAGAAGTGGGAAGGCAATTATCCAGTTATTTTAAAAACATAAATACCATTAAAGAAATTAAAATAAAGATTGACCAATTTTGAGATCTATGATGCAGCAATAAAACAAGGAATTCTGCCTAGCTCAGAGAAATAAGACCAAATGAAAAAGTAGGCATTTACATCTAGGTATATCTAAAAAATAATATTTCTATTTTAGGTCAAACTCTTTTAATTGAAACTAGTGAGGACCAAAGTGAAAATAAATAAAATGGAAGAGAAGTCTGAAAACACTTTTGTTCATAATCATACAAATAGTTTATACTTCTTTTTCAATTTGATTCATAATTATACTTTTCTAATTAGAGATTAAAAATGATTTTTTTTGTGTGTGCTTAAAACTCATTTTTCCCTCTATTTTATTATTATATTTTTTAATCAGAGAATAAAAATGAAATTCTTTTTTGTACTCTTAATACTCTTTTTTCACTCTATTTTATTATTTTAAAAAAATATAATAATTTTGAGTCCTTAATTTTGTTTATAATATTTTTATTTTTCAGTATATATTTTTTAAAATGTGGCTTATTAAATAAATATTATAAAGATATTATTTTTTGGGGGCAAATTATAAGGACACTAGGATTAAGTGTCTCAATAAGGTATTATATATTTTTTAAAACATGTCTGATTAAATAAATATTAAAAAGATATTATTTTTTGGGGGCAAATTAAAAGAACACTAGGATTAAGCGTCTCAATAAGGTTCTATAAGGACATTATTTATGAATTGTCTCTAAAAATGTGTCCTAATAAGTCATTTTTTTGTTGTAGTATTTACATTTATAAATTTGAAAATTGATATAATGCTTTTAGTTACGAGGAATCCCTAGTATTTATATTATTATTATATGTGTATTTTTGAATATTTGAACATGAAGGAGAATAGAAGGTAAGGATAAGGTTGGAATTTCCCATAAAATCTCTTAAAAACAATCAGGTGCATGGCAGATGACCGTTTTCCGTCTAAAATTGTAATAGGGATAATGATTTGGACTTCACCAGGATGATTAAGAAACTTTAAGGCATTATATGTTCAAATTGAAACCATGGCGATCGAAGTGAGATTTTGGTCAAACTTCAAGGGTACATAGTGTCAATCTCTCAATTTTTAAAATGTTAGACCTCTAATCTAATATTTCAATAATTTTTTTAAATCAATAATAACTTTGATATCTAAATTTAATCAAGAAAATCTAGCCAAATTTGGCGTCATTCTTGAAGTGGCAATTTACAATAAAAGCAGATAGCACAATGATTAATGGGGTTTAATTTACTAAGAAAAGTTGCACAAGAGAACTTAATAAACACATGAAATTACTAGTCTATGTCCTGTGGCTAAAACTACTTAAAGGTTTAGTTGATAACGGAATTTTTATAAATAAATTGAGATAGAGTTTGATCGCGTAGAATTGGAATTGCAATTATATAGAATTAGAGTTTTAAGAGCTGTAATTTCATATATTACAATTTTATTATTTGGTAATGTTTTCAAAATACAAGTCGCGCATACTCTGTTTTTCCCCATTTGTTGTATGAATGCATGTATGTATATATGTGTGTGTATAACATTATTTTGGGCTTTGTCCTAAAGTCGTGCATACTATGTTTTTCCCTTTTTTTTTTTTTTTAATTTCTTCTTCTTATTCTCTCTCTCTCTCTATATATATTTTTTCCTTCCTTTTTATCCTCTTTTTCTCTCTTCCTCCCTTCCTCTTTTTGTTGCCTAATTTTAGAGAGAGAACATTTTATTGTTCTGGTCGAAGTTTGAGAAAGAGATGGAGAGAGATCTGAAACAAGGTTGAAGACGATGAACCAATCAGGAGGATTTTTTGCCCTTCTGTATATATAACTAAAAAAACCCTAAATCAACAACCCTAATTCTCCATTTTGATGACCGCGTCCGGAGGAGCCGAACATACCGGAGATGACAAAGTAGACGGCAAGTCCTAAAGTGAGAGAGTGAAGAGAGAGCTGTCAGTAGATCTTTCTTCACTGTGCTCCACGTTGAATATCAATGGTACGACATTGTTTATCTATCTTGACCCCTGAATCTCTGGCGTTGGTTATTGCGTTGTATTATTTGACTAAATTTTATTATTATTATTTAATTATTCTTTAACTCTCTTAGACCATTGTTGTGCACAAAAATAGGGTTGCACATCTAGCCTTGTGCTTTGCTCGACGACGACGCTCGCCAATGATTACGATGACGCTTGCCGACGGCGAAGATGACAACAACGCTTGTGGTCTGCTCGCCGTTCTCTTCCTTTATCGTGCTGGATCGAGCTGAATTGGTTTCTTGTTCTTCTTTTTTGTCTAGAACTCGGTTATCTTCTTCTTCGTTAGGAACGATGACGGATCTGGAACGGTGTGGAACTTCTTTGTCTTCTTCTTTGGTTTTTCCGAATCGTGCAAAATCAATTTTTCTTGTTTGATCGAGTCGAATCAATTTTGTTTTTGTCACAATCCCAGATCTAGGAATTTTTTATCTGATATTTTTTAGATCTGGGAACAATCGAGGATGAATGTTCTCGCCGATTCATTGTAGTTTGGTGAATGTTCTCTTTTTTCACATTTAGATTTGGAAAATCCAATCACGGTAGTGGGAATTGGCATTTTTCGATGGATCTGCTATAGAAAATTCCGGTGGTGGAAGTCACCACTTGGCCGCCGTGGTTGTGATTTTGGTGGAGGTTAGTTTATTGATTGTGATTGTTTTTGTTTAATTGTTTTGTGTTTGTGAATGTTCATTAAGGATTGTGTTTTCTATAAATGTTCATGTGCTTTTATTCGGTTTTGTTTTTTGGTGAATGTTCATTATCTGATTTTGGTGCTGCGATTGTGATTTGATTTGTTTGGAGTTTGGTGATTTTGGTGGAATTGTTTATTCATTCGTGAATATATTTTTTTTCTTGTTCTCTGTAATGTTCATGTCAATTTTCTTTTTGGTGAATATTCGTTGTGATTTGGTAAAGTTTTGTTCAAATCTGTTTTGATTTATTTTGAATTTTGGTGGTGTTGTTGTTTATTAATTGTGAATGTTTTATTTTTGTTGATTTTGTGTTGTTCTATGTGAATATTCATATCAATTTACTTTTTGGTGAAAATTCGTTATGGTTTGGTAATTGTAAAATAGAGAGAACGTGTGAACGTAACAAAGAATGTATTTGTTTGTACAAAAATCAGTCCTACCATGTATTAAAATATTTTAAAAATAGCAAAATTTTAAAAAGTGAATATTCTACAAAATGGCATTTTGTGTAAATTATGGGTAAAAGATGGTCAATGAACAAATGATTATTTCCTAAGAACTAAAAATTTATTACAATTGGAAAAGTTCATTTTTTGATTTTTATATCTGAACGCGACTTTTTCTTCTCACGTTTTTTCTTTACTCGCAAGTGCACGAGATCAAATTTTAATATAGTGGATCTTTCGATCGGATATCATTTCACAGGAAAACATGTTCGATTAATTGAATACCGTAATTTACATAGTCTTATATTATCTCGATGGTTTAAAAATTGTTTGAAGTTTTGATTACAAACTAAGTTAAACTACAACTATTGGGTAAGTTCTAATTAAGTTGATTACCTAAAGATTGATTTCATTCACTTAATACATGCTTGACTTCGTTTAGTTAACAATAATGGTGTTTATCCTATTCGATAATCTCGGTATCTTAAACTCGCTCACTACTTCTTCCGAGTGTAAAGTGAGCAAATATGTGATTTCGCATCAACGCCAAAGTCCCCCTCAACCTCATCGATTGCATACTATCTAACGCTTAGTCACATGAGTCTTGACCCAACCTCATGGATTGCATACTATCTAACGCCTTCCTGGGTCGTTAGATTGTCATGATGTGTTTAATCGTAGTCCTAATCCGGGGTTACCTTTCCCGAGTGTCAAACTCCGTATCCTCAAAACTAACTCTAATACCTTAACAAGCATATTAAAATTGTAGTAAAACGATAAACACAATCGGATTTAGACAAACAACCGTTAAATTAACATATATTCAATCAAACGAATATTTACATGAATTACAACAACCCCTAGATAATATTTATCTAGCCTACCATATTCTTAGCCATATAAACATTAAAACAAAAGGGATTCATCATTATTAGATGTGGAAAGTTAATTACAAAGACAAAAACAAGGGAAGAACGATCAAATCTTAGAGTGGAATAGCCTACTGTCACCAAAGATCGGTCCAGAATTGCTTCATCTTCTCCAAATGATGAAGTCCCTCTTGGAGCTCTCAAGAATGGCTTTTGATCAAGTGTATAATGTTAGGAACGTTTTTGACAAATAGGGCCACAAACATGTTAAATACAAGGCTTGAAAATATATGAAAAATATCTTTTTCCTGTTGTAGAGTGACCACCGTGGCGGTGAGTATGTTGACAGGCTCACCGCTGCGGCGATGGGCCATGCCCTAAATTTTTTGGACTTTTACCGCCACAGCATTGGAATCACCGCTGCAGCGGTGAGATCTTCATAATTCTCCCTGCATCTCCACCGCCGCGACGATGGATTGATCACTGCGGTGGTGGGACTTCTGTACTTTCAGCCTTCTTTGCATTCTCACTGTTGCGGTGGTGGCCTGATCGCCATGACGGTGGGTTCGTTGTTTCGAAACATTGTTTCTTTAATCGTTTATTTGCCCTTTTTCCACCGTTTCACTCGTTTATGGCTCGTTTATGTTCCTACATCTGATTTATATAAAAACAAACTAAAACATAATTAAATATTACTAATATACTCAAAAATTACCAAATTCGGCTTAGAAGTAGATAAATATTTTCAACCTATTAAATACCCCAAAACTTGAAATTTTGCTAGTTCTCGAGCAAAACACCCTAACGCTAAATTAACATAACTATACTAATTAACTAACTACTAAACTAAAAATGAATAAACATCAACAAACAAGAAGTAAACGCATGCAAGTTCCAAGTTCAATCGAAGAAACCAAGTGGTTTTTCCCTCAAGCTGCCCCTGATTAGATCAAGTTCAGGAATAACACACACCACATGGTGTTCTAGAATTTCAACACTCAATATCAGTTAAAACCATTCTAGATCCATTTGAAATGTCTGTGTGTGAGAACTCAAGTACATAACTATCCAAACACCGGATTGAATTATTCAATAGCTAAGCTCATGACTTAAACCTTAAAGGATTCAGGTAAATCATACGCTTGACTAGGCTCGACTATCCACTAATGTAGGTTCAGACATTCACAGAAATTAATAGGGCTTAGTTTGGCTTTGGAGAACGACCAAGGGTATCACAGGAATAGAAAACAGAAAATCGTTATAATTCAACGATACCTGAGGCACAAACGCTTGTCACTATATCTTTCTTGTAACCCTAAATATTTAAAACACAACCCTGAATAAGAATTTAAGAATGTTGTATTTACTTGTCAGAAGAAAATGAAAATAAAAACTATATTAACATAGCTTTTTTTTTTTTTTTTTTTTTTTAACATAACACACCCCCAAACTTATTCGAATTTGTAAAATTTTAGGGGCGTGGAAATAAAATTAAAACAATGACAAATGAATACACTAATACCGAATCAATAAAAATCCGTTCAAAACCCGACCACTCACTTCAAGTAGCATAAACTAATGCTAACTTGATTTCACTCAATTTGAATCTTAGGCATAGCGACAGTGGTTTGGAAATTTTTTATTGGATAGAGTATTGATACGTGTTCAGAATTGAAAATATTATCGGCTTCGACAAGGTAACGAGAGATAAAAACTTTCAGGTTAGCTTGAAAGGTTCAAGTGATAAAAATGAAGGCCTAAATCACGCCTCAAAGGAATTACCTTACCTAGGATTTCGTCTCAAGTCTCCCCAAAATCAAGTTCTAGATTCCTCATTTCTGTCATGAACTAATTACTGAATAATTGGCGTCAAATCGTTCAAATAATTATACACTGAGTCAATATGATCATGTGATTTAGGATCAAAATAATTTTTACCTAATCGACATGCTAAACACACATAAATGATATCACGCCCGACCTCGATATACAATTAAAAGATAATTTTCATCATTGGGAATTGGCTCAGACGAACTCAACAACTCAACATGCAAATACGACTTCATTTATTAACATATCTACTCTAAATCTAAACACTAACATACATACACCAAACTAAACATTACACATACATAAACAAAAATTAAAAATAACATTTAACTATGAAATAAAGTCTACATCACATAAAATTTAACATACATAAAAGATCGTTTACAAAAACTAAACATTTCTAAAAACTAAACATTTCTAGTTTAATACAATAACAAAACAAAACAATTTCCTCATCCTTCTCATCTTTGTATAACAACACAAAACTGGATGTACATTTCCCTCAAACTTAAACGAGGCAATGTCCTTACTGTCTAAGCAGCGAGCTCAATAGCATGATGTAACAAATATAAGAAAAACTGGGTCCTGAACACATACCTAGGAGGTAAGACGTAAAAGTATCACCCCCTACTGTCCACTGGGAGGAATGTCATCACCATCACCATTTCGGCCGAATGGGAATGGTGGCAGTTGCAACTGGTGCGGCTCGAATTGAGACATCGACGGATAAGTGCTAGTATCGATACCAAGGCGTGCGCCAATGAGCCGTTGGACCTGATCTTGCTGTCTAGTGTATCGGTCCAGGAATATCCATATGTCGGTGAGTTCAGTCCGGATGTTGTACTGTTTGTGGTGAAAAACGCGAATGTCGGTCTGGAGATCCTGGAGCTCTTGATCTGTCGTATCCGAAGGGCGGCTAGGGGCCTCAGACGGCCCTGCCTCTTCTTCCTCAGGGCCTTTCTCTTCCTCTGCTTCCTACGCTACCTAGCTTTGGGCTCCTTCATTTCACATTCTAGTAATGATTGCAAGATCGAGAGGATTGATTAGGGGATCAAGGGGATTAATTAGGGGCCAAGGACTATCTCCTACAATTACCACTCCGACGCGTCTGAATTTCTCTATTAACAATGATGAGAAGGATAGGTAGGATTTTTTTGTCCAAACGGCATGAAGGATAGATGAGTAGATCAAGAATCCGACGTTCAGTGGCTTTCCCATTTGAATGGCATACAGTGTCATGGCCCGCTCCTTTGAGATGTCAGAAAGATGAGAAGTAGGGAACAGGGTTCTAGATATAAAGTGGTGCCATATCTTCAGAATCGGATTCAAGAACTTTGCTGGGAAGGTTGTGAGTCCCAGCCCCGTGTGCGTCAATTGGACATCGCCAGTAATTAGGGCCCGGATCACTGTTTCTATGCTTGGCTCATAACCCCCGTATGGTTCATCACTTGGTTCCAGGGCCATCAATCCTAATACTTCATTGAATTTCTTGGGACTGAAGATGATTGGGTGAGTTCGAACCTTAGTCTGGTTTTCATTTGCTTTAGTGATGTTTGCGTAGAATTCCCGAACTAAGGACACTTCGCCCAGGGGAGGTGATTGACAAAATTACTCCCAACCCCTACTTCGTATAACATTCCTGAACTCCGCCAGAAGACTGTCTATTGGCCTGAATCCTTATTGTTTTACACATATTCTTGTAAACTCATGACGATTGAAATGTTCCTCGGCTTGTTTGGAAACGAACCGGGCAGAATTGTAATTGTTGGCCCAGTAGAATACCTAAGAGGGGGGGTGAATTGGTTAATCAAAAAAATATTATCAGAATAAACTTGAATAAATCAAATAATTAATTTTATGTCTAAATTAATTATTATCTTTATACCATAGCGGAATTATAATAAATCTAAGTGCACACCCAAACAACAAAAATAACAAAATAGTAATGCAGCACACAAGATTTATACTGGTTCACCAAGTTACTCTTGGTTAATCTAGTCCTCCAAGCTCCACGAACGTCGCACCCATTAAAACCAGGATCCCTTTAAAGGTTGGAACCAAACCCCCACACCGATTATTTTACAAGCTCAAAATCAACCTTTCCAATATCATTTTCTCAGGCTAAGGAAGAACATCTACTTTTTAAAGGCTAAAGAATAACCTAATCCTTTTTAACACTGAGGCTCAAGAATCAAAATATCTCACAAACACTCCAACTATCCTTTTACCAGGTAAGGATGAAACCTTTACAAATCACTCACAATGCAATTCTTATCCAAGAAGAATCACTACATCAATCTCTTTATAGGAAGAGACTGAAACCCTGTTACCCTTGATTAAATACCCCAAATGATATTTAATCTGTCACAATTCACCAATACACAAATGGATAAGAAGTAAATCTCACTCGGAGCTTCTACCACCCCAGATAAATAAAAACTCAATTAATATCCCATCTGTGATAAAAATATGTGAGATACAGAAATCTGATTTTAACAAGAATATGGGTAGCAAATTGGAGCACGTAATTAGATTCAAGAAATTGTTTGAAATAATATTTTCTTCCAAAATCAAAAACAATTTCTAAGATCAATTTTCAAATATAAAATAATAAACAATAAGCAACATGGAAATATCTCACCCGAAATCCACAGAAATAATGATTAGAACAATATAGCTTCAAATCCGGTATCAACAAGAATATATCGCAATTGATTCATAAAATCACTCTTAGAAAAGCTCACAATATCGTAGAATGATAACTCTTATAAAAGCTCACAAATGATAAAAACTCTTTTAGCTCTCTCAATGAATGATTAATTGTTAAGGAAATTTGCAGGTCTATATAAAAGAATATGTAATCAGCCTTTTAACCGTTAGTTTACAAGCGTCATGACAATTAAAAACTCTTGTAGACCCCTTATATATCATAATGACTTCATTTAGGTTCAATTTCATTTAATAACAACTTTCAAAATTCTCAATTAAACCTCCAAAGTATTTCTCAATCTAAATAAATAAGTATAGAATCTATTTCAAGTACCAAATTGAGAAATATCAATATTTAATGAAACATATTAAAATGATTTAATTAGTATATGAACCATATCTTAAATATTGAGAATATCCCCGAAATCTCTCTCAAATCCTCACAAAAAATGGCTACTTTTGGATATAATTTCGGATAAAACAATATTCTGAAACAGTGCGTTCAGTCGACTGCACAGTCGACTGGCAGATTCAGGGAGTAGCCAATGTATTTCATCAATTACCGCTTGGTCGACTCTTCGATTCAGAGAGTTTGTTTATTTTTCATCGGTCGACTTGTCAGTCGACTCGTCGATTCAGAGAGTTCATGTTGTTTTTGTCGGTCGACTTGTCAGTCGACTCTTTGATTCAGAGAGTTCATGTTGTTTTCACCGGTCGACCTGTCAGTCGACTCTTCGATTCAGAGAGTTCAGCCACCATTGGCTGGTCGACTCCTCAGTCGACTGCTACCTTCTGGATCTTTTCTCTGATCTCGTTTTTAATATATTTTCTTTTATGATTTCGTCCCTTTATCCATTTTCTCTCTTAAATAAGCTCCACTAATATTCTTATATTTCATTTTAGTCATTCAAAATTATTTATTTTCAAATCACATAGGAGCAAATAATTTAACTTAATTAAAACACACAAAAGATAAAATATATTTTGTACCATGTGTGTATTCCTAAATGGGATATTAAGAGTTAAGATTCACCTGAGTTGTTTTTCCTAATTTCTTCAAATTCTTAATATTTCTTCATCATCTTGATATCTTCATTTAGCATCCATTTAATTTGACGTCTACATTACTGGAACTTTAAATTACTGAAACACTCAATTAAACAATAGTTCTACCACAACATCAATACTTAATTGTTCATCAAAATCTTAGGATCAACAATAATCTCTCGCGGAAGCCCCCCGATTGAGAACTGGATCCTTCTTTCCGTGGGCGCTTAGATACGGCACGTTTTGTCATTGTTCCTAGCAAGCACATTCACAAACACGACAACGAAATCACAACAGAACAAAACAAACCAACCCCACGAATCCAAACTGGCAAGAACACGACTCAACGACAACACACACACACACCAATAACAACCGATTCAACACGAATTCAACAATGTAACATTCAATCCATTACCACACAATGCAACAATTCATAGAAATGATGTTCATCACCAAAAAATCAAACCAAAACCCCCCAAAAACAAGGAAAAAATCAATGAAGATGCAAATCATCCCATAATTTCATCATAAATATGAAATGTAAGGTCAAGAACATTTACTTGTTGGAACAAATCGGGTCAAATGGATTGAAATTGGGAAAAATCGCCTTTTGTGATTTTCGAACCCTAGATGCTGAAAATAGCTTGAAGAATGGGTTTTTGGTGGATGATGTTTGAGATTGGAACGGATTTGAAGGAAGAAATTTGAGAGTTTTTGGGATTTTTGCAGTGGGTTTTCGATTATTCTGTGAAGCGACAAGCTTTAAATTCTAACAGACGCTTCACCGCTGCAAAAGTAGAGCAATTTTTTTTTTAAATAAGCTTCCTGAAGTTTCACTGCCGCGACGGTAAGTTCACCATTGCGACGGTGGGACTTCTGGTTGTTTTCGTTATTTCCCAGCATTTTCACCGCCGTGGCGGTGGGATCATCGTTGCGGCCGTGAGCTTTCTGCTGATTCACTTGATTTCCTCATGTTTTCACAACAACTCTCTACGCCATACACTTCTACTTTGCTAATTCAATGATTTTAAGCACAAAACACAACCCCGAGTATCCATACTCCTTAATTCACATCCAAACACGTTTTGAGACCATAACGGCCTCCAAAAAGTAATTAATAACAAAAGTCGAGAAATACCATACCCTCAGTTTCATATCAAAAAGTGCTCGATTTAATGTCCCTAGCTGAACTTTGTGAATTCCATCTTAGTCGTCAACGAGGGAGATAGTCTCCACAACTCGTTCTTCGTTGCCGAAGTAATGTTTTATCCGCTCCTCATTGACTCAGAAAATTCGTCTGTCATCGCCTTCCAATTCGACAGAGCCGAATGGAAATACCTACTTGATCTGGAATGGGCCAAACCACAGGGACTTTAATTTTTCGGGAAAGAGCCTCAGCCGTGAATTAAACAACAGAACTTGTTGGCCCGAGATGAACTCCCTCCTGGCTATTTTCTTGTTATGCCACCTCTTCATTTTGTCTTTGCAAAGCTTGATATTTTCATAAGCTTCATTTCAAAATTCCTCCATCTCATTGAGTTGGAGGAGACGTTGTTCACCAAAAACTTTTAAATCGAAGTTCAATTTCTTAATTGCTCAGAATGCACGGTGCCCAAACTTAACTAGCAAATGACACGCCTTCCCAAACACCTATCGATATGGCGACATGTCGATTGCTGTCTTGAAAGTCATGCGATAAGCCCACAATGCATCATCCAGCTTTATCGCTCAATCTTTACGATTAGAATGAATTGTTTTCTCCAAAATAAGCTTGATCTCTCTGTTTGAAACTTCAGCTTGGCTATTTGTCTGCGGATGGTACGGTAGTGCCACGTTATGCCGAACCCTATACTTTGTTAACAAAGTATTCAACATTTTGTTACAAAAGTGGGTTCCCTCATCACTAATTATGGCCCGAGGTGTCCCGAAACTTGACATGATATTTCATTGAAGGAACTTTAAAACCACTTTGGCATCATTGAAAGGTGTCGTCACGGTTTCGACCCATTTAGACACGTAATCCACCGCCAGTAGAATATACTCCTGACCGAATGTCGACGAAAACGGCCCCATAAAATATATGCCCCACACATTAAATAGCTCTAGCCCAAGAATAGACGTCAGTGGAAATTCATGCCTTCATGAAATGTTACCCACCATTTGGCATCGATAACAGGTTTTTATAAACGTATAAGCATCTCTAAACAAAGATGACTAGTAAAAACCTGACTGAACCACTTTTGCGGTTGTCTAAGTCACTCCAAAGTGACCGCCACAAGGTGATGAATGGTAGTGATAAAGAATATTCTCCATCTCTTCCTCCGGAACATATCTCCGAATCACCTGATCAACACACTTCTTGAATAGCAACGGCTCGTCCCACATATAGTGTCTTGAATCGAATAGGAATTTCTTCTTCTGGGTACTTGTAAGATCTTGTGGTAATACTTTACAGGCAAAAAAATTTATGATATCCGCAAACCACAGAAGTGCATTGTCAATTTTGAATAACTGTTTATCAGGGAACACCTCCGTAATACATGACTTATCACCAACTTCCTGTTGAACCAGCCTTGACAGATGATTAGCTACAACGTTTTCGCTCCCTTTCTTGTCCGTATCTCAGCATCGAACTCTTGCAACAATAGAATCCACTTGATTAGACGTGACTTGGCGTCTTTCTTAGCGAATAAGTACCGGATAGCAGTGTAATCCGTATAGATGATCACTTTTGATCCAATTATATATGATCGAAACTTATCACAGACAAAAACAACCGCCAGCATCTCTTTCTCGGTTGTGGTGTAATTCTTCTAGGCATCGTTCAACATCTTGCTCGCCTAATAAATAGATCGAAAGATCTTCTCCTTGCGTTGGCTTAACACCGCACCAATTGCATAGTCGCTAGCATTGCACATTGTTTCAAATGGCTCATTCCAATCTAGAGCAACTATTATAGGAGCTATGATCAACTTTTCCTTCATTGCATTGAAAGCATTCAAGCAATATTCATTGAATTCAAATGGGGCATCCTTCTTAAGTAGGCGACATAACGGCTTCACCGTCTTTAAAAAATCTTTTGTAAAGCACCGGTAGAAGCCGTCATGTCCCAAGAAACTTTAGACTCCTTTCACATTTATCGGAGGTGGAAGCTTCTCAATTGTTTCAATCTTAACTCGGTCAACCTTAAGCCCCTTGGAAGAGACTCGATGACCTAACACGATCTCTTCTTTGACCATAAAGTGACAATTCTCCCAATTGAGAACTAAAATTTTCTCCTCACAACGGTTGAAAATAAGCGCTAAGTTGTACAAACAATGATCAAAGGACGAACCAAAGACTGAAAAGTCGTCCATGAAGATCTCTATTTTGTCTTCCACCATATCCGAGAATATTGTCATCATACACTATTGGAATGTGGCCGGAGCATTACATAGACCAAACGGCTTATGTCGGTAGGCAAACGTCCCATACGGACATGTAAAGGTAGTATTTTCCTGGTCTTCCAGTGCTATTGCTATTTGATTATAACCGGAGTAACCATCAAGAAAGCAGTAATGATCATAGTCGGCTAGACGATCTAGTATTTGATCAATGAATTGAAGCGAAAAATGAAATTTCCTTGTCGCCTTGTTTAATTGTCGATAGTCAATACACACTCGCCATCCAGTAATGGTTTGTGTCGGAATAAGATCATTATTCTAATTTTTCACAACCGTCATGCCGCCTTTCTTGGGTACAACCTGCACCGGGTTAACTCACTCGCTATCAAATATTACATAGATAATCCCAGCGTTCAAGAGCTTCAACATCTTTGCTCTGACGACTTCTTTCATTTTCGGATTTAGCCTTCATTGATGTTCAATGGAAGGTTTAAACAAATCCTCTATTAAGATATTATGCATGCATATTGTAGGGCTAATTCTGTAATGTCGGAGATAGACCATGCGAAGGTGGATCTATGCCATTTTAGAGCATTAAGCAACTTGTATTCTTCCTCTTCCATCAAATATGATGAGATTATCACTGAATTAGTTGAATTCTCCCGAAAAAAGATATACCGAGGGCGATCTGGCAATTACTTGAATATTAATCCACCGTGAGACAGATTTCATAATTCGGGAGAATTAACTTCTTCTTTAATCATCTCTACATGAATCGGATCCTCTACGTCTTTAGGTTGAACTTTAATTGCAAGCACGTAGTCCACAACATCAACATTTGTGGTTGAGCCCTCCTCAACAAGATCCCCCATAGATAAGGAATTTGTGAGTGTATACTCCAATGGATCCATATCCATATTCGCCTAAAAGAATTTCGTTACACAAGAGTCAACAACATCTACTTGATTGCATTTAGGACATTCATCCAAAAAGTTCATAGTTTTCAAAATGTTGAACTTTACCTCATCATCATTCATTTGTAACGTTAAATTGCCATTGTGCACATCAATTAAAACCTTTCCCGTTGCAAGAAAAGGCCTTCCAAGAATGATTGGAATCTCCCTATCCTCCTCTATTTCTAACACGACAAAGTCCACCGGGAAGATGAACTTTTCCACCTTTATTAAAACATCCTTAATATTTCCTTTCGGATAGGTCAACGATCCGTCCGCCATTTGAAGAGAGATTGTAGTTGGATTAGCACTACCAAGTCCCAACTTCCGATAGACAGAAGATAGGATCAAGTTGATATTAGCACCAAGATCATATAGTGCCTTGTCGAAATGAGATTTCCCGATAGTACACGAAATTGTGAAACTATTGGGATCCTTCAGCTTTTCAAGCAATTTTCTTTGAATTATAGGACTACACTCCTCCGTCATTTTGACTGTCTCGTATTCTTCCAACTTCTTTTTTTCGCCATGATATCTTTCAAAAACTTTCCATAGTTGTTTTAATGCATCTGCAAAAGGTATGTTGATTTGTATTTTCTTGAATATTTCAAGAAACTTAGCAAATTGAGAATCTAACTTCTTCTTTTGGAATCTTTGGGGGATAGGGCAAAGGTGTGGTGAGAATAGGTGGATTGTCCGGGAATGTGATTTTCCCCAGAATCACCCTTTGATCTATTCTCTTATTTTCAACTTTCTCTTCTCTCATTCTCTCATTATTCTCCTCCATCTTGTCTTCATTTCGCTCATCCTTTCTCTCATCGATCTTTTCATCAACTTCCTCCTCCATATTTCTTATTTGTTTATCATGGTCAACTTCATGGCTTACCCCCAGCTCTTCTTCTATTGTCTTACTTGCTTCAACCCCTTTTCTGTTTCTCAACTTTATCGCCTTGCATTCCTTCGGGTTAGTTTCTGTGTTGCTCGAAAATTTACCCTTGGTTTGCTCCTGGATGGCATTAACAAGTTGCCCGATTTGAGTTTTCAATGATTTAACAGTGGCATTAGTGTTTGTACATGTGGTCTCAATCAAGTCTAGCCTTGTCTCATGCTTATTTAGCCAGTTATGCGTCTCACGCAAAATTGTTTGAGTCTCCTTCATGAAAGAACCCATAATTTCTTCCAGGTTTAGCTTTTGACTGTGTATTGGACGTTGTTGTATCTGGCGGTTTTGTTGCATATAATATCCTTGAGCTTGATTTCCATAACCCAGAGGTGGTCGTAACGTGTTCTGTATATTCGCATAATAAAAAATTTAATGATTGCGAAGTCATGGATGGTAGTAAGTCAGAAGATTAGTTGTGGGCTTGAAAGTATAAGCCTGATTGATCACGAAATGACACTCTTTGAATTCACTATTCATTCTGGGTTGAGAACTGCTTGCTACGTTCTCCGCTTCACAACTGAGTGACACATCCTTAGTAGAAAAGGCAACCAATTGTTCCGAGAGTTTTGAGACTTGGGTTGATAAGGTTGCTAGATGATTAGACTCCTGAATTGAAGCGACCTTTCTTCCCGTGTTCCTCTCAGTTGGCCATTGGTAGTTATTGGCCGCCATTTCTTCTAATAATGCTTTTGCGATCAGACATGTACGTGTTATTGGGCGGTGACAGACGCCAGTTTCTTTTTTAGTGATGACGACCAAAACTATACCTTGTGGTGTACATGGTAAGAATTATATTTTGTTGAGATTGAGAAATATCAGATGTAATAAACATGAATTTGGTATTTGAGGTCGAGTTTGGCTACTATTTTTTTTTTATTTTAAAAAATGGGATGAGAATTATATTTTGTTGAGATTGAGAAAACTCAGAATAAAGAGAGAAAATGGAGAAAAATTAAAAAAAAATGTCCTGGTATTTGAAACTTACAAATTTTGAAAGGGAAATTTCATCAAGAATTTCAAAACACTAACTTTTTCCATGAAAATAAGTTGAGAATATTATTTTGTTAAAAGGAATGAAAACAACGTTTTTTTTGTTTCTCAAAATTTCTCAAAATTTTGGAAACAATTTGAAACAAAAACATGTTAAACGAACATGTTTCTGTTCTTCAATTTCAAATTTTGGAAAAGAGAATGAGAATTTAGGAGGAAAAAAACACTAAACGGGACCTAAAAGTCTTCCATCGTCTCACGACTTATCAGAATGTCTATTCAACAATCCAATATCACAAATTAGATAATCAAATCTTCATTTTTCATCATCTTCTTGGAGCATCTTCAATAGAAATAGGGTTGGTTGAAATACTGAAATTTGAAGATAAATATTTTAAATAACCATGGAATAAAACTAATAATTATTAAACAATATTAATGTGAATATTAATTAATCATGTATGGGCATAAAAATGGAATTATAAAAATTCTGTGAAACAATCTAAGTGTATACTAAACCAGAAGTGTGACGTTAATGTTAACCTAACAGAAAGTAAAGAATGTCATTGATCGAATGTATTAATGTTAACATAACAGACACAAAGAAGTAACAGTAATAAAATGTGTTAACGTTAACGTAAACGTAATAGAAACAAAGTTTTAAACTTTAAATAAAAACTTATCCGAATATTCAAGTAACGAATTGATTTGAAGTAGATCGAGGGTAGAGTTTGATTTTATCCTCTTAAAGCAGATTCACGCCCCTATACTGGTGCTAATGGTTGAATGGATTTTGTCTCTCAGGGTATAACGATCTTCAAGTTTTTAGTATAAGCACTTGAAACCAAAAACTTCGGCGAACTAGATTTATGCTTGAACTCTCACCAAATCCTAAATGATGTGTGCTTTGGTGGTGATATAAAGTAATAATGTTATGAATCAGACTATATAAAATGAATGAGAAGTCTTCTATTTATAGAAGACCAAAAGCCAGCATTGAATGAATACAACTTTAGAAAGAGATTTGTTTATAAGTCGTGGGATGATGGAAGACTTTTAGACCCTGTTTAGTATTATTTTTTTGCTCCCGAATTCTCATTCCCGATTCAAAATTTTCAAATTTAAGAATAGAAGTATGTTCGTTTAACATGTTTCTATTTCAAAATATTCCCAAAATTTTTAGATTTATTCCAAAATTCATGAAATTAACGAAAAACAAGTTGTTTTCATTCCTCCCAACAAAATAATTTTCTCAAATTAGTTTCACTGAAAAAGTCCGTATTTTTTGAAATTCTTGATGAAATTTCACTTTCAAACTTTGTAAGTTTCAAATACAATGATATTTTTTTTCTTCTTTTATTCTACAACTTAGGCCATGTAAAGATCAAAAAATAATTTGCTATAATTACTTTATTTAGTTGAAATTAATCTTACAGGTGTGTGCAAATTTTTCTATAATTGCGAAAATTGATTGCCTAAAACGAAATATGTAAATTTAACAGTTACATTTCATGGAAAATATTTGTAAAAAAAAAAAAAGAAAAAAAAAGGAGAACCAATGTTGTTACTAAACGTATTTCTCGATTTTGTCCTCATAAAAACAATTGTCCTTACCAAACAAAATTTTATTCCCAGAATTATTGAGACCCTAAACACTATTCCCATCCCATTTTTGAGAATAGAAACATAAAAACAAAAATTAGTAGCCACACTCCACCTCAAATACCAAATTCATCTTTACTACATCTGAGTATTCTCAATGTCAAAAAAAAATATAATTCTCATACCATTTTTCATAACACAAAAAATAAAAAAAAAAAAATAATGATAAAAGAAAAAAATAGTCTGCCACCACCCAATAAAAAAATAGTCTGCCACCACCCAATAACACGTATTTGTCTGATCGTAATGAGAATCGACATTACCATAAAAAACTACGATACCTTTCTCGTTTGTACCACGTTTCATATCGCACGAGAACAAAGTAGTCTCCCAACAATTCTCCCTAAAAAGAAAACTAAATACATTGCCATTGTTGAGGACATGTACACCAAGATTGTTGTTTTTGGATTTACAGCTCACAACTAGTGGATTTGCATTGGTTTTGAAATGATTTATGATAAAAACTTCGAATTTTTCAATCAATGAGTCTGTTTTTGGTTGTGCTAATCCACTTGAAACAAAAATAAGCAGGATCGAGAAGAAACATGAGTATTTGAAAATGGAATTCATCTTATTAATAACGTAAAACAATCCCTCCCTAATAATCCACAATGAAATATGCTTATTTATAAATGATAAAATATAGAAGGGTGTGTTTGGTTTCACAATTTGAAGAAGGGGTTGTCCCAGTTTGCAACCCAAAAATTTGACTATTATTTTACTTTGGTCTGTGTGGTTTCAATTTGAACATGTGACACCACAAGTTTTGCAATGATTCTACTTCAATCCAAAATAAGTATTTTCATATCTTCATTATAATTTTGGATGGCAAACTATCACCTGTCGTGCACTGGACTATATCTTGAAGGTCATTAGGGGCATTTCCATACTCTTGTCGATCCCTTTAAAACTTATGATATATCTGTATTTTAGACTTTTGATTATTTGAGTAGGAATGAGTCTGAGAGGGGGGAAATGGGGAGGCAAGAAATGCTCATAACGCCCTTTAAATCTTGTTGCATGTGTTGTCAATGAGTATTTTTTTTCCAAAATTGTAATGGGATAGTGACTTGGATTGTAGTGGGATGATAGGAAACTTTAAGGTGTTTGGATTAAAACCATGGAGATCAAAATGAGATTTTGGTCAAACTTCATGGGTTCAAAGTGTCAAACCCTAAAACCACCGTTTTATATGTCAATCTATTACTACCATACATGTATATTCTACTATTACTAAAATCATGTATTTGGATACTAGGATATTGATGAATATCACTGTTTCATTGAATTGACGTAAATGCAATATAGATTGCGTTACATAGAAAAGCTTAATAAACATTCTATTGGCTATTTGAATGTTTAATGCATTCAACAAAATCAAAATCTCTAATAAAGAAAAATTAATAAGGGTATGTTTAGTGACACAATTTGAAAATAGTTTTTTGTTTTCATTCTATTACTATATATGAACAATTTAGTGGGGGTGGCGTTTGGTTAGTGTTTTTACTTTTTTGTTTCTACAACAACAACAATAACAAGCTTTTTTCCCCACTGATGTAGGCTCGGTTACATAAATTCATTTGCGCTATAGTGATCGATCATGGGTCATCCCCCAGTCAGGTTTAATGTTATTAAATCAATTCTAATAGTCTTGTACAACATCTTCTTAAGTATACATCTCCCTCTAGTAGCCTCCTGCACTTAAACTAAATCACATTTTCTCACTGTTGCTTCAATGAGTCTTCTATATACATGTTCAAACCATCATAAATGATTTGATCTAATTTTCTCTTCGATGCGTGATATTACTAAATTCTTTCTAATAGTTTCATTGTTAATGTTATCCATTCTCGTCTTCCCACTCATCTACCGCAATATTATCATTTCTGTCATTCCAATTTTTTGGACATGTGCCGGTTTTACTGTCCAACATTCTAAATCATACAGAAGTGTTGATCTTAGAACAGTTTTGTAAACTTTCCCTTTAAGTATCAACAAAATTCTACGATCACAAATCATCCCAATTGCACTCCTCTACTTTAACCAATATGTCTTGACTCTATGCGTAATATTATTCCAATTCATGTATTCTGTTTTGCTTCGGCTGATCTTCAAACCTTTAAACTCTAAAGTTTCTCTCTATCTTTCTAACTTACTATTAAAACCTATTCTCCTTTCATCAACTAATACCATGTCATCCGTAAACAACATAATCCAAGGTATTATGTTTTAACTATTTTTTGCGAGCTCATCTATCACTAGGACGAAGGGGTAAGAACTTAAAGATGATCCTTGATATAAATATATATTAATAGAAAATGCACAATTATCTCTTTTTCCTGTTCGAACACCAGTGACTATACTTTTATACATATTATTACTTACCTCGATATACACATTGGACACTTGTTTGTTTTCTAGCACCCACCACAAAACTTCTATGGGTACCCATTCATAAGTCTTTTCCAGGTCCATAAATATCATATGTAAATCTTTCTTCTTTTTTCTATATTTTTCTATTAATCTTCTAAGTAAATAGATAGCCTTAGTAGTTGATCAGATCGGCATAAATCCAAATTGGTTTTCTTCTATACTCGTTTCATATCTTATTCTATATTTTATCACTTTCTCTTAAAGTTTCATAGTATGACTTATGCGTTTTGTACCACGATAGTTCGTGTAACTTTGAACATCGCCATTATTTTTATAGATAGGCACTAAGATACTCTCCTTCTAGTCATCATGCATTCTCTTAGTCCTCAAAATGTCATTGAAAAGTCTAGTCAACTACTCTATCCCAATATCTCTCAAATTTTTTCACATCTCTATAGGAATTTCATCTAACCCTACTGTTTTTTCAATCCTCATCTTCCTTAGTGTTATTCTAACTTCACAAGCCCTAATTATTCTATGAAACTTATAAATCCTATCTGAAGATAAGTTAGGCAACTCTAATCTAGATTCTCCGTCATTGTTCTCATTAAATAAATTATAAAAATAACTTCTCTATTGTTCTATAATCTCTTCATCATTCACCAAGATCTTTTCATTAGTGTCTTTGATGCATCTGACACTTCCGATATCTCTAGTTTTTCGTTCACATCACCTAGCAAGTTCAAATATTTTCCTATCTCCCTCTTTTGTGTCTAACTTTTGGTACAAATTATCGTACGCCCTAAATTTTGATTCCTTAATTACTTTTCTCACCTCCATTTTTGCATGTTTATACTTTTCCAAACTCTCACTACTTCGACATTTTTGTCATTCTTTTCTTGTCTTCGTTTTTACTTGTTTCTAATTCTAATAAATTGAGAATGGAATTTTGTTTCTATTCTGGAGTACTCAAGGAAAAGAAACAAGTTTTGTAAAAAAAAAATCTTTTTTAATGTATGGTGCTTGGCAGGTTGTGTTTTTTGGTAGGGTGGTGGTTGCTAGTGGAAGGTGGTAGAAATAGTTTTGTGTGATTGAATAGGATGTATTATTTTTTTTTTGTTTATCAGATTCTTCAGGAATTCAAGAAATACTCCCAAATTTTGAGAACAAAGATATGTTACCAAATGCGTTTTTGTATGTTAATCCTAAAATTTTGAAAGTAGAATAAGGATCATGGAACGGAAACAATAACCAAAAGGGGCCTTATAAGTTACTATATTACTAAAATCATGTTTTTGAGTTTATGAAATCTAACATATTACAATTTTATTATTTGGTGGTGGTTTTCTAATTCAAGTCGTACATTTTGTGTTTTTCCCCCATTGGTTTGCTTTTCCACTTTTTTCTTCTAATTCACTCTATTTTTTTTTCTTTATCCTTTTTTTTTTTCTCTCTTTCTCCCTTTCTCTTTTGTTGCCTAGTTTTAGGGAGAGAGCAATTCTACATTTTGGCCAAAGTTTAAGAGAGAGGGAGAGAGATCTGAAACAAAGTTGAAGACGAATAGGGATGATTTTTTTTTTCATGGACTGAATTTCAAAGGATCTATTTGGTGTCTTGGAATTGGGCCATGGAATTAAAATGAGAAAAATCTATTCAAATTCTTTTGTTTGGTATCATTTATTTAACAATCGATTTGATATTCAGTTTTAATTCCTTATTTTGAAATTTACAACCCAATTTAAAGAATTCTAAAACTTTTCTTTGGAATTCGATCCATAAAAGAGAGGAATCCTCTCAATTGATGCATTTATACTAATTGTGTAATTTATATGTGTATAAAAAATGACCAATTAATTATAAATGTAATGTTAAAAGAGTTAAAAATTAATTTAATTTAATAATCATAGAAGTGGGGGTGTGAATTATATTGGTGTTCCAAAACTTTTATTGCCCTAATTTATTATATAGATTTGTGTGATATATTTTGGAATAAGTTGTTCGTTTATTAGAGATATTATATTATATAAACTTATAACGATTTGAAATTTTGTTTTATTTCTACTACTAGATGTAAATCAATTATTGTTTATTTGTTGATAGTTCTACGATCTTAGTCCTTGGATCTAATCTAAAGGTGGAAAATGTGTTATGATTTATAGAATATAAAAAATTAATATTTATCACATTAGAATTAGAAATGAATAATTAAATAATTAAAAGATTGAAATAATAAAATTGAAAATGCAATCGAATTTCAATGCAATATACAAATTTAATATATTTCTCACCTACAAATTAGATCATTGTTTTTGGGTTATGTATTGACTAGGGATTCCACGTATTTAAATGCACTATATCAAGTTCCAAATTTATAAGTGTAAAAAAATTGTAAATGATAAAAAATAGGTTAATAAAGTGCACATGTAAAATTTAAAGGGTACAAAAATATAATTAAATTATACTGTTTTGTAAGAGTGAGAGTGAATTTTTTGGACGGAAATCCTCCTCCGACCTCTCTACAAAAATGTACATAATCCAAACTCATCCATAAATTTCTCTTAAATCAATCTAAACCCTTAATTAATTGCCCAAAAGAAAGAAAGAAAAAAAAAACCTAAGGCTGCGTTTGGGTAAGGGATTTGATAATTCCATGGAATTTATAAATGATGGGATTTTAAAATCTTGTAAAACTTAAAAGGTACAAAATATGATTAAATACTGCTTTTTAAGAGTGAGAGTGAATTTTTTGGATGGAAATCCTCCCCCCTCCTCTCCACAAAACATCCAGAATCCAAACTCATTCATAAATTTCCCTTAACTCAATCTAAATCCTTAATTAATTGCCCCCTCTCTCCCGCCTCCCCCAAAAAGACTAAGGTTACGTTTGGGTAAGAGATTTGATAAATTCATGGAATTTGTAAACAATGGGATTTCAAAATCCAGAATATTGAAATCCCATTATTTACAGATTCTTTATTCGAATAATTTTTTCAAATGAAATATTTGATTGTGTAATTTCATAATTCTCCTGTTTGGATAGATAAGTATTTGTACGTAAAATTTTGAGATCTATTAACTTTTAATAATAAAAATAATATGATAATATATTTTTTCATTCTATATCTTTTCGTGGGTGTGTGGCGTGATTGGAGCAAGGTTGATCGACAACGAGTCCAGAACCAGAAGTGGAAACAATGAAGAAGAAGTGGGAAAAAGGGAAAGAAGAAAGAGGAAAAAAATTTACACAAACCACTCCAATAAAAATAGAAAACTCATCTCGCGGCCGACAGAAAATCCGAGACAGGTAGAATTCCGAACTCTCTTAATATATGTATTTAATTGTCTCATGGTGTGATTATGAAATTATCTGGTTAATCGTTGTGATATTTTACCTGTTTAATTACATGAAATTCTTTGGACAATGTGGAATTTATGTGACAAGTATATTAATGTGGTTTATGTGTTATATTAATTAAATATATGTATTAGAGGAGTTGGAGTTCTACTGAGCGTTGACTCACAACCCTATAGTTTTTGGTTGCAGGGTTGGCGGTGACAAAACGGCGTAGAGACTGTTATTTAAATTTTCATTTGTAATAATTGTAATTGTTTGTTATTTTAAACTTGAAAAAAAAATGAGATAACTTGGAGAAGATTATTTGTTTATTTAATTCTTTCAAATTGTCGGGAAAAGAAAAGAAAGAGAGAGAGGTCCGGCAATGAGAGTAGAACGCCGATGGATAAATTAGTTGAATTTCATTATCTATATTCTGAAATAGTTATATTGTATAAATTTGTAATATTACTAGGATTATAAATGGATGGATTTAAATTGGAGGAAACGGTAATTATAATTATCGTAGTCGGTTGTAAAATATCTCAATTTTGGAAATATTGAATATTCGATTTCAATATAATTAATTTAAGATAACTGATTTAAATAAAATGGTGGGAATTGGGTTTTTAAATTATAAATTCGGTAACTATCAATTTTGTCGCGGCATTGTAACTTGAAAGATTATTTTTTTATAATGAATTTCTAATTTCTTGTCTCCAGTATATATATATATACAATTCGCGGATCTAAATTAAAAATAAAGTGTTGGTTATTTGGTGATATTTTAAATGGTGACTATAAATGGTAGATGGAAGATTTGACCAGTCGGTTTTGATTTATAAATGGATAAATAGTATATACTCAATTTGTATATAATAACACCGACTATTATATTCGATAAAGAGATGGGTATACATTTGTTTTGTTTTGAATATAAATTTTAATTATTGTTGTCGTTATGTTTATAAAAATGGTCGCTGTAGTAAATGAATTTTATTCGGATTTATATGTTATAAATTATCAGTTATTCGTTTTAGGTAGAAATTCTCTATTGGAGAAACCGTAGTAGCGGCTCTGGGAAACTAGGTCGTTACAAAAGGTACAGTTTTGGTTATCATCACTGAAAAAGAAACCGGCGTCTGTCACTGTCCAATAACACGTACCTGTTTGATCGCAATGAGAATCGACATTACCATCAAAAACTACAATACCTTTCACGTTTGTACTATGTTTCATGTTGCAAGAAAACAAAGTAGTCTCCGTAAAACGAAAACTAAATACATTGCCATTGTTGAGAACATATACACCAAGATTGTTGTTTTTGGATTTACAGCTCACAACTAGTGGATTTGCATTGGTTTTGAAATGATTTATGATAAAAACCTCGAATTTTTGGATCAATGAGTCTGTTTTTAACTACGCTAATTCACTTGATACAGAAATAAGCAAGATCAGGAAGAAACACAAGTATTTGAAGATGGAATTCATTATATTAATAACTTAAAACAATCCCTTCTTAATAAGCCACAATGAAATATGAATATTTGTAAGGGGATTTTATTATTTAGTCCTTTGTTAGGTAGGTGTTTAGCATTCAGATTTAGGGTCCACTTTTCTTCACCCATAAGATGTTTAGAAAAAAAATCCTTGCATTTTGCCCATTCTATTCACAATATTTACGACTATGTCATTTTGTTTTATGCAACAAGACAAAAATGGACAAACAGTGATTTGACCGTAACGTAATTATTTAAGCACTATATTACAAAAAATACATTTTGAATTCACTTTAACGTTGTTGAATCCATATTTTTTTGTACGTTAACGTTAACAATGAGTTAACGTTAACAATGAGTTAACGTTAATGTAATTATTTAGGCACTATATTACAAAAATATCTTTTGAAGTCATATTAACGTTGTTGAATTCATTTGTTTTTCTTCACATTAACGTATTTTTATATTTTTAAAAATCATTCACGTTAATGTTAACAGTGAGTTAATGTTAACGTAATTATTTAGACACTATATTACAAAATACATTTTGAATTCAAATTAACATTATTGAATCCATATTTTTTTTGCCCGTTAATATTAACGCATTTTTCATATTTTACAAATCATTCATGTTAACATTAACAGTAAGTTAATGTTAACGTAATTATTTTGACACTATATTATTAAAAAATACATTTTGAATTTACGTTAATGTTGTTGAATACATTTTTTTTTTGCACGTTAATGTTAACGTATTTTTCATATTTTTTTAACGTTAACGTATTTTTCATATATATTTTTTTTGTGTGTGTGTTTCACGTTGCCATATATATCCTCATCTATTTTTGTGCGTTTAACGTTAACGCATTTTATGCCATCGAGTTATGGGTTTTAACGTTAACGTATTTTGTTTTTGGGGGTTTTGTATGTTAACGTATTTTCTTTGAATATTTACGTTAGCGTCCTATCACATACTTTATTTTGTGCGCGTTAACGTTAACTACCATATGTGAGTATTTATCATTTGAGCTGAATGTGTGTTTGAGTTGAGTTCGCATTAACGTTAATATACATTTTTTCTGTGAATTTCCCGTGTTAACGTTAATGCATTCATATCCTTGCTTTTGACTTTTTTTTTTTTTTTTTTTTTTTCACGTTAACACATTTCTCCAATTTTATTTTGTAGGTTACATTAACATTAACATTAACTCATCATACCTCATCTACTAACGTTGACATAAAAATAAACACCTCACCTCTACCACTAATCAAATCCCCTAGCATAAAAAAAAAAAAAAAAAAAAAAAGATCCCAAAAAACATATCCCAAACACAATCGCTAAAAAAAATTAAACAAATGTCAAAACTCTTATGTGTTAAATGTTAACGGATTCATGTTGTCTGAAAAAACACACTGACATTAACGTTGATGCAATGTTTTTTGGGGGGTATTGTTAACACATTCATGCTTTCTGACCCATCACCCACGAACCTTATTCCTCTTCCACCACCAAACAACACCGCCGAAGAACACCACAAAACCCAGATTGATAAAAAATCAGGGGAGGTAAGTGTATTAATTTGTAAAAAAAAATTAAAAATCAAAACTAAAACTAAAATATGGGGGTAAAAATGTCATTATACCATCATCTTCACCATCCTCTTTATGGTCTCGGAATGCAAAACAAGCCACTCACGATGGCTTCGGTGGTAGGATCTATTTTGGTTTGGAGCAGCATCTTGATGGCGGTGGCGTTTCAGTGGACGGATCTGTTGGCGGTGGCTTCGATGGTCAGATTTCTTTGGTTGGGTGGGATTTAGTTTGGCTTGGTTCAGTGGTCAGATCTCTCTGGTTCTCTCCGATCGATGGCGATGACGATGACTCCTCTTTTTTGCTGCCTTCTGGTTCCACTCACACTGACGTCAACGTCGATGGCGAGGACGACGACTCCGATCGATGGCAAGGACGACGTCGAAGGAGGCGAAATCGTGGAGACCAAGAAGCCACTGTCTTCTCCACGATTTCGCCTCCTTCGACATTGACGTCAACGTGAGTGGAAAACACGATTTTGCCTCCTCAATCTCCGAGTCTCTCTCTCACACACACACGCAGTGTGAGTGGAAAACACTATTGGTCAGCCAAAGACAGTGGGTGGAGGAGAGGGAGAGAGAGGTTTTAAAGTGAAAGAAAGAGATATGTGTTAGAGTGAGAGCACGAGTTTAGGCCTCCTGATGGCTGATATCTATAGAAAGAGATGTTAGAGTGAGAGTGAGAGTTAACATAAGTGTGAGAGCAGGGTATATGTGTCATTTTACATCCTATTTTGTCTGTCCAAGGATCAAAAACTTAATTGTGGTCTGAATTATGAATGAACAGTTGAAAAATGTTCTTTTTCTCAATGGTCTACTAAATAATAAAAAACTCTATTTATAAATGAGAAAATCAATAATGTGTGATTGGTTTCACAATTCGAAAATGGGGTTGTCCCACTTTGCACCCCCAAAAATTGACTATTATTTTACTTTGGTCCTTGTAGTTTCAATTTGAACACATGACTCCCAAAAGTTTCATAATGATTCTACTTCAGTAAAAAATAATTAGCTTCATTATAACTTTGGATGGCAAACCATCCTGCCGTGCACCGGACTATATCATGATGGTCATTAGGCTAATTTCCATCCTTTTACATATCCCTTTAAAAACTTGTGATATATCTGTATTTCAGACTTTTGAGTATTTGAGTAGGAAGGAGCCTAGGAGGGGGGAAATGGGGAGGCAAGAAATGCCCATAACACCCTTTAAAACCTGTCACATGTGCAGTCAAATAGTATTTTCTTTTCATAATTGTAATGGGGATAATGACTCGGATTGTAATGGGATGATTAGGAAACTTTAAGGTATTCGATGTTCAAATTGAAACTACGGGGATCAAAATGAGATTTTGGTCAAACTTCATGGGTACAAAGTGTCAAACCCTAAAACCATAGTGCCATATGTCAATCTATTACTGCTCTACATTTAAATTCTACTATCACTAAAATCATGCATTTGGATCTTAGGTTATTGATGAATATCACTGTTTCATTGAATTGATGTAAATGCAATATATAGATTGTTTTACATAGAAAAGCTTGACAAGCATTCTTAAACTATTTGCATGTTTAATGCATTCAACAAAATCAAAATATCCAATAACCGAAAATTAATATGGATATGTTTGGTTACACAATTTGAAAATAGTGTTTTTCGTTTTTAATCTATTACTATATATGAACAAGTTACTGGGGTGGCATTTGGTTAGTGTTTTTGCTTTTTTGTTTTTACTTCGAATAAATTGAGATTGGGATTTTGTTTCCATTTTGGAGTACTCGGGGAATAGAAACAAGTTTGGTGATTTATGAGAACAGAAATAAAAAACACGTTCGGTTGCAAAAAACTAAAAAATAAAAATTCTCTTTTAATGTATGGTGCTGGCGGGTTGTGTTTTTCTGCGGGGTGGTGCTAGAGAGTGGGTGCTGGTGGAAATAATTTTATTTCTCAAATTCTTTAGGAATTCAAGAATTAACAATTCGTTTTTGTACATTAATCCCAAAATTTTGAAGGCATAGTAAAGGTAATGGAACAAAAACAGTAACCAAAATGGGCCTTGTAAGTTACTATTTTACGAAAATCATGTTTTCGAGTTTATGAAATCTAACATATTACAATTTTATTATTTGGTAGTGGTTTCCAAATTCAAGTCGTACATTTTGTGTTTTTCCCTATTTGTTTGTTTTTTTAGTTTCTTCTTCTAATACACACTATTTTTTTCTTTTTCTTTTTTATTCATTTTTTTCTATCACTTTTTCCCTTTCTCTTTTATTGCTTAGTTTTAGAGAGAGAGCATTTTGTCGTTTTGGCTGAAGTTTGAGAGAGAGAGATCTGAAACAAAAGTTGAAGACGATGAACCAATCGGGATGACTATTTTGTTTGGTGTCATGGAATTGGGCCATGGAATTAGAATGAGAAAACTTGATTATAATACTTTGTTTGATATCATTTATTTAACCATGAATTTGATATTCATTTCAAATTCATTAATTTGAAATCCACAACCCAAATAAAGAATTCTAAAACTTCTCTTTGGAATTCGATCCATCAAAGAGAGAAATCCTCTTGATTGATGCATTTATATTAATTGTCTAATTTATGTGTGTATAAAAAATGACCAATTAATTATAAATGTAAAATTTAAAGGGTTTAAAAATTAATTTAATATAATATTCATAGAATTGGGGGCATGAATTATTTTGGCCTTATTATCCTAATTTATTAGATAGATTTGTGTGATATATTTTGGGATAAGTTATTAGTTTATTAGACATATTATATGATATTAACTTATAACGATTTAAAATGTTGTTTGATTTCAACATCTAGATGTAAATCAATTATTGTTTATTTGTCGATATATCTATGATCTTAGCCGTTGGTTCCAATCTAAGAGGAAAATTGTGTTATGATTTATAGAATATAAAAAATAAAAATAAAAAAATGAATGTTTATCATGTTAGAATTAGAAAGGAATAATTGAATAATTAAAAATATTTAATAATAAAACTGAAAATGTAATTGCATTTCAATACAATATATAAATTTAATAGATTTCACATTCACAAATTAGATCATTGTTCCCAGATTATTCTTTTTGGGATATGTAATGACCAGGGTTTTCCAGTATCTAAGGCACTATATCGAGTTCCAAATTTATAAGTGTAAAAAAATTATAAATGTTAAAAAAACAAGTTAATAAAGTACCTATATAAAAACTTAAATGGTAAAAAATAATAATTAAATTATACCACTTGTAAGAGTGAGAGTTAATTTTTTGGTCAGAAATCCTGCCCCCCACCTCTCCACAAAACATCCACAATCCAAACTCATCCACAAATTTCCCTCAAATCAATCTAAACCCTTAATTAATTGTCAAAAAAAAAAAAAATCCTAAGGTTGTATTTGGATAAGGGATTTGATAAATCCAAGAAATTAGAAAATGATGGGATTTCAAAATTTTGAATTTTAAAATCATATCATTTAATAATTCTTTGTCTGAATAACTTTTTAAATGAAGGATTTAATTGTGTAATTTTATAATTTCCTATTTGGACAGACAAGTATTTGTACATATAATTTTGAAATCTATTAAATTTTAATAATAAAAAATATAAAACATATTTTATGATTACTATATTTTTGTGGACTAAATAACATATTTTCTTTTTTTATTTAGTAGCTTAATAATATAATTTTTCTACCTATTTTAATAATACCATTTTTATACCAATCCTAGAAATATAATTTTAAGAATATAACTGTAATTATACATCACTATTTTAATAATATAATTTTTATACATAGGTTAGAAATATAAATTTACTATACAACATATAGAGAGAGAAAAGAGAATTTTGAAATTCATGTAATTACAAAATAAAAATTGGGTTTGAAGTGAAATGGACGAGGAATTGAAAAAATAATGAATTCCATCTTGAAAAGATTTAGAAATAATATTTGTTTTGAATGGATTTTCAAATCTCTCTTTATTCTCCTATTTTACAAATGAATAAATCTTATAATTCCCTCCCAATAGTACCCAAACAAAGAACTTACTAAACAGGATTTGTGAAATCCTTGGAACAAATAAAATCTCTCATCCAAATCTCATACCCAAATGAAATTCCTCCCCCAAATCCTTTAAACATTTGGATTTCAGGAAAAAATATTTTTTTTTCTAAAAAATTGCAGTAACTTTTATGGCGTACAATAACTTTTAGGCTTTTGACAGTAATTTTAGACTTCATGAAAAAAATGATTATAACGAGTGGACTAAAATTTTAATTTCACAAACTATTCATCAAAAATCTCAATAAAATAAGCATAATAAATATTCATTAACAAAATATACTTGTTGAAGTGTTATATATAAGGTAGCATATTAAAATTTTAATACATTATTTTTCCAATTTCTGTTGGATATGCTCTAAGTAGACGATGAAAAATGAAGATTTGATTATCTAATGTGTGATATTGGATTGTTGAATAAACATTCCCATAAGTTGTAAGACGATGGAAGACTTTTAGGCCCCGTTTAGTGTTTTTTCCCCTCCCAAATCCTCATTCTCGTTTCAAAAATTTGAAATTAAAAAAAAAAAACGAAAAACAAAAAGAAGTAACATGTTCATTTAATATGTTTTTGTTTCAAAATATTCCCAAAATTTTGAGATTTATTCCAAAATTCTTGAAATTTTGAAAAACGAAAAAAAGTTGATTCATTCCTTCAAGCAAAATAATGTTCTCAACTTATTTTCACAAAAACTAAATAAAAAAAAAAATCGGTATTTTGAAATTTTTGATGAAATTTCCCTTTCAAACTTTGTAAGTTTCAAATACGAGGACACTTTTTTTTTCTTCGTTTATTCAGCAACAAAGGCCACAAAAAACTCAAAAAATAATTTGCTATAATTACTTTATTTAGTCGAAAATAATCTTATAGGTATGTGTAAATTTTTCTATAATTGCAAAAATTGGTTGCCTAAAAGAAATATCTAAATTCATCCTTTATATTTAATGTAAAATGTTTTTTTTTTTAAAAAAAAAAAAAGAGAGAGAGAACCAATGTTGTAACTAAATGTGTTTCTCGATTATGTCCTCGTAAAAACAATAGTCCTTACCAAACAAAATTTTGTTCCCACAATTATTGAGACCAAACTTCACCTCAAATACCAAATACATCTTTATTACATATGAGTTTTCTCAATTTCAACAAAATTTATTTCTCATCCCATTTTTTAGAACAAAAACAAAAAACCAAAAATAGTAGCCAAACTCCACCTCAAATACCAAATTCATGTTTATTACATCTGAGTTTTCTCAATCTCAACAGAACATAATTCTTACCATGTATACCATAAGGCATAGTTTTGGTTATCATCACTAAAAAAGATACCGGCATCTGTCACTGCCCAATAACACGTACCTGTCTGATCGCAATGAGAATCGACATTACGATCAAAAACTACGATATCTTTCTGGTTTGTCTCGTGTTTCATGTTGCAAGAGAACAAAGTAGTCTCCCAAAAATTCTCCCTAAAATGAAAACTAAATACATTTCCATTGTAGAGAACATGGTCACCAAGATTGTTGTTTCTGGATTTGCAACTCACAAATAGTGGATTTGCATTGTTTTTGAAATGATTTATGATAAAAACCTCGAATTTTTGGATCGATGAGTCTGGTTTTGGCTGTGCTAATCCACTTGAAACAGAAATAAACAAGATCAGGAAGAAACACGAGTATTTGAAGATTGAATTCATCATATTAATAACTTAATACAATCCCTCCCTAATAAGCCATAGTGAAATATGCCTATTTATAAATGAGAAAATCAATAAGATGTGTTTGGTTTCACAATTTGAAAACGGGGTCGCCCACTTTGCAACCCCAAAAATTGAATATTATTTTACTTTGGTCCTAGTAGTTTCAATATGAACACGTGACTTCCAAAAGTTTCATAATGATTCTACTTCAGTCCAAAATAAGTAGCTTCATTATAGTTTTGGATAGCAAACCATCACCTGTTGTGCACCGAACTATATCTTGAAGGTTATTTAGGGCATTTACATCCTCTTACTTATCCCTTTCAAAAACCTATGATATATCTGTATTTCAGATTTTTTAACATTAATTTGAGTTGGAAGGAGACTGGGAAGGGGGAAATGAGGAGGCAAGAAATGCCCATAACACCCTTTAAATCCTATCGCATGTGCATTCGATGAGTATTTTTTTTTCAAAATTGTAATGGGGATAATGACTTGGACTGTAGTGGGATGGTTAAGAAACTTTAAGGTATTATGTGTTCAGATTGAAACTATAGGCATCAAAATGTAATTTTGGCCAAACTTCATGGGTACAAAGTGTCAACCCTTAAAACCATAGTTTTACATGTCAATCAATTACTACTATACATGGACATTCTATTATTACTAAAATCATGCATTTGGATAATAGGTTATTGATGAATATCATTGTATCGTTGAATTGATTTAAATGTAATATAGATTGCTTTACATAGAAAAGCTTAATAAACATTCTATAAACTATTTGAATCTTTAATACATTCAACAAAATCATTAATCTCTAATAAAGGAAAATTAATAAGGGTATGAGACCCAATTTGAAAATAGTTTACCCAATTTGAAAACAGTTTTTTGTTTTTATTCAATTACTTTGTATGAACAAGTTACTGAGGTGGCGTTTGGTTAGTTTCTTTGCTTTTTTGTTTCTGCTTCTAATAAATTGAGATCAGAATTTGTTTCCATTACGGAGTACTCTGGGAATGGAAACAAGTTGTGTAATTTATGAGAATAGAAATAAAAAAACACGTTTGATGGCAAAAAAAAATTCCTCCTTTAATGTGCAGCACGTGGCGAGTTGTGTTTTTCGGCGGGATGGTGGTGGCCAATGGGTGGTGGTGGATATAGTTTCATGGGATTGAATAGGTAGCAGCATTTTTTATTTTTTATTTTTCAAATTCTTAAGAAATTCAGGAAATACCCTCAAAATTTTGAGAACAGAAACATATTACCGAACGCATTTTTGTACATTATTTTGAAAGTGAAATAAAAGTAATGGAACGAGATAGTAACCAAAAGGGGCCTTATAAGTTACTATTTTACTAAAATCGTGTTTTTGACCTTAGGAAATCTAACATATTGTAGAGAATAAGAGAATGACTTGTGTTTTATTAATATCAAAATATCCCTATTTCTACAGGAGACCAATAACAATAAAAGAAAATAAAACATACAATAAAGAAACAACTTAAATACTAACTAAATAAGGAAATGCTATTATGGAACTCGGTAGTAGGTGAACTCGGTTCAGTGGGTGAACTCAATGAGTGAACTCGGTGATTTGGGGTATACTCTAACATGCCCCCCACAAGATGGAACTCCAATAGGAGAGTCCAATCTTGTTCTTGAGTAAAAGAAAGTGAGATCGGGCTAGAGGCTTGGTGTTGTCAGCATCTGGTTGTTGGGAGGCTCGTTGGAGTGCTTTCTTGGAACATCTAGGGGCTCATTGTATTGTTTTCTTGGAACATCTAGGGGCTCATTGTAGCGATCGGTGGTGTGTTGTAGCGCGTAACAGGCGTTGTCTCTCCAAACAAATGTCTAGCCGCAGGCACGAACCCGCAGAAGCCCCTCAACTGCTGCATCTTTGTGTGTAGGAAACGTGCTATAGTTGGCGGGGTTTATCTGCGATATAGCGGAAATCGCTATAGTAGAAATCTATAGGGAGATAGATTTTTTATTTAGAAGAGAGGGAGAGAGATGGGCCACAAATACTGAACAGATCTCAGAAATACTGATAGATATATCGTGTGTGCGTGCATGAGAATTTAAAGAGGAAAAATCTATAGATTGTTCCATGTGGGTTGGGGCACGTCAGTGTGCAAAGATTTTGACCAGAGTTACCCAGGGGGAGTTCATCCAATAGCAAGAAGCTGAGGTTGGTGGTTCTACAGAGAGATTAGAGAGAGAGATATGGGTCTCCAAAAAATCCAAATTTCGTGAAAATGGGTAGATGGTGAAGAAGGTGAAGAAGAACCGCCATGGATTTTACAGAAAATAGAGGGATTTTTGTTTTTTTTCTGTAACAAATTTGCTGGGGGTTTGGCAGTTGGGGTTTTGAGTGAGGTTCGAGTGTAGGAAAACGGTGAAAGGGTTTGGGAGAGGGGCTTGGAAACCATGGATTTGAGGGAAATAAAAGCCCTAGGGGCTGGTGCGGAGAGAAGAGCAATAGCATCCGAAGTAGTCGTGCACGCCATTAGTGGGGGGGAGAGGGAGAGAGAGAGAGAGGAGTCGAAGCTTGAGATTTCTCTTACTACAGTGGCATTTGTTTATGTATAATAAGTGGTTGGTGAGTGGATAAGTAGATGAAGAAGGGATAAGAGAGAGGTTGGTGGGTGACGTTTGCTATTTCATCACAGCAGGAGATAAAAAGAGGAGAGAGAATGAGAAAGCGGGAAGAAAGAGAGGTTGCGATCACTTGAAACACAATTGACATCATCGAACATTGGGTTCTCCAGAAGATGGGTTGGAAAAGAGAAGGATGAACAAGGAATCGTTGAACCAATCAAATCCGGGATAAGAGATGCAAAGCTAGGGGTCGGAAAACAGGAGGAAGATGACTATTTCACTACCGAAGAAAATATCCAGCGAAAAAGGCTTGATATTGAGGTCGAGGAAGGAGATTCAAAAAAGAAACTAGTAGAATTAGAGTAAAATGGCATTTAGAAATAAAACATTGAGAAATAGGTAGGAGAACTTTTTTTTTTTCTAATGGCAGCCGCTGTCAGAGTTCGTAGCCGGAGGCTATGAAGGCCGGCAATGGCTACAAACTTTCTCTCTCTCTAGGTGGCTAGGGTTTTTGGATTGAAAGCTCTGATATCATGTAGAAGAAGATAATTGAATTGTTTTATTGATAGATAGAGGGAGAGAGATCTTAAACAAAGCTGAAGACGATGAACCAGTCGAGATGATTTTTTTTTTTTTTTTCATGGATTGAATTCCAAAGGGTCTGTTTGGTGTCATGGAATTGGTATGAGAAAACTAGATTCTAATTATTTTGTTTGGTATCATTTATTTAACCATGGGTTTAATATTCATTTCTAATTCCTTATTTTGAAATCCACAACCCAATAAAAGAATTTTAAAACTTCTCTTTCAAATTCGATCCATAAAAGAGAGGAATCCTCTGGATTGATGCATTTATATTAAATATCTATTTTATGTGTATGAAAATGATTAATTAATTATAAATGTAAAAGTTGAAAGGCTAAAAAATTAATTTAATTTAATAATCACAGAAGTGGGAGTTTGAATCATTTTGCTTCTCCAAAACTTTTATTGTCCTAATTTATTATATGTATTTGTGTGATATATTTTGAGATAAGTTGTTAATTTATTAGAGATGTTATATGATATAAGCTTATAACAATTTGAAATGTTGTTTAATTTCAACCGTTAGATGTAAATCAATTGTTGTTTATTTGTCAATAGTCCTATGATCTTATCTAACAGTAAAATATGTGTTATGATTTATAGAATATCAAAAATTAATGTTTATCATATTAAATTAGAAATGAATAATTGAATAATTAAAAAATTCAAATAATAAAATTGAAAATGCAATAGAATTTCAATACAATACATAAATTTAATATATTTCACACTCACAAATTAGATCATTGTTCCTAGATCATTGTTTTTGGGATATGTACTGACCAAGGATTGCTCGTATCTGAAGGAACTATATTGAACCTAGATAATTATTTTAGGGATATGCACTGACCAGGGAATTCTCGTATTTGAAGGCACTATATCGAGTTCCAAACAGTACAAGAAAAAATAGTATTAGCGACGAACTTTAGCAACAAAAATAAAATTCGTCGCTGAAGGATAGTATTGGTAAGCACATTTGATTTTCACATTAAAACTCAATGATAATTGGCCATGACACAAAACATTCCTCTCTGAAAATTAGTTTTAGTGACAAAATATGAAATTCGTCACTAAATTAGTCACAAATATTTTACTGCTATTTTATTTTATTTTAACAACAAAAAAAATATTAGCAACAATTATTTTTTGTCACTAAAAAATTTAAAATATTTAACAACCAAATAATTCCTCACTAATTATCAAAATATTAGTATAATATTATAATTATCAAAATGTTAGTATGATAATATGCATACACAATTCAAGCCCAATTTTCACGCCTAATTCATCTTCCCGCGCCTATACCTCTAAGGTTGATTTCCTTCACGTTGCTCAATCACCAAGAGACGACACCTCCATTTCGCCATTCGTCCCTTATGAAGTCACCCTCATCTTCTATTTACCATGGCGAAGCTTCCGAACCCTAGAATCTCTACCCATTCGTCTAATTGCGCACTCAGGTTTAGCTGCGTTGGCTTTTTTGGGGGGAAATTCACTTTGAGCGCATGTTGTTATTCATGCCCTAGACCATCTCCTGTCTTGCATCTCTGGTGGAGTGCTCCATCTCTAGTTCTCTTTCAAGCGCAGTCCAAGATCTCTACCCGTCTTGCATTCCTTCTCTACTTTAGCGTCGCTCGTGTCCGCTGCACTACACCTGGCTCAATTCGCCGCCATGGTCCTCAAGTATGTTTATTCTCCCTTGTTTTAGCTTATTTGGTTTGATTTTGTTGCTCGTGATATGGAATTGTTTCGTTTCTTAGAAAATTAATTTTAACAATTGATTTGTCTTTGATTAATTCAAATCTATGTAAACTCCTAATTCGTCTTTGTTAATTCAAATTTATGAGATTCAAGATCAAAGTATTTGATTTTATTTTTCTCGAATATATTATTCCCAAATTTCTTTTTCTGTTGTAAGTTAAAAAAATCATAATCATCCAGCTAAACATGAATATTTCCTAGTGGCTTTCAGTGCTTAAATATTTTCATGCTATATGTTGGACTGATGGTTGAATTTGAAGTGTATTGTTGACCTAATATGGTCCATCTTTAGTTCTAGATGGGAATTTAAGGCTACTGAGTTTGGGCTTTGGTATGATTATCTTGAAAAGTTTAATAAAATCCCTTAATCCTGTACTGGAGTTGCTTGATATGTTTAATACTCAAAGAACTGCTTTTATAGCTTGCATGCATTAGCACCGCCTATTTACCTTGCTCTATTGTTTTACATTTGTTGTTATGTATACTTCTTTCTATTCTATAGTTTGTTGATTCGTCAATTATTTTTCAGGGCAATAGTGATATTGATCAAGTAGGAAAGATTCTATTACTATGTATGAACAAGTTACGGAGGTGGCGTTTGGTTAGTGTTTTTTCTACTTCTAATAAACTGAAATTGGAATTTGTTTTCGTTCTGGAGTATTCAGGGAATAGAAACAAGTTTGGCAATTTATGAGAACAAAAAAAAAAAAAAAAAAAAAAACATGTTTGGTTGCAAAATAAATAAATAAATAGTGGTGGTGGAAATAGTTTTGTGGGATTGAATAGGAAGCAACATTTTTTGTTTTTGTTTCTTAGATTCTTAAGGAATTCAAAAAATACTCCCAAATGTATGAGAACATAAATATGTTAATAACGCATTTTTGTACATTAATCGCAAAATTTTAAAAGCGAAATAAAAATCAATGGAATGGAAACAGTAACCAAAAGGGGCCTTATAAGTTAGTATTTTACTAAAAATCATGTTTTTGAGTTTATGAAATCTAACATTACAATTTTATTATTTGGTAGTGGTTTCCAAATTCAAGTCGTATATTCTGTGATTTCCCCCATTTCTTTTCTTTTTTAATTTTTTCTTCTTATTCACTCTATTTTTTTTTTCTTTTTCTTTTTTATCCTTTTTTTCTTTCTTTCTCCCTTTCTCTTTTATTGCCAAGTTTTAGAGAGAGAGCTTTTCATCGTTTTGGCCGAAGCTTGAGAGAGAGTGAGAGTGATCTGAAACATAGTTGAAGACGATGAACCAATCGAGATTATTCTTTTCTTTTTCTTTTTTTTTCATGGACTAAATTCCAAAGGGTTTGTTTGGTGTCATGGAATTGGACCACTGAATTAGAATGAGAAAAGTCGATTCTATTTCTTTTGTTTGGTATCATTTATTTAACCATGGATTTGATATTCATTTATAACTTCTTATTTTGAAATCCACACTCCAATTAAAGAATTCTAAAATTTCTCTTTGGAATTAGATCCATAAAAGAGAGGTATCCTCTCGATTGATGCATTTATATTAATTGTCTAATTTATATGTGTATAAAAAATATCAATTAATTATAAATGTAAAATTTAAAGAGTTAAAAAAATAGTTTAATTTAATAATCATAGAAGTGGGGGTGTGAATTATTTTGGCGCTCCAAAACTTTTAGGCCCTGTTTGGTAACCATTTTCATCCCAAAAATTCTCACCCCATTCTCAATTTTTGGGATTTCTGTTTGGGAATAGCGTTTGGTAAATCATATTTCCATTCCCATTCCATTCCAAAATGAGAATCCATCTCACTTTTTTGTATATAAATGAGAAACAAAAAAAAAAAAAATTCTCAAATTTCCCATCCCATTCTCATTCCCTAAAAAGGACACGCTGGTAATTTTTTTTCATTTGTTATTGAGATCCCTCTTCAAACTTTGGCAACTACTTTTATTTCTCTTTTTTTATTTTTTATTTTTTCTTCTTCTTTAACGAGCTTCTTCCTTCTGCTCAGTGATTGTTCATCGTCGTCCTCAAGCCATCGTCGTCGTCATTTGCTTCTTCTCCATCCTCTATTGTCTTCGTTTGTCATCATCTTCGTCGTCTGCTTAGCATCGAAATCAAAAACCCTAATTTCGATTTTGAAATCGAACAATAGATTTCATTTCGAAAATGAAATCGATTTCCTAACAGCTTCGGCAGTGTTGTTCGTTTTGGTGGTGGTGTTCGCTTCGGTGGTGGTGTTGTTCATTTTGGTGGTGTTTTTCAGCTGTGTTGATGTTTGTTTTGGTGGTGTTCGGAGGTGGTTGTGTTCTCTCAAAATAGGATTTTAATTTTTATTTCGAAATAAGGTTTTGATTTTGATTTCGAAACCTCGATTTCGATTTTGAACTGTAATCGATTTCAATTTCGATTGGGGTTTAGGATTTCGATTTCGATTGTGATTTAGTGTTTGATTGTTTGATGATTTATTGATTGTGGTTTAGGGTTTATTCTTGATTTCTTGGGTAAAATCATTACCAAACGCGATTCTGTTCCCAGATCAAAAAAAAAATTACCGCTACCAAACGCAATTTTATTCTCAAAATGAAAGAAAATTATCATCTCATCCCATTTTATTCCCATTCTGCTGCATGGGATGGACACAAAATGGTTACCAAATGGGCCCCTAATGTCCTAATTTATGATATAGATTTGTGTGTATATTTTGGGATATATAAGTTGTTAGTTTATTAGAGATATTATATGATATAAACTTATAACGATTTGAAATGTTGTTTGATTTCAACCGCTAGATTTAAATCAACTGTTGTTTATTTGTCGATAATTCTATGATCTTAGCCATTGGATTTAATCTAACGGTGAAAAATTGGCTATGATTTATAGATTATAAAAAATTAATGTTCATCATATTAGAATTAGAAATGAATAATTGAATAATTAAAAAATTCAAATATATAAATTTAATATATTTCACGCTCACAAATTAGATCATTGTTCCTAGATCATTGTTTTTGGGATATGTAATGACCAAGGATTCCTTGTATCTAAAGACACTATATCGAGTTTTAAATTTATAAGTGTAAAAAAATTGCAAATGATAAATAAATAAAATAAAATAAAAAGTTTAATAAAGTACATATATATAAAATTTAAAACGGGTATAAAATACAATTAAATCATACCATTTTGTCAGAGTGAAAGTGAATTTTTTGGACGGAAATCCACCCTCCTCTTCTCCACAAAACATCCATAATCCAAACTCATCAATAAATTTCCCTCAAATTAGTCTAAACCCTTAATTAACTAACCCAAAAAAAAAAAATGAGGTTGCATTTGGGCAAGCAATTTGATAAATTAATCCATGGAATTAATAAATGATGTGATTTCAAAATTCTAAATTTTGAAATCTCATCATTTACAAATTCCTTATTTGAGTAAATGTTTTAAATGAATGATTTAATTGTGTAATTTTATATTTTCCCTATTTGGACAAACAAGTATTTGTACATAGAATTTTGAAATCAATTAACTTTTAATAATAAAAAATATTAAATTATATTTTTTGATTTCTATATCCTTTGAGGACTAAATAATAACTCTTTTTTTTTTTTTTATTTAGTAACTTAGTAATATAATTTTTACACCTATTTTAATAATCCAATTTTTATACCTATCCTAGTAATATAATTTTTAAACTATAACTTCAATTATACATCATTATTTTAATAATATGATTTTTATACATACGTTAGAAATATAATTTGATTAAATGACATATAGAAAGAAAAAAGAATTTTAAAATTCATATAATTACAAAATAAAAATTGGGATTGAAATGAAATGGACGAGGAATAAAAAGATTTAGAAATAACATTTGTTTTGAAGGGATTTACAAATCTCTCTTTATTCTCCTATTTTACGAATGAATAAATTTTATAATTCCTTCCTAATAGTACCCAAACAAAGAACTTACCAAAAAACGTTTGCGAAATCTTTTGAACAAATAAAATCCCTTACCCAAATGAAATTCCACCCCAAATCCTTTCAACATTTGGATTTCGAAGAAAATTATTTTTTTCTAAAAAATTACAGTAACTTTTATGGCATACAGTGACTTTTAAACTTTTGACAGTAATTTTAGACTTCAGGAAAACAATTACTGTAGAGCGTGGACTAAAATTTTGATTTTGCGAACTGTTAATCAAAAATCTCAATAAAATAAGCATAATAAATGTTCATTAACAAAATATACTTGTCAAAGTGCTACATATATGGTAGCATATTACAATTTTAATACTTTTTTTTTACTATTTATGTTGGAGATGCTCTAAGAAGACAATTAAGAATGAAGATTTGGTTATCTAATTTGTGATATTGAACTATTGAATAGACATTCCCCTAAGTCGTGAGACGATGGAAGACTTTTAGGCCTTGTTTAGTGATAGGTGTGATCTACCTTCATATTTTCAAACCAAATTAAGTTAGTTTTCGAGCGTTTATATAGTATTTTATTATGTTTTAATTAGTTTTCTTACTTTTTGTATAAATTAGGTGTGTGGGGGCAAAAAGATAGGAAACTGGAGCAAAAACGATAAGATCGAACCAAAAGCGGACGAAGTTACGGTGGATAAACAAGCTCAGAGGCAAAACTATGAAACAAGCCCACCGCTGCGGCAGTGAAGAAGCTGAGAATAACCAAACGCTACTGACAATCCACTGCTTAGGCAAAAATTCCACCGCTTAGGCAAAAATCCAGTAGAAAGATTTTCAAGTCCACCGCCTACTTCTTCGCCTAGGCGATTAGCCAAACCGACCTACCTCCGCCTAAGCGGAAATCCCTTCGCTTAGGCGGAAACTCTCTGCACATCCTTGATATTTATTTAGATATTTTAGGATATTTTGCCTATATATATCCTCTCTCCTCCCCTTTCTCCGGCCTCTCTTGCATTTTTGTACCCTTAGAATATATCTAAGGGTACATTTAGGAGTTTTAGAGGTAGAGCTCATATCCCGAAGTGGAGAAGACGGCGAATCGATCGTTGAGCGTTCTTAGCGGTTTATCTTCGGACGAGGCTAAGTTCTTCGATTGTTTTTCCTAATTTATTTATCTTAGGATCATGTGAGCATGTTTATCTTATTATTTCATTGTAAATGCGGCTATGGCCTTAGCTAAACATAGATTGTATAGATATTAACACTATATTTATAAAAACGTTGTTTGAATGATTTCGGTGTTTCGTTTGTGATTGTCCTTCATAGTTTGATTGTATTTATCGTATTGTTTGTTTATCATTCTTAGTTTGGTAAATGGAGAATATGAGGTTTTGACAAACCCCGAATTCGGATTAGGGTAAACAAACGCCACGATTCTATAATCTGGTCGGGGTTTGAGTTGTGGACAATCGATGATGTTGGAGCAAGACTCACGTGACCTAAGGTCGTTAAGACATTGAGGGGGACTTCTTCGTTAGCTCGAAGTTGCGTTATATCCCCCGTCTTACACTCGGGAGAGGTGGGGAAAGAGTTTTAGAACGGAGATTGTCGATAGGGTAAATACAACTCACCAATGACCCGGTCGGGAGTTGGATTGTGTGCAATCAATGATACTGAGCGAGACTTACGAGACCTAGGGTCGTTAAAATGTTGAAGGGGACTTCTTCGTTGACTCTAATTCATGTATTCTCCTGTCTTACACTCGAGAGAGGTGGCAGTGGAGTTTACGTACCGAGGTTGTCAAATAAGTCGAACACCGTAAACGTGAGTAAATCGAAATCAAATACGTATTTGTAAACACGTTAATCCCTAGGCAATTCTTTACCCTAAAACATATTAGCATATTAGTGTAGTTAATTTAGGTTATATTAGTATTAGGTTAATTAATTAAATATATTTGTTTTTCGCCTAGATAAAGTTAGGTCACGACAAATGCGGTATTCGATAGTAACGACACAAATCCCTGTGGATACGATAACTCGATCTTTCACGATCACACTATACTAAAACTTAGATCTCGTATACTTGCAAGTGTAAGTAGCGGCGTTATTCACGCGCTACCAAGTTTTTGGCGCCGTTGTAAGGGATTGTTTTGTTGATATTGCCAAAGAAATGCGATAACGGCTCAAGACTTAAGTTTTAGATAGGAGAATGTGTATCGTATTGTCGGGATTGTGTTTTATCGTTTATTGTCGATATTGTGTGTAAATGATTTAATTTTACTTTAGGCATTTATTTTGTATATAATGTTTCTTTGTAGTTTTGTTTTTGTTTCTTATGTAGGGTACTTGCCGATATTAGATCGTTGGGTATTGATGCATCACTTTCAATGGGATTCCAAACCGTTTTATGGTGCAGGGCCACGCAGATAATCCGGTGAGGCGTTTCGTTGAAAGATCGAGCTGATCAAAGCAAAACCTCGCCAAACTTGAAGGCGTTCTGAAATGTCAGGCCAAGGACATTAAACCACGCGCTTCTTGGGAGGCAATCCAAGGTCAAATAAATTAAATCCGCCACATCCAACTTGATTCGGAGGTGAGATCCTCTCGCCTCCCAGGTAAGTGTTCTAAACACCCTTTGTCAGCATACTTTAATTCAATATATTGAGATTGGTGATTGGGATCGCTGAAGACGCTGTCCATTTTGAGTTTGGAAGTGATGTGTAGTATTTAGTATTGTTAGTTTATGTGTTATTGTTTTCTTGTATTGCATGTGTGTTTAGGTTAGAATGTGTTTATGTTTTTGTATTGTTGTTTATATGTTGAGTTTTGCGTTCATCTGGGCCATTACCCGATGATGATAATTACCCCCCGGTTGTTTTCGAAGTCAAGGCTAATACTCATGCATGTGTGTTCTGTGTGCTTGACAATGTTTTTTGGTAAAAATTATTGTAGATCCTAATTTGCACAAGCACATAGACGCAATGCATTTCTATTCCATTGATTTGAGGACGATTATCGATTAACCAAATTCATGACACCTTAAGGATTCTAGAACTTGATTGAGAGGAAGATTGAGGTTAAATCCTAGGCGAGGTAATTCAGGAGACGTGATTTAGGCATTCTTTTATCGCTTGAGCCTTTTGAAGCCTACATGCAATATTTTTATCCCTCGTTACCCTGTCGAAGCCTAAATGCAAATTCAATTTTGAGCACATAAACTAATACCCTAGCCAGTTGACCTTTTCCAAACCTTAATCGCTGAACTAAAGGCACATTTGAGTGAATAAAGTTAGTCGTTGCAAAGGCTTCTTGATGTGAGCGGTTGGGTTTAAGGCAAACTTCTAATTGGTTCGGTATTTGAGTACTCACTTGTTGTTTTTCGTTTGTATTTCACACACTCTTTCAATTCTAACAATTAAATAAGTTTGGGGGTGTGATTGTTGAAAAGAAAAGACAGAAGAAAAAAATAATAATAAAAAAAAAATCAAGTGTACATATGGTTTTTAATTCCGTTCGTTTTTTACAAGTGAGAACGTCAGTCTTAAATGTTTGTTCGGGATTGTTTCCAATCTTTATATGGGGGTTCGAGAGTGATGTACCAAGCGTTGAGCTTTGGGTAACGTTAAGTTTATAACGTTAACCCATTTTCAATTCCAAAATACCATTGACTAACTATTCCTTAACCGAACCAAGTCCTAATGATCTCTATGAACTATTTAACCTACATTAGTGGAGAGTGCACTACAAGAAAAAAAGACTTTTTTATCACGCTTAGTAAATATAATTTATCTCGGTTTTTTAGTAAACTGTGATTATATAATTATACATGTCATTTAATCTCGTTTGAAAATAATTGTGTGATAAAAAAAAATCTTTTTATCTCATAATTTTAATCAACTGTGATAATATGTAATCCGTTTTCACCACGATTTTTTATTTTAACGGAGATAATAAGTTTCCTTCTGTTTTTTTCTTACCTCTTAAATGCAACATCTCTTCATTCACTCCCATACCCTAGCAGCCGTGCTCTCTCGATCGATCGATGTAGCCTCTCTTCGATTTCTCTCTCTCGAAATCTCTATCACAGCTCTGGTGATCTCTCCATCACCTTCGCCATCGCCATCACAGCTTTGGCGATCTCTCATCTCGAAATCGCCATCGAAATCTCCATCGATCTCGAAATCAAAATCGAAATCGCCATCGTACATTTGTCATCGTCATCGCTAAGTTTTCTCTCGATCTCGAAATCGCTGAGATCTCTCACTCTTGATCTCACTATGAATCTCTCTCTCTTTCTCTGTTACTGCTCCATCACAGCTTCCGGTGCTGCTCCCGTGGTGTAGGAAGATTGCAGTCAATCCGTAACTGTGAAGCATCCGGCCAACGATGAAGTCGTCTTCAGCAGATGCTACCTCAGATCCGCGGCAGTTCGAGCTTCGTGGTTCAATCCATGGCTTCAAATCAGGACGCCGTACTCCATCTTCGTAAGCTCTTTCTTTTGAAATTTAATTTCTTCTTCAGGGTTTTAATTTAGATATTCATTGTCATTGAAATACGTTAAATACCACTGTTAGTTTGGGGCACATTGAGGTTGTATATAACAGTACAACTAAGAGGTGATTTCCCTCATATATCTTAGTTTTGAATTGGATGCTTCTATGAATTTTTTGGATTTGTTTTAGCTTTTCTCCTATTTGTCCTTCAAAATTTCAGGGTATTTGTATTTTGATCTTGATTTTCCAGTTGGGTGCTTGAATTTCGTTTTGTGCATGTTCCTTGATCTCGATTTTCATTTTGCAACCTGTGAGCATATCCCTTTGTTAATTCCGTGACTTTGAGTTGCGTATGCCTTACATTCTTAACAGATGTCTGCAGCGACATTTGCTAAAGGCCTCCTTGACTTGGAAGGACAATTAACACCGATCCTGGTATTTGAAGTTGTTTGATTTCTCTATTGTTCTGTTTATTCATATAACTGAGATGACAAATAATTTTTATTTTAAGGTTTCACTGGTTATCAAGGACTCCTCTATGTTGGATGGACTTGACAATGCTAGTATTGAGATGGAAGATGAAGGTTTGTGTTTTTCCTTTACCTAGTTCCAACGTATTGTATTATATTTGTGTCAAAAATCAAAAGGTTAAATTGTTGAAAATTATCATATCCATCAACTTTGAACATCATTTGATTTTGGTTGAATTAAGTTTGACATGTAGCATACAAGTCATATGTTACAACTCATTTCATAGCTATTCCTTCTACAGTTCTACCCACATTTCCTGCCTCCATCATGCCTAGACTAGTTTGGTTCCTTTTTTTATCAAGGATTACTCATAGAGATATTCTGAAGTGAAGAATCAACGATGGCTTTCTTGATTGATCAAGAGTAGCACATTATTCTTGTGCCCCTTGTAAAGGGAGCTGTGGTAGTATAAATAATCTATAAAAATGCATCCAATAATTGGTTCAATTTCAATTGTAGTGTAACTTTTACATGAAAATCTAAGTGAGCATCAGTCTTAACCTAATGTGTCATCAAGTAATTCAATTTAGTAGGGGAAAATGATTATTATGTTTTAATTAGGTGTGAAGGTATTTAGAAGTAAAAAATTTAGGTCGATTGCATGTTCTATTTTTCTATAGCAGTGATTCTTTTCCCCATCTTTTTCCCCAGACTTGTTTGAATGAGAAAGTGAAAACAGTTCATAATGGTGGATCATCTTAAAACCCTTGGATGGTTGATGGGGCTGGACTTCCCCCAAATGCTTCTCAACTTCTGCTTGAACTGGTAATAACTCTTGATATGTCTTGTACTGCTGCCTAGTTTCGTTTGTTTATACTCGGAAATCATAATCCTTGAATAAAGAATCAGTTATCTATCACATGTTTTATTTCGACTAATTCAGGGCTACTTTATGCAATTATAATATATAATATCAACGCCAGTTTGCTTCAGAGTCCTAGGTTTCAAAAAAAATGGTTAGAAATTGCATGTTAAGAGGAAGGAATAATAATGTAAGTGAACGAGAAATTTTTCGTTAGTTAATTGACTTTCGGTTTATTTTCCTTCTTTCAAATCTTTCAACTAGGTAAAACTGACTAAAAGGTCACCGAACAAGTGAGACTACTTGCCAAGGATGAAGATGAGAAACTTGCAGAGACTGGCTCATATGATGTAATACCTCCATATGATCAAGCAAGGGCACTTGGTAAAACATATATAGATATTGATCGTATTGATGTTTGCTCAGTGGAGAAAACTTGAAAGAGACTCGTATTATGAACGTAAAGAGTAAGCGTTTATGCTATATGACATTAGTTGTTTTAGAAATATGAAATTCATTTTTAGCTAATTTTTGGTAGTATTTTTTTATATAATAGTGCTGCTTTTTTTGTAATTTCTTTTTTAATATATATATGAGAAACTATCACAGTTTTTAAATGTGATAGAAAATAGGGTAACTATCTCGATTTGATACAAAATTGAGATAAATACAAGACACACAAAATCCACTAATATTATTATATTTATGAATAGAACCCTCTATTATTTCTGATTCTTTTGGGACACATTAATTTCATATCATTTAGTTATCAAAGCAAAAACCTTGTAGTGTGACCCTTGAGAATAACTAATTTGTTGTCACGTGAGTATCTACTAAGTCTACCTTCCGCATGCCTTCAAATTATTCTTTTGTAAAATTCTATGCGAGCTAAACTATCATTTAATTAACATGCACATATTTTAACTACTTAAATTATCATTTAATTAGTATACATACATATTAACTAACATACATATTAACTAGCATGCATACATATTACTAAATTAACAACTAAACTAATTCATTAACTAATTTACATTATAATATTTTTAAAAAATTAATTAAATTAATATTTAAACTAAATATGTAACAATAAGTAAATTAACAAAACAAAACAAAAGTATTTAATCAAATTTAACTAATAAATAAATTAAACAAAATACATATAAATAAACTTACCTTTAATAGGAAGAAAAAACCGAAGTGAAAAAGACGAAGTCAATGGTGGGGTAGTAAACAAGCGGAGTGAAGAAGAAGAACAAAAATTATGAAAAGAGTAGAGGAAATCAATAGCAAATGGAAAGGGAGAGGCTGGTAAAATTAGCAAACACTCAATCAGTAAAAAAAAAAAAATTGACAGAGGGGGTTTTATATAAAATTTGGACTGGGGATAGTCCAAATCCTATATAAAAAGATGGTCAACATGAGATGACCATTCAGTCTGGTCATCTCATGTTCAGAAGCCACTGTAGCCGCTGCAGCGGCTGCCTCGGGAACGGGCGAAATCGCCCATTCCTGAAAAAAGAAAAAAAAAATTGAATTGATTTGTACCCGGGGATCCGATCTCCGAGTATACCAATTTTTTTATTTTTTATTTAAAAAAAAAAAAAAATCATACCCGGGGATCTGATCCTCGGGTATACGCCTGCCCAAATTAATACCCGGGGTTCAGAACCTCAGGTTTAAATACCCAGGGATCCAGATTCCAGGTAGCACTACTTATGTAAATAAGTTGAAAAACGTCCTATTTCAGTATTTTTCTTTTAAAAATATATTAAAAGTGTAAAGAACTCAAGTTTCTCAAATATAGTAAGAAAGACAAGCATGGGAGGCTTATATTTATAAGGTTCTGGATTTTGATATGCTCTGGTAGCGATAGATTTAGAAATTTAATAGAGATGAATTTTAAAATTTATTTAGAAATTTATTGAAAATTTATGTAAATTATTAAAATATTTAAATTGATTTACAAAAATATGGGTGAAAATGTAAATATTTAAAGGGGCACTTGCCGATATCTCCTTATAAAATGACAAAACAACCGGATGAACATTTTCAAAAAATTTGTTACAAATTAATCCTTTAGGTGTTTTTCTTTTATTTATTTTTTATTTTTTTATTTTTTTGACAATGTTGCTCCTCCACCTATTTACTTGATATATAATTTCCTAAAAAATAGAAATTTAAAATTATTTTATTAAAATCTAAATAATTATTATTTTACACATTTTTTCATTATATAATTATATATTGAGATTCGTATTAATAAGATTTTAAAATGATATCTTATTTAATAATTTTTTTTATTAGTTTCAAATTTATATTACATTCAAAATGATACTTTCAGAATTTTTAATTTTTACATTCGGGTTACATTCAACGTGCTATTTCAGAATTTTCATAGTTTTCTATATCATGTTGAATTCATCATCAATTTTTCATCAAAAATTCACATTCGTATTACATTTAACATGAAATTCACGTTCGTGTTATATTCAACACAAATTTAAAAAATCACCGAGTAGATTTGAATTTTTCTAGATCTAAAATTTTTCAGATAAGAGAGAGAGCGATAGATTTGGCGGCAAACGACGCAACAAAGAGAGATAGCTCGGAAAGGAGTACGACAGGAGAGAGCGCAAGGCAAACGGCGAGCACGGCAGCGAACGAACAACAACAGATCTAGCAGCAAACGACACAGCACAGAGAGAAAAAAAAAATTAAAGAAAAAAAAAATTACTCAAAACAACAATCTCATAGTTTCTCCTTTTATTTAAATAATTCATCAATCAAAAACCAAAAAATAAAAATAAAAATCCATCCCCATCACCATGGATACAACTCATAACTGTTCCCATCCCCTTTATAAAATATCCCCCTCTCCTCCACCCTCCATGAACACACCTTACTATTAAAGCATTTCCCCTCTATCTGATGAGTGTCCCACGCCACAAACCTCTTCTGCTTTGCCTCCCACCTTTAGTTGCAGAAGAACAGGGTTGTAAAGACAATGTTAATCTTGAATCTCTAGTGGAAATTGTTATTCCGGTATAGGATATGTTGTCCGAGGTCGTTGTCGCCGGATTTGCAGTGAACGTTCACCGGGCCGGCGTTCAGGACGGCGATGCCGTTGATGACGTGGACTTCATAGGACTTTTGGATGAAGGAGTTGGCTACTTGGAGTGAAATGGCCAAGGACATTATGAGTATGGAGATGAAATTATTTGTGAGGCTCACAGTATATACTTCCTTTTATATTTTTGTGGTTTCTACACCAGTTCACCTTCCTCTTCGCGTCTATAGCTGAATCGGACTTACCTCGAGTTATCACTACTGTTCTGGATGAATCTAATTATGTTGTGTGGGCTCAAGAAATGTCTGGTTTCTTCCATGGACAAAAATTGTGGCGTTACGTGACTAGAGATATTACTGAACCCAAGAAGAAAGATGATGAAGATGCTGACAAATACATTAACCATCTAGAGGACTGGGATAGTAAAAATCACCAGATTCTCACATGGTTCCGTGCCACCATTATCCCGGAGATCAAATTTCAATTTGGTACTCGCCATACAGCAAAAGAAGCTTGGGATCTTCTCCAACAACGCTACACCAAGGCAGATCTTTCAAATCGGTATCATCTTCTTTCTACTCTTCATAACATGCGCCAAGAACCTGGGCAATCTGTCTACAGTTTCTTATCTCATATGACTGCCGTGTGGAATCAGCTAGCTCTCACTGAGCCAACCTAGGAATGCACAAAAGACGCTAATGTTCATGGAAAGTACCGTATTGAGACACGCATCATGCAATTCCGAATGGGCTTGAGAGACGAATTTGAGCCTGTATGAGCTTCAATCCTACACCGGGGCGCGATACCTTCCCTAAACAACGTCCTTTCTGATCTACTCAGTGAGGAAACTCGTTTTGCCACATTACAAGGATCTCATACAAATATTGCCCTTGCAGCACTAGTCGCTCCTGCATCACCAGTTGTTTTTTCCACACCAACTACCAAGGAGCCCTTATACTGTAGGTATTGTCATTCATAAGGGCATGAATTGCTCAAATGTCCCAGAAGCCCTTATATTGTAGGTATTGTCATTCATAAGGGCATGAATTGCTCAAATGTCCTTTTCCCCTATGTAAAGTATGCAGAGAACCGGGTCACTACCTTGGACACTGTCCTAAACTTCCATCTGGGAATCAATCAAATGGGAACCCATATCGCTCTCGAGGCTCTCGCAATTGGTTCTATTCCAAGCCAAGAAATGTTGCTGTTGTAGCCACTGATGCTACACCAACTTCAACCAGCTCTTCACCTGATTGGAGTGGTATCTGTACCGCGCTTACTGAGGCTTTAAATAAAACTGGTAATAATATAGCCATGTCAACTACACCAGGTACATCTTGATGGTATTTTGATTCTCCCTGTTTCAATCACATGACTTCTAATGCCTCTATCTTTTCCTCTAAAACCCGTGATGAGCATGCACCTACTATTCACACTGCCAATGGATCAAATATGTTGGCTAGCCATACTGGACATGTTGATAGTTCTCATTTGTCTATCCCTGACTCATATTTGGTTCTTAATCTTACGCTTAATCTTATATCTATTGGACAACTATATGATCTTAGACTTGACTTGTATTTTTCTTCTACTGGTTGTCGTGTGCAGGACCTTCAAACAGAAAAACTCCTTGGAATCGTCCATAAAGTTGGACGCCTCTTTGAGCTCACTCACCTCCAAGTCCCATCTTCACCATCACCAAACCAATCAGCTGCATCCATCCCAGCACTCTCACCCGTGGAATTGTGGCACTCTCGATTAGGTCACACTTTATCCAACCGTCTACGTTCTCTTATTTCTAGTAGTCAGTTAGGTTCATTTCAGCATGAGTCTTTTCATTGTATTCATTGTCAACTTGCAAAACAATTAGCTTTACCTTCTAATTAAAGTCAGTATGTTTCTCTTACACCTTTTGATTTAGTACATTCTGATGTTTGGGGGTCTTCTCCTCATGCATTAATGGGTAGTGCTCGCTATTTTGTTATATTTGTGGATAACTATTCTCGTTATACTTGGTTGTTTCTTATGAAAAATAGATCTAAACTCTTTCAAATATATTCTGACTTTTCTTCTATGGTCCAAACTCAATTTTCTCGTAATATCAAAGGTTTTCGTTTAGATAATGCAATGGAATACAAAGACCGTGCCTTTCTAAACCTACTTCAGAAAAATGGCACGCTTCCCCACTGTTCATGCCTTGGAACCTCTCAACAAAATGGTCGAGCCGAACGCAAACATAGACATATTTTTTATATCGTTCGTGCTCTACTCATTTCGTCATCATGTCCTGAACGTTTCTAGGGTGATGCTGCCTTAACCGTAGTATACACAATCAACCGTGTCCCTTCTGCCACAATCCACAATCAATCCCATTCGAACGCCCATTCAGTCAACCTCCTGATTACTCTAAGCTCAAAGTCTTTGGTTGCACTTGTTTTGTTCTTCTCAAACCACATGAACACAACAAACTGCAATCGAGGACTCACCTATGTTGTTTTATTGGATATGGTATTGAAATAAGAGGTATCGGTATTGGGATCCTATTTCTAAGACCCTTCGTGTAAGACCCCGACTTTTGACCTATATAAAATTCAAGCCGCGTTTTAAATATTTCAAAAATACTGGGGTAGATTTCGATATTTATTTTATGAATTAAAATTTTAGGAGGGTGTATGGGAATTTTGTATAAACATTAAAACATAGTCTGGGTTTAATTTCTACCCCACCATAACATAAGGGGAGGTTTGTGTATTATTACAAAAAAATATCTTCATTAATTTATATATATATATATATATATATATATATATATATATATATATATATATATATTGAGAAAAGGGGAGTTGGTGAAGGGATAAGGGGGTGACAGGGAGCTGTCCGGAAGGTGAGCTTATGCACACACACACACACACACACATACACACACACACACACACACATATATATATATATATATAGAGAGAGAGAGAGAGAGGGGGGGGGAATCAAGAGTGGATAAAGAAGAATCGAGAAGCCGAGCAGAGAAGAGAAAGAGAAAGGAGAACCGGAGAAGAGTAAGAGAAGGCAGCCAGCGGCGGTTTGTGAGTCGCCACTGGTCGACTGACTTTTGACAGAAAACAGAAAGACGAAGAGAGAGAGGGAAGTCCGGCGAGTGTCAGTGTGCTTCATCTTCATTAAAGGTGTGTTTTCCCCCCTGTTTTCTGTTATGGTTTGGAGATAAAATTAGTGTGTGTGTTGACATATTTGTGTGTGAGTGTATGTTATTGGTTTTGGGTGGTAGTAGAGGGATCGACGGTGGATGGTGGTGGGGCGTCAGCGTAGTCTGTCAAGTAATGCATGTGTGTGTATGAGATGTGTGGGGGGGGGGTATTGCAGTCGTGGTGATGATTGTGAGGTCCGTGGGTATGTTTTGTGTGGGTTATTTTTGTGTAAGCCATAGGTGGTGGTGGTTGCCGGAGTTGGGGGAGAGAAGAAAGAGAGAATGATCGGTGGGGTGCAAACAGGGTAGAAAGACAGAAGAGTGTTCGCCTAGGCGGTGGGAAGTTTGCCTAGGCGGTGTGGTCAGTGTGCAAGAGGGTGATCCATCGCCAAGGCGGTGGGAAGTTCGCCTAGGTGGTGAAACTGCAGTGTGAAATTTGGAGAAAGGGAGAAGTTGGTTCACCTCAGCAGTGGGTTTAGCACTAAGGCGGTGGACACTAAGACAATAATAACTGAATTTTGGAAGAGATCAATAATTGGTTCGGATTGGGTAACACTCTAAATTACATTTGTGACTTCTAAACTTAGTTTGTTTAGTTTTAGAATTTTTAATAAAGGAATAAGGGGATCATTTATACGAATCAAGTAAATAAGATAAATAGTAACAACACTACAAAATAATATTAACGATATTAAAACTTGCTAAATTATATGTTCGCATAACAAACGTGGAGAGTAGGAAATTAATGGTCGTAGGATTTGTATTACACAAATAGGTGATTTATCTCTATAATATTAATTTAGGTTCTGTCACAAATAGGTTCACAATTACCGGAAATTCAGTAGCGGGTAGTCAGTGTAGCTTCTGAGAGCGGATTATCAGGTGAGTGTACTGTCTTCTTGCGAACTTATTTTTATATTTACATATGATGAAATCTGTGTTTGTTTCCACTGTATGATTTTAAAATGATAATGGATCAAGCGGGTTTTGTTGGAGTGAGTTGATGAAACGAATTTTTGAGGAATTGTATTGGTCTATGAAAAATAAGGATATTTTATAATTTTCGTGGGATTTTGGGGTGAGTTGGCGGAAATGGATTTTCGTTAAAATATGGTGGCTTTAAAATAAAGTTGAAAAATGAGTTTTGTTGAATTTGGTGGTTTTAAAAGAGAATAGAAAATATTTGGTTTTCATAAAAATAGAGAGGGGAAAATGGTTCTGTTAAAATTAGACGGTTTTCAATTAAAAGTGAAAAATATGATTTTCGGATTTAAAAGTTGGTTTTGTGAAAAAGAGGTGGACGTTGGTGATTTTGACGGTATGGATGAGATGGTGATTTATATTATGGTCTGTCCGGAGGGTGGTCCGGCAGATAGATATTTATTTGTGATTTGGTGGTGATATTATTGAGTTGACTATGCTATAGTTTATGATGTCCTGTCCGGAGGGTGGTCTGGCAGGTGGTGATTTATATTATGGTCTGTCCGGAGGGTGGTTCGGCAGATGGATATTTATCATATGGTGATTTATATTATTGGCCTCCGAAGACGTCCGGTAGGCGGTGATCTGCGCAGTTAGGTCCACTAGGAAGGCATATCCTACGGATGGTTACGGTACCGTTGCAACTCCCGATCGTGAGGTTAAAATGATTACTATGGCTTAGCCGGTGGGTATAGGATTGAGATGTGTGTTTGAGTTGGGGTGTTTCATATATATATTGGGTGATTTATTATTGATTATGGTGTTTGGAAACTTATTTATACTGTTTTACTTTCATTGCTGATTTGATACTGGAGATTTTACCAACTGTGTGGTGGATATATATTTACGCTTGATCTATTTAAATGTTGTATTATTTAGAATGTATTATTGTCATGATAAAAAATAATTTTTACTAAGAAGGCAGTACACTCGCAGGTGAATCTTTTAGGAGACGGTCCCTTACTGGCATTAGGTGGAGTCATCTGGGAATTTTTGCGTTTAGCTGTCAGAGGTGAACCATAATAAAGAAAAAGATTATGCTATCTTGTATAATGAATTGTATAGTAATTTATGGTATTTTGTAATGTATAAAAAAAATTTAATGTAACAGGTAATGTCATGTTGTCATCACGCCGGCCCTGGGATGACGGGTGTCCGGGACGGGTCATGACACTTCGTATCTCTCGTCATGTCATCTTTTGGGAACATCAAATGTTCTCTTCTTTACGATCATTTTATACGTTAACCCTCATTAACTTCATATTCTTTACTGATCCATCTATTGAGTTATTTCCTGATAATCCAGTTTTAGGTACGGTTGAGTCTATCTCAGATTCATCAACTGATATCACCCCTTCTATTTTGGAACTAACAGCTGACCTTATTTCTTCAAACCCAGCTCCAGCTCCAGCTCCAGAACCATCAACTGACCGTACCCCTCGAACCCAATCGGTCGTGCTCGAGAATATTTCTATGTCTGATGAGTCTGCAACAACTCCCTCTAAGAGCCATCCTTTAGATCACTCCCGCAGATCTACCAGGATAACTCATCATCCTTCTTATCTTACTGATTATCATTGTTTTTCCACTGTACTTCATCTGCATGAGCCTCAATCCTATTAAGAGGCTAATACAAATCATCTTTGGCAGAAAGCAATGGACGAAGAACTTCATGCCGTAACTAAAACTCATACCTGGGATATTGTTGATCTGCCCCCTAGAAACTCTTATTGGGTACAAATGGGTGTTTAAGATCAAGACACTTTCTGATGGTTCTGTTGAGAGATACAAAGCCCGGCTTGTTGCCAAGGAATTTTTTCAGGAATATGGTATTGACTATGAAGAGACATTTGCTCCAGTGGCGAGACTCACATTTGTCCGTACACTTCTTGTTGTCGCCGCCATTCAAAGATGGACCCTCTTTCAAATGGATGTCAAAAATGCATTTCTCAATGACGATCTTCTTGAGGAAATCTATATGCATACCCCTCCCGGCCTAGATGTCCCTCGAAATAAAGTTTTTCATCTTCGTTGTGCCCTGTATGGTTTAAAACAAGCTCCACGTGCCTGGTTTGCCAAATTCAGTATTACTATTTGTCAGTTTAGGTTCACACCTAGTGCTCATGATTCAACACTGTTTATTCATCATACTGCCAATGATATTATCCTTTTTTTACTGTACGTGGATGATATGGTTATTACTGGAAATTATCTACGCGGCTTTTCTGAACTCAAAAAGTTTTGAAGTGGCCAATTCAAGATGAAAGACCTTGGCGTACTCACCTATTTTCTTGGCCTTAAAGTCTCATCGGGTTCTGATAGATATTTTCTCTCTCAGGCTAAATATGTCTTGGATCTCCTTTCTAAGGCTGGGATCACTAACTCAACCACTGCCACTACTCCTCTCGAGCCGAATGTCAGACTTACCCTACTTGATGGTTCACCTCTTCAGGATGCCACTCTATATCGTCAACTAGTTGAAAGTCTTGTATACTTTACTGTCACTCACCCTGACATTGTCTATGCCGTTCATCAAGTCAGTCAATTCCAAAATCACGTGTTGTATAACTTATTGTTTTCCAAAATTATGAATAATATTTTTATGACAAAATTTAAAATTTGGCAAACCTCAAGATGCAGATAAACATTGCATACTTTATAAACACTGCATACTTTAGGGACTAAAAATATAATTTTCTTTTTTTCTTCTTTTGAATCATTAATTGAGCTTTTTGTACCTTGCACCTCTAAAGTTTTGGAGAAATCTCACTTTAGTCTTTATAATTTAAATTTGAACACATTAAATCTTAAAGTATCCAAATCGTGTCTAGTTGGTCCTTTTGTCATTTTTTATGACGAAATTCATCTACGTGGGTGATTCTGTATTTTACGCGTTACTGATTTCCGTCATAAAAATTAACGAAGTTATTGATTTGGACTGAAGTGAAATTTATCCGAAACTTCAGGGGTACAAATAATTTTGACAATTTAACCTTGAATTAGTTTATTAGTGCTAATCCTAAATAAAATCTCAAAAAATTATGAAAATCTACAATTAAATTTCAAGCATTTAAAAAAAGAAAAAAGAAAAAAGTAATTATGACAATATTCAAAGTAGATTACATTAAACATTAAATGGTTCCTCAATTAATTAGGGCACAACTATTTATTATTCACACATTATTATTCTTCCATATATTTGCACTCCACTTAATTTGAATTTAAAGATAGGTGTAGTGATCCAAATTGTTCATTGGCTAAAATTAATTTTTTTTAAATGTTTAGAGGTTTGTTCACTTTGCACCCCTAAAGTTTGTCGAAATCCACCAATTTTGTCCTTGTACTTTCAATTTAAACACGTTAAACCCCCGAAGTATCTGAATTGTGTCTAGTTAATCTAAATTGGTAACTCCGTTATTTTTTAAAATAAAAATCAGCCATGTATCAAACACGTAATCACCTACGTGGGTGAATTCCATCATAAAAAATGACAGAAATAGTAACTTGACATGATTTGGATATTTCAAGGTTTGATGTGTTCAAATGAAAAAAAAAATGGACTAAAGTGAAATTTCTCTGAAATTTCAGGATTGCCAAGTACAAAAATCTCAAATATTTATATAAATTTGTTAAATTTTTATATTCGCAATGAAAATAACATTTACGGGCAAAAAGAATAATTATCAACCTATCCAGGGCCAAAAAAATAATTGCTTTTGAGTCTCAATTTAATAGCGGCACCAATTTTTTTATGGCACGGTATATATTTATATTTTTATTAAATAAAAAATAATTACACTCCTAATTAAACAATTTTAATTTAAAAAATATTTTAGAAAGTGATTTGTTCAATATGTTTTTCTTTTTATGTCAATTTTAATTTGTGCAATTTGAGAATGATGGAATCCAATTTTTATATTTTTCGTCCAATAAAATTGAATTTTACGAGAATAAAATTGATTTTTTCTATCTAATTTTATTTTTCTTAAACTTTTAAATTTAGAGAGAGAATGTAAACGTAATAGGGATTTTGACACTTTCTACCATTGAAATTTAACCAAAAATTCACTTTAGTCCCCATGCTTTCAATTTAAAAATATAACGTCGTGATCTTTCCTAATCATCCCACAGTTCAAGTCTTTATCTTCCACTACAATTTTAGACAGAAAATAGCCACTTGACAGTTGACATGCATGTGATTATTTGTAAGAGGTTTTATGAGCACTTTCAACCTCTTCTTTCCCGCTTTTCCATTCTCTTTCTTGCTTAAATACTCATAAATCAGAAATATGGATATAACATAATATGAGTGTATGTGTGTGTTTTATAGAAATTTTTTAAAGGGCAAAAGAAAATGATGAAAATGTCCTACTTAAGATCCTCTTAAACATAGTGGATGCAAAATAGGTAACTAATTGCCATCCAAAATTGAAAGGAAGCTATTAAATTTAGACTGAAGTGGGATCATTACGAAACATAGAATATAATGTCACTACAAGAAAAATGAGATTCTGCTATGAATTTTTTTGGCGATGACACAATAATCGTCGTCAAATGTGTCTATTAACTACAAAATGAATAGTCGTCGCCAAATGTGACCTCTTTTGGCCACGAAGTGTAAATTTGTAATCAAAGATGGTTAATAGGCGACGAAATTATAGAACTCGTCGCTATTGGTACGACCAATTCTTAGCGCCAAACAAAAAAAAGGAAAAAAATTCCCATTAGCGTATTAGCGACGGAAACATTTCGTCGCCAATGTGGTACGAGATATTTTTTTATTTGGCGACGAACCCCTTTCGTCGCGTTTTGTCATTGCAAATGTATGGGAGACGAAATAGATTCGTTGCCAATGTGACCGCCTATATTTAACATTTGGAGACGAAAAAAAAAAAGTGCTAGCAAATATTGATGTTCCCGCTGGCGTACGTCGAAAGCCTCTTCTTTCTGTCTACCCTCTCTCTCTCTCTACAGTCTGACCCTCTCCCTTTAATTATAAGTCACTTAATGGTTTCCTAATACATATATTAAAATAAAATAATAACAATAATAATAATAATAATAAAAAAAAAAAAAATAGAATTGGAAACTTAAGCTCCAAAAAAAAAAAAAAGGCAATGGAAAATTTTCCTCTTCCCGCTCCCGAAATCCTCTTCTGCATCTCCCGAAATCCTTTCTTCATCTCCCCTCTCTCTCTCTCTCGGCTCTCTCTTTTTGCTCTCTTCTTACAAGCGGCCACCGTCACTGCCATCACCGTTGAGGGTCATCGCACATCGGCCCCATCTCCATCGGCCTCGCCAACACCATTACCGTCGCTTCATCGTACATCACCCCTCAGATCTAGCCACCTTCGTCAGATCTGGCCAATGCAACAGCACCAGACCACTGCGAATCACCTCTCTCGGTTTTCCTCTCGTTACAGGTTCGTTTTCTTTCGACTTCTCAGATCATTTGTAACTTCTCTATATTTTGCGCAGGCACAAATTGCTCTCTCTTGATTTGTAACTTCTCTGCATTCTCTGCATCGTCGTCTTCCTCTAGCGTTGTTGCTCTCTTCCACTAGGTATGCCCTCTTCCCTCTCCTTTATATGCCCTAAAAACTGTTTGGTCCTTTCCGGCGTTGCAATCGAACATCCAAGAATCTCTCGCCGCCCTTCAAACTAAACCGCTTATCATGCTTCTCTTTTCCCCTTTCTCCTTCAATTTCGTCATGGGTATCCCGCAAACCCCAAAAATCACAGTCGATTTTGTTCTTGAGTTCTTGATTGTGTTAGAGTTTTGTTCTTTAGTTTTCATTTATATAATTGTTATAAAAAGTAAAATTATTAATTTTGTTATAATTTGTTTCTACTTTGCTCCCATAATTTGATAGAAAAGTGTGTCAATTTCTGTTCTTTGTTCTCTGTTTCTGTTTCTATTGATCCATTAATATTAAGGTTGTGTTTATCCATGGAATTTGTAAACGAGTGCTAAAAAATTATCATTAATGTGTACGTTTTGGAAGTCATATGTTATGAGGTCAAACCTGTATCTGTTTCCGTTTCTGTTTCTGTTTCCATTGTTGTTTCTGTTTCGGTTTTGGTTTCTGTTTCTGTTTCTATTTTGGTTTCTACTGCTGCTGCCGTCGTTGCTGTTTCCGTTTTTGTTTCTGTTTCCATTGTTGTTTCTGTTTTTGTTTCTGTTTCTGTTTCTATTTTGCTATTACTCTTTTTGATTTGATTCTATGTCTATTCTTATATTTTCTTCGGTTTAAGCTGCAAAGTTGATTGTTTTTGTATGAATCTAAAGCTCAGTTCATACAGTTTCTATGTTGACATATCTGTTTTGAGTAAGAACTTATTGAGGTGATTAAATTTAGGGAATTCAGAGTGGTGTGTTCACACAAAATTAGGTTAGAAGCTAGTGAAAGCTAAAGTTTGTTTATATATATATATTTTTTTTCAGATCGCAAACTTTCAATACACAACCACGGTTCGCTCAAATTTTAAAAAATAGATTACTTCATATTCATAGTTTTCAATTTGTTAACGAACACATCCTTTAGTCATAAACTAAACGAAGCATGACCATATTAAAATTTTGCCCCTCATTATGCATTTTCATATTCTTTTGGCACTGCTTCACCGAGCACATCCTTTAGTCATAAGCTAAACGAAGCATGACTATATTAAAATTCTGCTCCTCATTATGCATTTTCATATTCTTTTGGCGCTGCTTCACTGAGTCTTATGGTTGTTTAGCTAAATAGCTAAATCATTATTGATTTGTTCTTTGAGGCTACTTTTGAGGTTCTTTGAGGTTACTTTTGGTATGTAATTTTGAAATAGAAACTTGGAAAATACCCACGCAAACTCATAGACAGCTGTGAATTGGAACACAGGGTTATTCGACTAGAATAAATAAAGATTTCCTTTCTGAATCTCATTAAATTGACCACCAAAATACCAAACCCTCCCCTCTTGGTGATTTCTTGATAATCTAATCATAATTACACCCAATATTCATGTTTGATAAAATGTCATAATGTTGTAATTTTTAATAAAAAATTCAGTTTTTATTTTCTAATTTCAGAAAAAAAAAATCATTTACATGTGAATTAATTTTCTCCATTCTATTTTCAGCTTTTTAAGTTGAGCCCTGTCCAATCGGTTTCCATTGCTGAAAGGTCAGAAATCGCCAAAGAGGTATGAAAAGTAATGTTTTTCAGTGCTCATTTATTTGCCTACGTAACACAAGAAGTTGGATAAGCTAACAGTTTTTCATCGTAAACGGTTTTCAGTTTCAGTTGGAAAGATTTGTTTCCTGTCTATTTTTTGGACTTGCTTGGAAGTAATAAATGTGTTACAATTGAATGTAGGTTTTTGGTACCATGAATGTCCTATTTGAATATTATTCCGTGTTTATAATTGTTGACTCTGGATAGTATTCTATGCACTGCAGAATATCTTGTTGTTTGGACATGACATTATCATGTAAATATGGTTAAGTAAATACCAACTGCCTTTTTGTTGTTCTTTCTACCTTTGACCAGAAAACCTATTCAAGAGGATTCACTTTTCAATTTAGAACGGAGGAAGAAAGTAGGGCCTTCCATTGAGCATTAGAGCAATGGAAGAAGGCAGTGGTTGTTCAAGGTGTTTTCTTGATACCTGTCAATATTATTTTTATAAGAAAAATCGGTTAATATATTTTTAGTCACATTTTCATACTATGCATATTTAGCTTTGTTACATCTAAATTGTTTGTTCAATATTTGTACTGTTTGCATGTGATTTGTTAACAAATGTTTTAGACATGAAAATTTTAGATTGAATTAAGGCTTCCTTTCAGGGTATGTGAGTGAGAACCTATTCAGAACATGCATGCAAAAGTTTAACTTGTTTCCGTTTATGAAATGAGTGTTTTTTCAACATCTTCTACGGTGCCATTGTTGCCTTATGTTGTCATTCATAAATTTCAAGGGAAGTCAACTGTTGCAACTAATTATTCTTTAAGAAATAATGGATAGAGTATTTGGTGTTTAATTTTCAACATTTTAGGCATGTATTTCTGGATAGCAGCTTGGTGGGCTGAATTCATAATGTAGGTTTCTGTTCTGTTGTTGCTGCTATTGCTGTTTCCATTTCGGTTTCTATTTCCGTTGCTATTTCTGTTTCGGTTTTGGTTTATGTTTCTGTTGCTGCTGCGGTTTGTGTATCAGTTGTTGTTTCTGTTTCCGTTGTTGTTACTATTTCCGTTGCTGTTTTTGTTTCTGTTTCCGTCGTTGTTTCTGTTTTTGTTGTTGTTGCTGTTTATTTTCAAATATTAGGGGCAAAAAATATATTGAATGAAAGGAGGTTAGGATTCACTCAAAACAAAATTCTATTTCTATTTGTGTTTACAGATTCATATTAAATTTTTATTAAATTTGTGTCGGCAGATAAGGGCGTGCACGCCAAAAAACGTAGACCAACTATAGGACGTGGGACAAGCAAATTACTGAAGGCTAATGATAACAATTCATTGAAGATTGAATTTGATTCCCTTTTTAATAGGCCAACGGATGATGATATGGCAAGTAAGTTTTCAAGTGTGATGAGATATATTGTGAGAAATTTTGTACCCATGAATGGGGAAGTAAACACGTGGACAAAAATGTCAGACATTTTGTTTTTTTGTTATATTAGTGTTTAAGGATATTGGTATAGTTGGTATATTTTGACTATTTGATTTTTAAGGTAATTGTATGGTTTTGTTTACTTTTTGTTGATTGGATGTGGTTATAAATTGACATTCATAATTCTAAGTAAAGAAATTTGCTACAATTTTTTTATTACAAAAATATTTGGTCGCAGAATGTTTTCTCGCAAATTTAAATTTTGTTTTGGCAACCAAAAAAAATTCGTCGCCAATTGTTTCCTACTTTCATATATTTTTGGCGACAAAAATAATTTCGTCACCAAAACAATTTCCAGCCATTTCAGTCTTTTTTTGCGACGAAAATTTTCTTCGCTAAAATATTATTTCTGCCATTTATAATAACTTTTTGGCTACAAAATGAATTTATTAACTACAAATTTAGTTACGAAATAATTCGTCGCAAAATAGTAGTCTTTCGCTACGAAATTAAAATTCGTCACCAAAAATCTTCTGCTACGACACATAGGTTACAAAATTGGAACAGTAAATTTTTCATCACTAAAACATTTTCGCTACGAAATTAGGGATTTGACTACAAAAAAAATTTGTAGCCAAATCCCATTTTTCTTGTAGTGTGTGGTTAAATTCAAACTACAAAGACCAAAGTGAAATAATGGTCAAAACTTAGGGGTACAAAGTGTCAAAACACCAAAGTAAAATTAAAATTTATTCATTCATCAACCAACTCAAATTTATATATAAAAGAGGTTTTTGCACTTTGTACCCCTAAAAGTTAAGAGAAATTCCACTTTAATCTCTGTACTTTCATTTTGAACACTTGAAACCCTAAAATATTCAAATCATGTCAAGTGAATCTAAATCGTTAACCCCGTCATTTTTTTTTTTACAGAAATCACCCATGCGGATGATTTATGTGCTTTACATGTGGCTATTTTTTGTCAAAAATAAGGACGGGATTTAAGATTTGGACTTACCTAACACAATTTGACTACTTTAAGGTTTAAAGTGTTCAAATTAAAATGACAGTAGCTGAAGTGAGATTTCTCCGAAACTTCAGACATACAAAGTACAAAAATTCTAATACATATATATTCAAATTACCAAGTATACATTAATTCATAGATATTGGTATCCCCTTTGAAATACATTCCACTCTCTTCCACCATCCATGAACAAACACCACTGTTAAAGCATTTCCCCTCTATGTGCTTAGAGTCCCACACCACGAAGGTCTTTTGCTTAAGGTACCACCTCATATTGCAGAGGAATAGTTTATCCTCGATCAGGTTTATGTTAAACCGCCAATGGATATCGTTATTCCGGTATAGGATATGTTGTCCGAGGTCTTCGTTTCCCAATTGGCAGTGGACGATCAACGGGTCGGGGTTGGCTGTTATGTTGTTGATGACGTGGATGAGGTAGTGTTTGGGTGTGGGGTTGGGGTTGGGGGTGGCATTGGCTTTTTGTAGATAGGGTGAGGTTATGGCTAAGACCATGAACATGGAGATGAAATTCATGGTGAACAAACAAATACACTCTCTCTCTCTCTAGGTTTCTCTCTCTAGATTTCTCTCTCTCTCTAGGTTTATAATCAATGTAGTAAGAAAGATATGCATGGGAAGGTTCTATTTATAGGGGTTCGGGATTTGAATTTATTCTAATGACAGCGGTTGATTCAGAAAAATTTAAAGTTTATTTTAAAAAATTTATTGGAAATTTTTAATGCCGTGTAAAATGTTAAATTTTTTAAATTGATTTTAATTTTAAATTAAATATGTGGGTCAAAATGTAAACTTTTAAAAGTTGAAAGGGGAGGTCATTGAAAAATACATTTTCTACCCCAAATCTTTAGACTTATTTCAAAGCATGGCGAAGATTCTCTCTCTAGGTTCCTCTTTCTCACTCTAGGTTTATAATCAATATAGTAAGAAAGAAATGTACGAGTGAGTTTAATATATAAGGGTTGGAATTTGGATATGTCTTAACCGAGGTAGATTTAGAAATTTAATTAAGATGAAATTTAAAAATTTATTGGGGTTTTGTAAGGTCATGTAAAATATTAAAATTTTTAAATTGTTTTTTATTTTTAAATAAGGGAAAATTACCGATTACTCCAAAAAAAAAAAACTATTTACCACCTACTCTCATCGGTTTTTCTTTGCACGGATTACTCCCGTCAACACCTTTTTCTTACATCGTTTACTCCCATCGTCGGCTATTCTTGCACCAATTAGTCCCGTTTTCAAAAATGGTGAGGAATGAGTTTACCGAAATGCTCTCCTGTGAGCTTCACATCGATCGTCGGCTTCGCACCTCTAGCTCCATCAGCTTTTCTGTACACAGAGAGGAGAGGGAGATAAGGAAGGCCGTCAAACTGGTGCACCACCGCCGTCAACCGCCGCGCCGGTCGCCGGCACAGCCGCCGCCACCATAAATTATAGTTTTCATCCCCAAACTTTATGACTTTCTGTCACTTTCTATTGATTTTAGGATAAAATTGTTATCAAACATGACGTAAAACAAGAAAACAATTGATGTTATATTCAACATTTACAGGTATTGAATGTAACATCCACATATATTCAATATAATATCATATGGATTTTACTCTGCATACAAAAATAAGAGAACAATGGATGTTACATTCAACATTCAAATGAGTTGTATTTTGGTCAGAAAAAGATAATACCATAAAAAAAACCAATTGATACTACAGTCAACATCCTCATGAAAGGTATATTAGTCAGAAAAATATAACATCATAATAATAATAATAAATAAATAAATTGATATTGCATTCAACACCCACGGGTTTTGAATGTTACATTCAACATCCACATGAAGGATATTTTGATCAGAAAAAAATAGTATTAAAAAAAAAAATACTTGATGTTACATTCAACATCCACATGATGGATATATTGATCAGAAAAATATAACATCAGTAAAAAACAAACAAATAAATAAATAGATAATAAACAAACAATTGATATTACATTCAATACCCACAGTTGTTGAATGTTATATTTAATATCCATATGAGAGGTATTTTGGTAAAAAAAAAAATGACAAAAATGAGTTATTGGTGGAAAAAAAAAAATGATAGGAGTAATTGGTAATTTATTTTGTATTTTGGAAGTAAATGGTGCAAGCCCTTTTAAATAAAATGTATGGGTCAAAATGTAAACGTCTAAAAGTTGAAGGCGGAGTTCATTGAAAATACATTTTTCTCTCTTCTAGGTTTCTCAAATATAGTAAGAAAGACAAGCAGGGTGGCTTATATTTATAAGGGTTCTAGATTTCGGTCTGCTCTGGTAATAGCGATAGATTTAGAAATTTAATAAAGATGAATTTTTAAATTTATTTTGAAATTTATTGAATTTTTTTGTAAATTAACAAAATATTAAAATATTTAATTTGATTTACAAAAAAAAATGGGTGAAAATATAAATATTTAAAGGGGCGCTTGCCGATATCTCCTTATAAAATGACAATTACCGGAAGAACATTTTCAAAAAACTTGTTACAAATTAATCCTTTAGGTTTTTTTTTTTTTTTTTTTGACAATGTTGCTCCTCCACATATATACTTGATATATAATTTCCTAAAAAATAAAAATTTAAAATTATTTTATTAAAATCTAAATAACTAATGTTTACACATTTTTTTATTATATAATTATATATTGAAATTCGTATTAATAAAATTTTAAAATGATATCACATTTAATAAAAAAAATTATTAGTTTCAGATTTGTATTACAATCAAAATAATACTTTCAGAATTTTTAATTTTTATATTCGTGGTACATTCAACGTGTTATTTTAGAATTTTCATAGTTCATGTTGAATTCATCATCAATTTTTCATTAAAAAACTCTCATTCGTATTATATTTAATACAAAATTCACGTTGATATTATATTCAACACAAATCTAAAAAATCACCTCTAAATCTAAAATTTTCCAGATCAGAGAGAGAGCGCAAAAGAGAGCGATAGATTTGGCGGCGAACGATGCAGTAGAGAGAGAGCTCGGCAACGAGTACGGCAGGAGAGAGCGCAAGGCAAACGGCAAGCATGGTAGCGAACGAACAACGACAGATCTAGCGGCAGACCACACAACACAGAGAGAGAAAAATTAAAGAAAAAAAAATTACTCGAAACAACAATCTCATAGTTTCTCCTTTTATTTAAATCATTCATCAATCAAAACCCAAAAAAAAAAAATCCATCCCCTTCACCATGGATACACCAACTCATAACTGTTCCCATCCCCTTTGAAAAATATCCCCCTCTCCTCCACCATCTATGAACACACCTTACTATTAAAGCATTTCCCCTTTATCTGATGAGTGTCCCATGCCACAAAGCTCTTCTGCTTTGCCTCCACCTTATGTTGCAGAAGATCAGGGTTGTGAAGACAATGTTAATCTTGAATCTCCAGTGGAAATCGTTATTCCGGTATAGGATATGTTGTCCGAGGTTGTCGTCGCGGGATTTGCAGTGAACGTTCACCGGGCCGGCGTTCACGGCGGCGATGCCGTTGATGACGTGGACTTCGTAGGCTTTTGAATGAAGGAGTTGGCTACTTGGAGTGAAATGGCCAAGGACATTATGAGTATGGAGATGAAATTATTCATGATGAAAAAACAAAAAAAAAAAATACACTCTCTCTCTAGGATTCTCTCTCTAGATTTACAATTAATGGTAAGAACGAATTACATGGATGGGTTCTGTTTATAAGGATTCGGAATTTGGATTTGTTCTGGCAATGACAGATTTAGAAATTTAATCAAGGTGAGACTAATTATTTTTTTTTTTTTTTATTTTTTTAGATTTATTGAAAAATTATGTTAAATCAGAAAGGGTTTATATAAATTATTAAGAAAAATAAACATTTTTTTTTTGGAAAAAAATAAAATATTGGGTCGAAAATGTAAATTTTTGAAAGTTGAAAGGGGAGGGGATCAAAAATAAAATAAACTATGTAGGTGAAAATGTAAATTTTTAAAAGTTGAAGTTGGAGGGGAAGGGGGCTTTGAGTCTCTCTAGGCCTAAGGTTGATCCGCCATTGGTCCCAATTAATAGTTGAGAATTGAGGGAGTAATTTTTTTTTAGAAGTTTATTGGAGATTTATGTGAATTAGAAAGGGTTTACATTTGAGTTAAAGCAAGGATCTCTATAAAGTCAGGGATTCGAGTCTGTGAAAAACGCTTGTCGAGAGGGACAACTGATATAGAAAAGCTCCCGCTCATAACTATCAAAGGCTTGAGAGCCTTATTGGGTCGGATTGAGTCAATGATCCGACCCGAAAGATGTGACCCAATGGTTGTTTTGGGCTAAGCATATCAAGCCCACCGAGAAAATGACCTTAATGGTCTAGTACGCAAACAAAGTAGTCCATACCTATAAACCCAACCATGAGTAATCAGAGCCCATGGTAATAAGGCCAAGAACAGGTCAACCCACCATTTCCATATCCCCTATGCATGAGGAATGTTATCCCCGATTAACTGTAACGGCCCATGTTTAATGGGAACGTTACAAAGATCTTCTCTCATATTGAATGGAAGGAATTCATGGGCATATCCAACGTTAATAGAAGAGGATCACAAAACTGGCAACTTCACCAACAAAACGGCACAATTTGAGAAAGTCCATATAAAGGAAATGTATCAACATGTTATTTTTACGATTGATTCAAGTGCTTGAATAGAGAAGTAGATAAGGTTTTTGGCACGTGAAAAACTAATTCCACGTGCCGAAAAGTTTTTGCTACATCAGCAGCCACGCACCCTAAACGAGATTTGTCTCACATGAGTGTGGGACACTCGTGGGTATACCAAAAAAAAAAAAGAAAAAAAGTTTACGTAAAATATTAAATTTTTTAGATGTAATTTTTTTTTAAGTTGAAGGATGAAAGGGAAACTTGAGTCGCTCTAGGTCTAATGTTTTAGTTTTAATAAACAGATGATATGACAAAAATATTTCCATTAGAAGGTCACGTGCTGTATAACCTATTTTTTTTCCAAAATTATGAATAATATTTTTATGACAAAATTTGCACTTTGACAAACCTCAAGATCCACATAAACAGTGTATACTTTAAGGACTAAAAATATAAATTTTTTTTTCTTCTTTGAATCATTTTGCACCTTGCACCTCTAAAATTTTAGAGAAATCTCACTTTAACCCTGATACTTTAAATTCGAATACATTAAATCTTAAAGTATCCAAATCGTGTCTAGTTAGTACTTTCGTCATTTTTTATGACGAAACTCGCCCACGTGGGTGATTCCATTGTTTGACAAGTGGTTGATTTCCTTCATAAAAATTGACAAAATTCTTGATTTGGACTGAAGTGAAATTTATCCAAAACTTTAGGTGTGCAAAGTACCAAAAAAATTTATTAATCTTGGCAATTTATCCTTGAAGTAGTTGATTAGTGCTAATTCTAAATAAAATCTCAAAAAATTATGAAAATCTACATGGAATTTCAAGCATTAAAAACAAAAACAAAAAGTAATTATGATAATATTTAAAGTACATTACATTAAACATTAAATGGTTCTTCAATTAATTGGGGCACAATATTTATTATTCGTACATTATTATTCTTCCATATATTTGCACTCCATTTAATTTGAATTTAAAGATAGGTGTAATGATCCAAATTGTTCATTGGCTAAAATTAATTTTTAAAATATTTAGAGGTTTGTTCACTTTGCACCCCTAAAGTTTTGTCGAAATCCACCAATTTGGTCCTTGTACTTTCAATTTAAACACATCAAATTGTAAAGTATCTGAATTGTGTCTAATTAATCCAAATTGGTAAGTCCATTATTTTTTAAAATAGAAATCAGCCACGTAATCACCCACGCGGGTGAATACCATCATAAAAAATGACGGAAAGAGTAATTTGGATAGTTGGTTATGGATGAATAACATTGTTTCACTGAATTGATGTAAATGTAATATAGATTGCTTTACATAGAAAAGCTTAATAAACATTCTATAAACTATTTGAATCTTTAATACATTAAACAAAATCATTGATCTCAAATAAAGGAAAATTAATAAGGGTATGTTTGTTGACACAATTTGATTTTTTTTTTTTATTCTATTACATTGTATAAAGAAGTTACTAACGTGGCGTTTGGTTAGTGTTTTTGCTTTTTCTATTTCTATATCTAATAATTGAGATTGGAATTTGTGTCCATTGTGGAGTACTCAGGGAATAGAAACAAGTTTGGTAATTTATGAAAACAAAAATAGATAATAAGTTTGGTTGCAAAAAAAAAATTAAATTCCTCCTTTAATGTATGGTGCTTGGCTAGTTGTGTTTTTCGATGGGTGGTGGTAGAAATAATTTTATGGGATTAAATAGGAAGTAACATTTTTTTTTTGTTTCTCAGATTTTTAAAGAATTCAATACTCACAAAATTTTGGGAACGAAAAACATGTTACCAAATTCATTGTTATACACTAATCCCAAAATTTTGGAAGAGGAATAAAAATCATGGAACGGAAACTGTAACCAAAAGGGACCTTATAAGTTACTATTTTACTAAAATCGTGATTTTGAGTTTATGAAATCTAACATATTACAAGTTTGTTATTTGGTAGTGGTTTCCAAATTCAAGTCGTACATTCTGTGTTTTTCCCCATTTGGTTGCTTTTTCACTTTTTTCTTCTTATTCACTCTATTTTTTTCTTTTTATTTTGGGTTAATAGAACTTTACCCCCTTTAGTTTGACCCATTTTTACTTTACCTTTTGTGGTTTAAACGTTGCCACTTACCCGCTGTAGTCCTGGACCTAACTGGAAATCGAACATTTTTTGTCAAACTTGACAGATGTGCTGCTCACACGCCAGTTTAAAGGATGGGCATGTTTTTTGTGTTTTTTCCCTCCAAAATACTTATTTCTTGTTCCCATATTACCTTCCATATTTCTCTATATAATATCCAATTTGCTCACACATTTTCTACACCAAACTAAACCCATCGAATGAATTTGTGGCCTATAATCTCTAATTTGCTTACACGTTTTTCTGGTCCCAAAATTTTAAGAACAAATTTACAAAAACAGAACAAACACAATTTAGGTGGGTTGACATGTCATATTTCACAGTGGCATCTAACACAAACATGACACAATTTAGTAAAATTGCTCAATATTGAGGAAAATAATTTGAAGTACACGAAGTCTATGGGCTATATTGCCTTTAAATTTACACCTTCATTAGATAAAAAACAATATTTGCAGCTTCATGAAGCCAAGAGCAAGAAGATTCATTCCCATATTCACAACATAATTATTTACAAATTACAATTACGAAATCAACATTAAATTGCTATTTTTTCCACACCCAAAATCTTCCAATAAGCCGAAAAAACCGAAGATAATGATGCATAAGTCTTCTCCTTTCATCGATCTTTTCCTTTCTCTTCATTTTTTAAATTACTCCATTATTTTTTGCTATTTCTCATATCCCATTAGCTAGAAATTCTAACAATACCCATTAACCAATTCAATCTGCACGCTTTTAGAATTAGAACGAGAAAACCCGATTCTGATTCTTTTGTTTCGTATCATTTATTTAACCATTTCAATTGGAGTTGCTCTCAGAAGACGATGAAAAATGAATATTTCATTATCTAATTTGTGATATTGAACTGTTGAATAGACATTCTCTTAAGTCGTGAGACGATGGAAGACTTTAAGGCGCCGTTTAGTGTTTGTTTTGCTTCCAAATTCGCATTCTCGTTTTCAAAATTTGAATTTGATGAACAGAAACATGTTCGTTTCACATGTTTCTATTTCAATATATTCCAAAAATTTTGAGATTTATTCCGATATTCTTTATATTTTGAGAAACGAACAAAAATTATTTTCATTCCTTCAAACAAAATAATATTCTCAACTTATTTTCACGGAAAAAGTTGCTACTGTGAAATTCTCGATGAAATTTCCCTGTCAAACTTTATAAGTTTCAAAAACAAGGACATTTTTTTTTTATTTTGCTCCTTTTGTTCAGCAATTTAGTTCACAAAAAACTCAAAAAATAATTTGTTATAATTACTTTATTTTGTTGAAATTAATCTCACAGGTATGTGCAAATTTTTCTATAATTGAAAAAATTGATTGCCTAAAATAAATATATAAATTCATCCTTTATAGTCAATGTAAAATATTGTAGGGAAAAAAACGAGAACCAATGTTGTAACTAAACGTGTTTCTCTATTTTGTTCTTATAAAAACAATTGTCCTCACCAAACATAATTTTGTTGCCGGAATTATTGAAACCAAAAACACTATTCTCATCCCATTTTTGTGAACAAGAACATACAAACAAGAAATAGTAGCCAAACTCCACCTCAAATACCAAATTCATCTTTATTTACATCTGAGTTTTCTCAATCTCAACAAAATATAATTCTCATCCGATTTTTCAAAATGGAAACAAAAAATAAAAGACGAGTAGTCAAACTTCACCTCATATACCAAATTCATGTTTATTACATCTGAGTTTTCTCAATCTCAACAAAATATAATTCTTACCATGTATATATTAAGATATAGTTTTTATTATCATTACTGAATAAGAAACCAGCTTCTGTCACCGCCCAATAACACTTACCTGTATGATCGCAATGAGAACCGACCTTACCATCAAAAACTCTGATTCCTCTCTCGTTTGTACCGTGTTTCATGTTGCAAGTGAACAAAGTAGACTCCCAAACATTCTCCTTAAAAGGAAAACTAAATACATTGCCACTGTAGAGAACATGTTCACCAAAATTGTTGTCTCTGGATTTGCAACTCACAACTAGTGGATTTGCATTGATTTTGAAATGATTTATGATAAACACCTCGAATTTTTGGAGCGGTTTTAATCCACTCGAAACAGAAAAAAGAAGGATCAAGAAGAAACACGAGTATTTGAAGATGGAATTCATTGTGGTAATAACTTAATACAATCGCTCCCTAATAAGCCACAATGAAATATATATGCCAATTTATAGATGAGAAAATTAATAAGGGTGTGTTTGGTTTCACAATTTGGAAAAGGGGTTGTCCCACTTTGCACCCCTAAAATTTAGTTATTATTTTACTTTGGTCCGTGTAGTTTCAATTTGAACACGTGACCCCCAAAAGTATCGTAATGCTTCAACTTCAGTCCAAAATAAGTAGCTTCATTATAGTTTTGGATGGCGAACCATGACCTGCCGTGCACTAGACTATATCTTGAATGTCATTAGGGGAATTTCCATTCGCTTACTTATCCATTTAAAAAATTGTGATATATCTCTATTTCAGACTTTTGAGTATTTGAGTAGGAAGGAGCCTAGAAAGGGGGAAATGGGGAGGCAAGAAATGCCCAGAACACCCTTTAAAGCATGTCGCATGTGCAGTGAATGAGTATTTTCTTTCCAATATTATAATGGGGATAATGGCTTGGACTGTAGTTGGATGATTAGGAAATTTTAAGGTATCATATGTTCAAATTGAAACTACGGGGATCAAAATGTTGTTTTTGTCAAATTTCATGGGTACAAAGTGTCAACCCCTAAAACCATAGTTTTATATGTCAATATATTACTACTATACATGTACATTCTTCAAGTACTAAATGGGTTAATAACACTTTATCCCCAATGGTTTGACCAATTTACACTTTACCCCCTATAGTTTGGAAATCGTCACTTATCTCCCTGTGATCAGATATTTATTGCACTTATCCCCCTATATCAGGGGATAAGTGGTTTGAAAATGTAACCACAGGGGGGTAAGTGGCAATTTTTAAACTACAGGGAGATAAGTAAAAATCGGTCAAACCACAGGGGGTAAAGTTTAATTAACCCTTACTAAATTCATGCATTTGGATAGTTGGTTATGGATGAATATCATTGTTTCATTGAATTGATGTAAATGTAGTATAGATTGCTTTGCATAGAAAAAACATTCTATAAACTATTTGAATCTTTAATACATTCAACAAAATCATTGATCTCCAACGAAGGAAAATTAATAAGGGTATGTTTGCTGACACAATTTGAAAATAGTTTTTATTTTATATTTTTATTCTATTACAATGTATAAACAAGTTACTAACGTTGCATTTGGTTAGTATTTTTGCTTTTTTATTTCTATTTATAATAATTGAGATTGGAATTTGTTTTTGTTTTGGAGTACTCAGAGAATAGAAACAAGTTTGGTAATTTTTTAGAACAAAAATAGAAAATACATTTGGTTGCCAAAAAAAATATCCTCTTTTAATGTATGGTGCTTGGCTGGTTGTCTTTTTTTGGTGAGGTGGTGGTGGAAACAATTTTGTGGGATTGAATAGGAAGCAACATTTTTTTTTCTTTCTCAGATTCTTAAAGAATTCAGGAAATACTCCCAAAATTTGGAGAATGGAAACATGTACCAAATGCATTTTTATACACTAATCCCAAAAATTTTGAAAGCAGAATAAAAATCGTGGAATGGAAATTGTAACCAAAAGTGGCCTTATAAGTTACTGGAAGAAGGACGGCACGTAAAGGATGTATATTGGTCATCGGCAGTTGAGTAAGGTGACAATTCGTAATAAATACCTGTTGCCTAGAATTACTGATTTGTTCGACCAACTGCAGGAGGCCAGGGTGTTTTCCAAAATAAATCTTTAATCAGGATATCACTAGTTGGAAGTCAGAGACAGTGACGCGGCGGAAATGGCATTCCGTACGAGGTATGGCCATTATGAATTTCGAGTTATGTCATTCGGGTTGACGAATGCCCCTACTGCCTTTATGGATTTGATGAATCGGATCTTCCAACCTTATCTAGATTAGTTTATTATCGTGTTCATTGATGATATACTGATCTATTCCCAAAGTAGAGAAGAACATGTAGAGTATCTTCAGATTGTGTTGCAGATATTGCGAGAGAAGCAATTGTATGCCAAATTCAGTAAATATGAGTTCTGGTTTAATCAAGTGGTATTGTTAGGGCATGTGATCTCAAGAGATGGTATTCAGATGGATCCAAAGAAAGTCGAAGTCATGGTGCAATGGGAGGGGCCGAAAAGAGTGACCGAAGTTTGAAGCCTTTTAGATTTGGCGGGTTATTATCGTCGGTTTGTGCATGGATTCTCTGTTATAGCTGCCCCATTGACCTAATTGACCTGCAAAGAATCCAAATTCGAGTTGACTGATAAATATGAGCAGAGCTTTCAAAAGCTGAAAAATAAATTGATATTTGCGCCAATACCCTCCCTTCCGACTGAAGGTGATGGCTTTGTGATCTACAGTGACGCATCACATCAGGGACTAGGGTGTGTATTGATACAACATGGACGTGTAATTGCATATGCTTCCCGACAATTAAAGAATTATGAGCGTAATTACCCGACGCATGATTTGGGATTGACGGCGATTGTGGTTGCCCTGAAAATTGTGAGACATTACCTGTATGGCGAGACTTGTGAAATATACATCGATCACCAGAGTTTGAAATACTTGTTTACGCAGAATTAACTAAATCTGAGACAGATACGTTGGATAGAATTGATCAAGAACTATGATTGTACTATCCATTATCATCATGGGAATGCCAATATTGTATCAGATGCGTTAAGTAAGAAATCGGCTGATTCGGTTGCACACATTCAAGTTGTTCATACTAACCTATAGGCTGAGCTAAAATCACTGTGAGTCCAGTTGGCGGTTGGTCGGACAGCAGCGTTACTTGCGATGTTGACTTTACGACCGATATTGATCAACCGTATTACTAAAGCACAGAAACCAGACGCCCAATTGGGGAGGATTAGAGATGAAGTGAAAAATGGTCACAAAGCTGACTATCGCATCAGGAATAATGAAACCTTGATAATTGGAAATAGATTGTGTGTACCGTATGATGCTAACCTGAAGAATGATATCTTGATGGAAGCGCATAGTTCAGAATATGCAATGCGCCCAGGCAATATCAAAATGTATCGAAATCTATGAGAACACTACTGGTGGAATGGAATGAAACAGGAGATTGCTAAATTTGTTACTAGGTGTCTTGTTTGTCAGCAAGTCAAGATCGAGCACCAACGCCCAGGTAGGTTATGGCAGCCTCTACCTATTCCAGAATGGAAATGGAAGCATGTCACGATGGATTTCGTTTCGGGATTATCCCGTACTCAAAAGGGGCATAATTCCATCTGAGTGATAGCTGATAGACTTACAAAATCTTCTCATTTTTAGGCTGTAAAGACGACGTACTCTCTTGATAAGTATGTCCAATTCTATATCGAAGAAAATGTTAGACTACATGGTGCATCGGTTTCTATAGTGTCGGATAGAGATCCGAGGTTTACTTCGAAGTTCTGGCCAAGTCTTCAAACCACTCTAGGTACCAAACTGAAATTTAGTACCGCGTTTCATCCGCAAACTGACAGTCAATTAGAGCGTACGATTCAGACATTGGAAGATATGTTAAGGGGTTGTGTCATGAAATTTCCTGGTAGCTGAGATGATCATTTGACGTTAATGGAATTTGCCTATAATAACAGCTACCATTCGGCAATCGAGAGGGCACCGTATGAAGCGTTGTATGAAATGGATACAGGACTCCAGTCCAACAGACTGAACTGAAGTAGAAAAAAGAAAATTATTGATGTCGCATATCGCTCAAATAACAGCAAACAAGGTAAAGGTGATTCAGGAAAGATTGAGGATTGCTCAGAGTCAACAAAAGAATTATGCTGACAAACGTAGGCAGGAGTTGGAATTTGAAGTGGATAATCATGTATTTTTGCGTATATCTCCGTGGAAGGGTATAATGAGATTCGGGAAGAAAAGAAAGTTAAATTCGAGATATATCGGGCCATACGAGATTTTAGAACGGGTTGGTACAACAGCTTATCGACTTGCCATATCGTCAGAATTGTCCAGACTATATGACGTTTTCCACGTGTCGATACTTAGGAAATATGTGTCAGATCTTTCGCATGGGTTCTCAACCAATCAGGGAGAGATTAGTGTAATTTGGGAAAAGGATATTATATATATATATATATATATATATATATATATATATATGTTCATACGATAGAGGGATCTAGAAACCAAAAATCTGGAATAAGGAATTTGACGTGGCAAGGCAAGGATCAAGATCACACCACTACATTCATGTAATATATTCATAAACACATCCATTTCAATCCCAACACTGAAAAAGAAGGAGGAAATTAGAAATAAACCGAGAGAAAGAAGAGAGAGAGAGAGAGGTTCGGCAGACGGCGAGGAGCTATCGGCGGTGTGGGTGATCGGCAAGGAAGTGTGTATGTGTGTGACGGAGTGGTGTATGTGTTTAGGCTGTTCTTTCAGCATGGCAATCGGTTGGTCGTGTTATCGACGGCAGTGTTACGGTTCACCGACGATCGTGTGTGGGTATGTTGTTCGGTTCGACGGTGTGCATGGGTGTGAACGTTGAGCGTGTGTGTTTCGGTGCATGTGTGTGAGCCATCGAGTTCGTCGTGTGGGTATGTGTGGGATCGTCATCGTCGTTCTATCGGGGTGTGTGTGTCTGTGTAAGAGTGTGTGTTTTGTGCAGTCGTCGACTGTGGGTGTGTGCGACTATGTGTGTGTGTGTATGTTCGGTCGTCGGCAATGACTGGCGTGTGTGTGTGTGTCGTCATGCATGTGGGAGGTCAGACGAGCATGTGTATGTGTGTTTCGCCGCCGGCATATGTGTGTGTGTGCTGCTGATCGGCCAGCGGTGGGGTGTGTGGTCGTAACGGCGAGAACAAAAATAGGAGAGAGAGAGATGGCTGAAACAGGAAGAAAAAAAAGGAGGGGGAAATTACACAAACACCCCAAATAAAAAACCAAAAACTCAATTCGCAGCCGGCGGGCGATTCAAAACAGGTAAAAAAATTTAATCGAGTATTATTTTCGATTAAATTAAATTACTAAGTATTGAAATCTTTGGAATCGTAATAATATTTTTATAAACGTTAATTTTAATAGTTTTGGTACATTAAAAAAAATTAACGTAGCGAAACGAAAGAAATAACAATTTTGCATAATTAAATTTGGGAAATGGGGAATTATATAATTTAGGGCCTGCATTTAATGTTAGGCTATTTTTAAATAAAATATTAATTTAGGTCCTATCACTATTAGGTTTGTAGGTGCCGGCGTCTTGGCAGGGTTTGGACGATGATAATTTCGTGGTGCGAAAATCGAGTTGAGTGTATTGTCTTTTATATAAATTCATAAATCTTATTTTCATATAAATTGTAAAAAATATGTTTATTTGAAATGGACAATTTTGTAATTGTGGATCACGTTGGTTTTAAAATGTGGGAAATGATTTGTTGGATCTAGTTGGTTTCTAAAAAGGTAGAAAATGATTTGTGGATCGAGTAGATTTTAAAGGGAAAGGTGATTTTCGTCCGACTATGCCATAGTTTTTTCTTTTCGCCAGGCAGATGTGACCTGCGAGATGTGGATTTTCTTCTCGTTAGGTGGTATGACCTACGAGATGTGGATTTTCTTCTCGTTAGGTGATATGACCTACGAGATGTAGATTTTCTTTTCGATAGGCGGGTATGACCTACGAGATGTGAATTTTTTTCTCATTAGGCGATATGACCTACGAGATGTGGATTTTCTTCGTGATAGGCGGGTATGACCTACAAGATGTGGATTTTTTTTCTCGTTAGGCGGATATGACCTACAAGATGTGGATTTTCTTCTCGTTAGGCAATAAGATCTACGAGATGTGGATTTTCTTCTCGATAGGCAGGTCTGACCTACAAGATGTGGATTTTCTTCTCGTCAGGAGGATATGACCTGCGAGATGTGGATTACTTGTTAGGTAAGTCCTGCAGGGTGGTTTGACTCGTCAGGAGTGCAAACCTAATGGGTGGTACGGTACCGTTGCAACTCCTGATCGTGAGGTAAAAACGATCATATGGCTAGTAGGAGAGTGGTGTGGGATATTTTATTATGTAACGAGATGTTTGGACTAATGGGTTTAAAATACTTGGACAGGTCAATTTAAAATATTTGGACTGACTGATTTAGAATATTTGGATTGATTGATCTAAAATAATCAGGTAGGTTAATTTAAAATGTTTGGATTGGATATTTTAAATATATATTGGTTTGCTTCATTGGTAATAGGGAAACTGGATTTTCGTACGGTATATGATTATTTTATATTTGTATTGGGTGTTTTAAATACATTATTTCTTTACATTGGTGACAGCGGAAAATTGGTTCTGAATATAGTGTGCGATATACGGTATTATTGTTACATTATTTCATTTCATTGGTGGCAGTGGAATCGGGTATGTGACTATATTATATTATATTTCGAAACATAGTGTTTAATATTTATACTTGATCCATGAAATATTTTTATTATGAAAACAGTACACCGATAAGAATTTTTGGGTTGCAGGTACTGTGGTTAGGAGTTGGTTTACTACTGGCACTACGTAGAGTCCGGAGGTAGTGTCGTCCTAGAGATGAGCCGGTCGGATGTGAACTAGGGAAGGTTCAAGTATTTTTGTGCTTTTGGTTGTGAATATTTGAGACCGGGTTATTCCCAAAGTGTGAAACGGGTACTTAGATATATATTTTTGGGGAAAAAAATACAATACCATGAGTATGTAAGTATATATGGATATGCATAGATAGGTCAGATCACATCAAGTTGACGTCACGTCCGACCTCAGGTGACGGGTGCCCGGGAAGGGATGCGACACGTAATCACCTACGTGGGTAAATTTTGTCATAAAAAATTATGAAAAGACCGACTAGGCATGATTTGGATACTTCAAGATTTGATGTGTTCAAATTGAAAGAAAATGGGCTTAAGTGATTTCAAGATTGCAAAGTACAAAAAGCTCAAATATTTATAGCGGCAGGTACCATTTACTCCAAAAATACAAAAGAAATTACCAATTACTCCCATCACTTTTTTTTTGCACCAATAACTCCTTTTGTCATTTTCTGATCAAAATACCCCTCATGCGGATGTTGAATGTAACATCAATTGTTCTTTTTCTTTTTTTTTTTTTTTTTTTTTATTATTATTGTTATGTTATAATTTCTTACCAAAATACCTCTCATGTGGATATTGAATATAAATTCAACACATGTGGGTGTTGAATATAACATTTTTTTTTTAATGATATTATTTTTTTTCAGACCAAAATACTCCTCATGTAGATATTAAATGTAAATTTAACACTTTTGAGTGTTGAATGTAACTTGTTCTTCTTTTCTTTTTTTTTTTCTTTTTTTTTTATGATGTTATCTTTTTCTGACCAAAATACCTCTCATGTGAATGTTGAATGTAATATCATTTTTTTTTACAATGTTACATTTAACACCTGTGGATGTTAAATGTAATATCAATTATTCTCGTGTTTTTATAGATCGTATTATGCGTGTATATTACATCAACACCTATAGATGTTGAATGTAACATCAATTATTTTTATATTTTTATGGATCATATTATGCGTGGATGTTATATTTAACGCCTGTAGATATTGAATATAACATCAATTGTTCTCTTATTTTATGTATGTACAATAAAATCCATATGATGTTACATTCAACACTTGTGGATGTTGAGTGTAACATCAATTGCTCTCATATTTTTATGGATCGAATTATGCATGGATGTTACATTCAACATTGTGGATGTTGGATGTAACATTAATTGTTATCATATTTTTATTCAAGGTTAAAAACCTTATGATGTTACATATAATATCATATGATGTTATATTCAACACCTGTGGATGTTAAATGTAACATCCACTATTCTTTGTTCTTATTTTATGTATCTATGGTTAAAACCATAAGATGTTACATTCAACACTGTGGATGTTGAATATAATATCAACTAATCTCTACTCTTGTTTTATGTATCCACAGTAAAAACCATAAAATGTTATATTCAACACATGTGGATGTCGAATGTAACATCAATTATCACACACAAACTATTTTTGTCACAAATAATGAAAACACAAAATAAACAGCAAATTATAGGGTACAAAGTGTAAATAGTCAAACACAATTGCAGGGTTCATCAAATTCTCTCTCTCTTTAATCCACAAAAGGTCTGATTCGGATCTCAATTGAAGTTCTCAACGACGTGAAGATCAAGATCGGAGCAACGAACGTGAAGATCGAAATTGTTTCTGAATCAAATCGACGAAGCAACGACAACGTATGGTGCGACGGCTTCAACCAAGTTTCAGCTTTAACGGCGAACGTCTTCGGCAATGCTTTGGACAAAACAACAGGATGAAGAGCTAAACCGTTCAATCTCTTGCATCTGTTCGATTAAAAAAAAAACTCAAATTTATCCAAAAAAAATCCCAAATCAAAAAAAAAAAAAAAAATTCACAGAGAGGTACGTCATTAGAACATTGATGAAATCGGCCGGACATTCAGCGGCAGAGCTGATTTATAGAGAATCGAGAGAATGAGATCATCAGGCAACACATTAAAGAAATCGTAATATCCGGCGACCACCGACGACGGTGGCCAAATCTTCACGAACATCTATCCTCGAGCTTTGAAATAAACGGCGATTTGCAAAATCAACGATCGACAGATCCAAGAGAAGAACAACAGACATGGGCGTTTCGGTAATCTCATCGGCGATCATGTTTAGAAAGGGGAGTAATCGGTGCAAGAATTGTCGGCGAAGGGAGTAAACCGTGCAAGAAAAGGTAGGTGGGAGTAAATGGTAACTACTAAATTATTTTGGGAGTAAACCGTGCAAGAAAAAGTAGGTGGGAGTAAACGGTAACTACTAAATTATTTTGGGAGTTAACAGTAATTCTCTCATATTTATATCAATTTGTTAGATTTTTATATTCAATCAAAATAACATTGACGGGCAAAAAGAATAATTATCGACCTATGCAGGGCCAAAAAAAAAAATTGCTTTTTAGTCTCAATTTAATATCGACACCATTTTTTTATGGCGCGGTATATATTTGTATTTTTTATTGAATAAAAAATAATTACATTCCTAATTAATCAATTTTAATTTAAAAAAAAAAAAAAAAATCTTGGAAAGTGATTTGTTTGATGGATTTTCCTTTCTATGTCAATTTTAATTTGTGCAATTTGAAAATGAAATAATTTGTGTCCAATTTTTATCAATTTTTTTCCAATAAAATCGAATTAGAGGAGAATGAATTCCAATTTTTACTGTCTAATTTTATTTTATTTTATTTTTCTTGACTTTTAAATTTAGAGAGATAATGTAAATATAATAGGGATTTAACACTTTTTACCCTTGAAATTTGACCAAAATTTCATTTTAGTCCCCATGATTTCCATTTAAAAATATAACATCGTGAACATTCCTAATCATCCCACAGCCCAAGTGGTTATCTTCATTACAATTTTGGACAGAAAATAGTAACTTGTTATACATATCACTGTCTCTAAGGGGTTTTATGAACATTTTAAATCATCTCCCCTCTTTCTCATTATCTTTCTTGCTCAAATACTCATAAATCAATACTATAGATATAACATAATACATACATAATATATATTTATTTATTTTTTAAATTATAGGACAAGGGAAAATGATGAAAATATCCTGAAAGTCCTCTTAAACATAGTTGGATGCATGATAGTTAACAGACTACAAAGACCAAAGTGAAATAATTATCAAAATTTAGGGTACAAAGTGTCAAACCAAAGTAAAATTAAAATTTATTCACTCACCAACCAAATCAAATTTAAAACCAACAGTAATAATAATATATATAGATATATATGAGGTTTTAGCACTTTGCACCCAAAAGTTTCAGAGAATCCCACTTTATTCTTTGTACTTTCGATCTGAACACTTTAAACCCTAAAATGTTTAAATCGTGTCAAATGAGCCTAAATAGTAACCATGTCAAAAAAAATTATGAAAATAACCAACGTGGATGATTTCCATACTTGACACGTAATTGATTTTCATCTAAAATAATAATGAGATTAACGATTTAGACTTACCTAACATGATTTGAATACTTCAGTGTTTAAAGTATTTAAATTGAAATGACAGTAGCTAAAGTGAGATTTCTCCGAAACTTCAAACATACAAAGTGCAAAAAATCCTATATATATATATATATATATATATTCAAATTATCAAGTATACATTAATTCATAGATATTGGTATCCCCTTTGAAAAACATTCCACTCTCTTCCACCATCCATGAACAAACCCCACTATTAAAGCATTTCCTGTTGAAACAAATGAATTTTAATTTAATTTTTGAATAGAAAGTGCCAAATGTGTATAAATGGTTTTTTCCTCAAAACCTTTTGTCCCACATTGGTTGGGAGAGGAAAAATTAAAGTGGATATCTAGGGGTATGTGAGACACTTGGGGTGTGCCCCAAGGGGTACCCACATTTTGTGGAGGGGAGAGGAGTTACATCCCTATCGGTTTACCACACGCGCGCGCGCGCCGCCGCCGTCCGTGCCGAGCCGAGCCGCGTCGCGCGTGTGATGAGGTGGCACTTATTTATTTATTTTTGAGAAAAAAAATAGTTTAATTAAAAAAAAAATAATAAACAAACAAAACATTTTTTTTTTGGAACCGTTGGAGATAAAAAAAAATAATAAAAAAAAAACGTTTTTTAATATTTGAAACGTTTTCAAACGTTTTTGAATAAATTCTTTAAAAACGTTTTTTTTTTATTTAATTTCGGTATTAATTCAAACGTTTTTTTTATTTTTATTCTCCTATAAATAGTGGTCATTTTTCAGAACAAATATAGAACAAAAAACAGTGTTTTCTGTTTCTGCTCCCAGTTCCGTTTCTGTTTCTGCTCCCAATTCTGTTTCTGTTTCTGTTCCGGAATTTTTTTTCTGTTTAAGCTTCTGTTTCTGTTTCTGTTCCGAAACAATTTTTTTTGATCTTCCAGAATTGTTCCGATTTGTTCCGGTACTGTTTTGTCAGTCCTATTTTGGTTTCCGAGCAGTTTGTTCGTTTTGCGAACAGTGTGTGGGGGTGTTTGGTATTCGAGACTTCTACAGTGCAAAGAACGTCCTAGACAGAGGAGAATTCTGGGCTGTTTTATCCTGGGGACGACGGGGCTGATACACTGCTTGCACGTTCTTGGGCAGAGCCGCGAAACGTCTTAAAGAGAGTGACCTAGTCCGCGACTCATCCCAAGAAATTTTGGTTTCTTTACTTATTTTCTGCAACAACAATTTTAAGACGTTCAATATCTGCAAAGATGTCTACTGTTCACGATTTTAAACAAGTAACTGTTGATCTCAACAAACCCTTTCGTTTCGAAGGGTTTCATTTTAAAAGGTAGAGACAGAAAATGTTATTTTTTTTTACTATCGAAAAAGTAGCATATGTCTGTACGACCGAAAAACCACAATTACCTCAAGTTCCTACTGACGCTCAGATTCAAGAAGTTAAGTCTTGGGAGGAAAATGATTTCCGTTGTAAGAATTTTATTCTTAATGGTATGTCTGATGATCTGTATGATTATTACTGCACTAACAAAACTGCGAAGGAAGTTTGGGATGCTCTTTCGAAGAAATACGACACTGAGGAGGCTGGAAGTAAAAAATATGCTGTTAGTCGGTATCTGAAATACCAAATGACCGACGACAAATCAGTGGAGGTTCAGTCTCATGAACTTCAGAAAATCGCTCACGAAATAATTGCTGAAGGTATGTCCCTTGATGAACAATTTCAAGTTGCTGTTTTAATTGACAAATTACCCCCCTCTTGGAAAGATTTTAAGAATACTCTAAGGCATAAAACTAAAGAGTTTTCTTTAGAAAGTTTGATCACTCGTCTTCGGATTGAGGAGGAGGCCCGAAAACAAGATCAGAAAGATGAAGTGCTTGTTGTTTCTAACAACGCTCACAAGAAATCATCTTACGCAATTCTGAAACCTAAAGGGAAAAATATGAAAAATCAAAATCAGAATCGCAACCACAATAACCAGAACAGAAATGTGCATCAAAATCAGAATAGAAACAAACTCCCTTCAAGAAATAATTCTGAACAGTTTACTTGTTATAACTGTGGGAAGGCGGGCCATTTGGCTCGGAACTGCCGGCAAAGACGTCGTCCTGTTCCACAGGCGAATCTTACCGAGGACCAACTTATAGCTATGATTTCTGAAATCAATATAGTTGGTGGATCCGAAGGGTGGTGGGTAGACACTGGTGCTTCACGCCATGTCTGCTATGATCGAACCACGTTCAAATCTTATTCTGAAAGTGAAGACAAGAAAGTGTTGCTGGGTGATTCCCACTCTACTATTGTTGCCGGTTCTGGTGAAGTGGAATTAAAGTTTACCTCTGGAAAGACAGTATCCTTAAAGATGTTCTGCATACTCCAGAGATGAGAAAGAATTTGGTTTCGGGCTATCTTCTAAACAAGGCGGGGTTCACTCAAACTATTGGGGCTGATTTGTACACCCTAACCAAAAATAATATTTTTGTTGGGAAGGGATATGCAACTGATGGAATGTTCAAACTAAATGTTGAAATTAATAAAATTTCTTCTTCTGCTTACATGTTGTGTTCTTTTAATATTTGGCATGCTAGACTTTGTCATGTTAACAAACGCATTATTAAAAACTTAAGTAACTTAGAACTAATTCCTAAATTATCTTTGAATGATTTTGAAAAATGTGAATTTTGTAGTCAAGCTAAAATTACTAAAACCCCTCATAAATCAGTAATTAGAGAATCTGAATCTCTTGACTTAATACATTCAGATATTTGTGAATTTGATGGAGTCTTGACTAGGAATGGTAAACGGTATTTTATTACATTCATAGATGATTGTTCTCATTTTACTTATGTTTATCTCATGAAAAATAAAAGTGAAGCTTTTGAAATGTTTAAGAATTTTGTAACTGAGATTGAAAATCAATGCAATAAGAAAATTAAGAGATTACGTAGTGATAGAGGAACAGAATATGATTCTGATGTCTTTATTGATTTTTATAAATCTCATGGGATTATTCATGAAAAAACTGCACCGTATTCTCCTGAAATGAATGGTAAGGCTGAAAGGAAAAATAGAACTTTTGCTGAATCAGTAGTTGCTATTTTACTTAATTCCGGTGCAGCTTCTCACTGGTGGGGTGAAATTTTATTAACGGTTTGCTACGTACTTAATAGAGTTCCCAAATCGAAAAGTAAAATTTCACCTTATGAAGTTTTCAAAAATAAGAAACCAAATTTGTCTTATTTTAAAACTTGGGGTTGTTTGGCATATGTTCGAATCCCTGACCCCAAAAGAAGAAAACTTGCCAGTAGAGCTTATGAATGTGTTTTTATTGGTTATGCGGTAAATAGCAAAGCATATAGATTTTATGATTTGAAAGATAAAGTTATCATTGAATCAAATGATGCTGATTTTTATGAAGATAAATTTCCTTTCAAATTGAAGAATAGTGGGGGCTCGACTTCTAGTAATGAACCTATCATTAGGATTAATGAATCTAATAAGGAATTAGATATTGAACCTAGAAGGAGTAAACGACCTCGTATAGCTAAAGACTTTGGTTCGGATTTCTATGCATATACCTTAGAGGAGGATCCACTTACCCTCCAAGATGCATTATCCTCTATAGATGCCAGTTTATGGCAAGAGGCTATAGATGATGAGTTAGACTCTCTCGAGTCAAATAGAACTTGGCATTTGGTAGATTTACCTCCTGGTTGTAAAACAACAGGATGTAAATGGATTCTTAAAAAGAAATTGAATCTGGATGGAACCATTGATAAATACAAGGCTCGTCTTGTAGCCAAAGGGTTTAGACAAAGAGAGAATGTAGATTTCTTTGATACTTTCTCACCTGTCTCTAGAATTACATCTATTCGTGTACTTTTATCTCTTGCTGCAATTCATGATCTTATAGTGCATCAAATGGATGTTAAAACTGCTTTTTTAAATGGTGAATTAGAAGAAGAGATTTATATGGACCAACCTGAAGGATTTATTATTCCTGGTCTAGAAAACAAAGTATGCAAATTAGATAAATCTCTTTATGGTTTGAAACAAGCACCTAAGCAATGGCATGAGAAATTTGATAATCTAGTCATTTCACATGGTTTTAAAGTAAATGAAAGTGACAAATGCATTTACTATAAATCTGAAAATAATGTTTGCACCATTATATGTATTTATGTGGATGACTTGCTAATTTTTGGTTCCAATATTCATGTTGTGAATAATGTAAAATCCATGCTATGTGCTAATTTCGATATGAAAGATCTTGGTGAAGCAAGCGTAATCCTTGGTATTAAAATAACTAGGTCTAAACATGGAATTTCTTTGGATCAATCTCATTATATAGAGAAGATTCTAAAGAAATACAATTATTTTGATTGTAAACCAGCATGTACTCCTTATGACCCTAGTGTGAAGTTGTTCAAGAACACCGGTGACGGTGTTAGACAAACTGAGTATGCGAGCATCATTGGCAGTCTCCGATATGCCACTGACTGCACTAGGCCCGACATAGCGTATGCTGTGGGATTACTATGCAGGTTTACAAGTAGACCTAGTATTGAGCATTGGCATGCTATTGAGAGGATTATGAGATATCTAAAGAGAACTATGAACCTTGGATTACATTATCAGAAGTTTTCCGCTGTTCTGGAAGGATATAGCGATGCTGATTGGAATACCCTTTCAGATGACTCCAAGGCAACTAGCGGCTATATATTTAGTATAGCTGGTGGAGCTGTTTCTTGGAAGTCTAAGAAACAGACTATTTTGGCTCAATCTACCATGGAGTCTGAGATGATTGCACTAGCTTCGGCTAGCGAGGAAGCAGGGTGGTTAAGGAGCCTGCTTTCTGATACCCCTTTATGGGAGAGACCGATTCCAGCTGTCTTGATCCATTGTGATAGTACCGCGGCTATTGCAAAGATTCAGAACCGTTATTATAACGAAAAAAAGCGACAAATACGTCGCAAACACAGCACCATTAGAGAGTATATCTCTACAGGGGCTGTGAGAGTGGATCATGTACGGTCTGATGATAACTTAGCCGATCCTTTGAGGAAAGGATTAGCTCGAGAAAAGGTTTACAAAACCTCGAAAGGAATGGGACTCAAGCCCATAGATTGACGAGTCACTTGTAAGGGAAACCCAACCTATAGACTGGAGATCCCAAGAAATAGGTTCAAAGGGTAATAACAACTCATGAAGTGATATGAGAAAAATCATGCTATAAAATTGAGTTCTATTTCATAAATGTGTTGCTTGAAGCATGATATCTTGAAGCGATAGAAGGTTGAGTTTTTATTAACTCTTAATGAGATCTATACTCTATATTTGAGTGGAGTACCTAGCTACAAGAGTACTCTTGATAGATTCACCTATGTGAATGTGGAAGTGTGGCCGCTTCCTATGGAATTTTGGGCAAAATTCTCTAGAGCATTCACTATACTGGGATACATGTGCATGGCCGTAAAGCACGGGCTTTTGGACTACACCCTGATAGGGTTGTGTGTGTGATGTTGTTAGAGATAGAGTTCAAAACTACGAGTTACTCTAGTATAATCTAAAGCATCTTCACTATGTAAAGGTTCAAGTCGATAGACACCTTTTCTTATGCACAATCTTATATTGAATTATACTGCTCGATGAAAAAATTGTTTTTAAAAATTCAAGTGGGGGATTGTTGAAACAAATGAATTTTAATTTAATTTTTTGAATAGAAAGTGCCAAATGTGTATAAATGATTTTTTCCTCAAAACCTTTTGTCCCACATTGGTTGGGAGAGGAAAAATTAAAGTGGATATCTAGGGGTATGTGAGACACTTGGGGTGTGCCCCAAGGGGTACCCACATTTTGTGGAGGGGAGAGGAGTTACATCCCTATCGGTTTACCATACGCGCGCGCGCGCCGCCGCCGCCGCCGTCCGTCCGACCGAGCCGCGTCGCGCGTGTGATGAGGTGGCACTTATTTATTTTTTTTTGAGAAAAAAAATAGTTTAATTAAAAAAAAAATAATAAACAAACAAAACATTTTTTTTTTGGAACCGTTGGAGATAATAAAAAAAAACGTTTTTTAATATTTGAAACGTTTTCAAACGTTTTTGAATAAATTCTTTAAAAACGTTTTTTTTATTTAATTTCGGTATTAATTCAAACGTTTTTTTTATTTTTATTCTCCTATAAATAGTGGTCATTTTTCAGAACAAATATAGAACAAAAAAAAGTGTTTTCTGTTTCTGCTCCCAGTTCCGTTTCTGTTTCTGCTCCCAGTTCTGTTTCTGTTTCTGTTCCGGAATTTTTTTTCTGTTTAAGCTTCTGTTTCTGTTTCTGTTCCGAAACAATTTTTTTTGATCTTCCGGAATTGTTCCGATTTGTTCCGGTACTGTTTTGTCAGTCCTATTTTGGTTTCCGAGCAGTTTGTTCGTTTTGCGAACAGTGTGTGGGGGTGTTTGGTATTCGGGACTTCTACAGTGCAAAGAACGTCCTAGACAGAGGAGAATTCTGGGCTGTTTTATCCTGGGGACGACGGGGCTGATACACTGCTTGCACGTTCTTGGGCAGAGCCGCGAAACGTCTTAAAGAGAGCGACCTAGTCCGCGACTCATCCCAAGAAATTTTGGTAAACTCGTTCTTTACTTATTTTCTGCAACAACATTTCCTCTCTATGTGCTTAGAGTCCCACACCACGAAGGTCTTTTGCTTAAGGTACCACCTCATATTGCAGAGGAATAGTTTATCCTCGATCGGGTTTATGTTAAACCGCCAATGGATATCGTTATTCCGGTATAGGATATGTTGTCCGAGGTCTTCGTTTCCCAATTGGCAGTGGACGATCAACAGGTCGGGGTAGGCTGTTATGTTGTTGATGAAGTGGATGAGGTAGTGTTTGGGTGTGGGGTTGGGGGTGGCATTGGCTTTTTGTAGATAGGGTGAGGTTATGGCTAAGACCATGAACATGGAGATGAAATTCATGGTGACCAAACAAATACTCTCTCTCTCTCTAGGTTTCTCTCTCTAGATTTGTCTCCCTCTCTCTCTAAATTTCTCTCTCTCTCTAGGTTTATAATCAATGTAGTAAGAAAGATATGCGTGGGAAGATTCTATTTATAGGGGTTCGGGATTTGGATTTGTTCTGATGACAATGGTAGATTCAGAAAAATTTGAAGTTTATTTTAAAAAATTTATTGGAAATTTTTAATGCCGTGTAAAATGTTAAATTTTTTGAATTGATTTTTATTTTAAATTAAATATGTGGGTCGAAATGTAAAGTTTTAAAAGTTGAAGGGGGAGGTCATTGAAAAATACATTTTCTACCCCCCAAATTTTATTTCTCTAGATCTCTCTCTCTAGGTTTGTAGTGAATATACTAAGAAAGACGTGTGGGTGAGTTCTATTTATGGGGATTCGGGATTTGGATTTGTTCTGACGACAGCGGTAGATTCAGAAATTCAATAGAGTTGAATTTTAAAATTTATTTAGAAATTTATTGAAATTTTATGTAAATTAATAAAATATTTAAATTGATTTACAAAAAAAAATGGGTGAAAATATAAATATTTAAAGGGGCGCTTGCCAATATCTCCTTATAAAATGACAACTACCGGAAGAACATTTTCAAAAAACTTGTTACAAATTAATACTTTAGGGTTTTTTTTTTTTTTTTTTTGACAATGTTGCTCCTCCACCTATATACTTGATATATAATTTCCAAAAAAATAGAAATTTAAAATTATTTTATTAAGATCTAAATAACTATTGTTTACACATTTTTTCATTATATAATTATATATTGAAATTCGTATTAATAAAATTTTAAAATGATATCTCATTTAACAATTTGTTTCATTAGTTTCAGATTTGTATTATAATCAAAATAGTACTTTCAGAATTTTTAATTTTTATATTCGTGGTACATTCAACGTGCTATTTCAGAATTTTCATAGTTTTCTATATCACGTTAAATTCATCATCAATTTTTCATCAAAAATTCACATTCATATTACATTTAACATGAAATTCACGTTCGTGTTATATTCAACACAAATCTAAAAAATCACCGAGCAGATTTGAATTTTTTTAGATCTAAAATTTTCCAGATCGGAGAGCGAAAGAGAGTGATAGATTTGGTGGTAAACGACGCAGCAGAGAGAGAGCTCGGCAACGAGTACGGTGGGAGAGAGCGCAAGGCAAATGGCGAGCACGGCAGCGAACTAACAACGACAGATCTAGCAGCAGACGACACAGCACAGAGAGAGAGAAAAATTAAAGAAAAAAAAAACATTACTGAAAGCAACAATCTCATAGTTTCTCCTTTTATTTAAATCATTCATCAATCATAACCCAAAAAAAAAATCCATCCCCATCACCATGGATACACCAACTCATAACTGTTCCCATCCCCTTTGAAAAATATCCCCCTCTCCTCCACCCTCCATGAACACACCTTATTACTAGAGCATTTCCTCTCTATCTGATGAGTGTCCCACGCCACAAAGCTCTTCTGCTTTGCCTCCCACCTTATGTTGCAGAAGAACAGGGTTGTGAAGATAATGTTAACCTCGAATCTCCAGTGGAAATCGTTATTCCGGTATAGGATATGTTGTCCGAGGTCATCGTCGCCGGATTTGCAGTGAACGTTCACCGGGCCGGCGTTCACGGCGGCGATGCCGTTGATGACGTGGACTTCGAAGGGCTTTCGTTCGAAGGAGTTGGCTACTTGGAGTGAAATGGCCAAGGACATTATGAGTATAGAGATGAAATTATTCATGATGAAAAAACAAAAAAAATACACTCTTTCTCTCTAGGTTTCTCTCTCTAGATTTACAATTAATGGTAAAAACGAATTACATGGATGGGTTCTATTTATAAGGATTCGGAATTTGGATTTGTTCTAACAGTGATGGATTTAGAAATTTAATCAAGGTGGGACCAATTATTTTTTTCATTTTTTATTTTTTTAGATTTATTGAAAATTTATGTTAAATCAGAAAGGGTTTATGTAAATTATTAAGAAAAATAAACATTTTTTTTTGGAAAAAAAATAAAATATTGGGTCGAAAATGTAAATTTTTTAAAAGTTGAAAGGGGAGGGGATCAAAAATAAGATAAAATAAAATATGTAGGTGAAAATGTAAATTTTAGAAGTTGAAGTTGGAGGGGAAGGGGGCTTTGAGTCACTCTAGGCCTAAGGTTGATCCGCCATTGGTTCCAATTAGGGATGTCACAAAAAACCGACCCGATTGGTAACCAACAGAAACCAAACTGAATTGTCCGGTTTTAAAGCCAACTAAATGGTTTGATTGCGGTTTTGATTTTGAAATTAGCAATCGAAGCGGTTTTAGTTTTAGTTTTGGGACAGAAACTGAACCGCAAAACCGAACCACCGACCAAATCGCGAAACTGTGAAACCAATATTTTAAAAATAATTTAATACATATAAACCCTTATTTTTTATATATATTTACATACCTTAATATATATGTGTGTGTGTATTTATTTATTTACACCTTTAGCTCCTCTCACTACAACAAAAACTGTTTGGTAGGGCACTTTTATTAAAACACTACATGTAATGTGCCCTATAAAGGTGTTTTTCGAGACACAAAATTGAAAGTGTCGCAAAATATTAAATTTTTTAGATGTAATTTTTTTAAAGTTGAACGATGAAAGGAAAACTTGAGTCGCTCTAGATCTAATGTTTTAGTTTTAATAGATTGATGATATGACAAAAATATCTCCATTAAAAGGTCACGTGTTATATAACCTATTTTTCTTCCAAAATTATGAATAATATTTTTATGACAAAATTTGCAATTTGACAAACCTCAAGATCCACGTAAACTGTGAAATCGATATTTTAAAAATATTTTAATACATATAAACCCTTATTTTTTATATATATTTACATTTTAACCTTAATATATATATACATACATATATATATATATATATATATATATATATATATATAAATCACAACATATTTACATTTTGAGACATTTTTACCCGTCGGATCGAATATCGTACGGTTGAGATTACACCTGGAGATATTTTATATTTGAGACATTTTGGACCCTTGGATCGATATCCAACATTTGAGATTGACTATTATTAAGATATATTTTCAGCCGTCGGATTGAATTAGATCTAAGGGTCAAGATCAAATATTAGATTATATTAAAATTTTATAATTATAGTACCCCACAAAATCCCTAGAATATCTCAACAAATTAACCGCCCTCCTTCCCGAAATATAATAAATCAGGAAGGTGCTTATTGAGTGGGACATTTTAAGGGTGGGGATTAACTTGAAAACGCTACGGTGGAGATTGAGTACACTTATGAAGGGTAGCTCAAGTGGTATTTTCATAACTAAAAAGGATAGGGTCGCGTGTTCGATCCTCCTATCTCGCACTTTCTATTCCCCCCCCCCCCCCCCCCCCCACCTTTTTGGCTCCAAATCAGTTGCAGATCCAGCCTTAAAAACGCAGCTTCACAGCTCTAAAACATATCCAACCCTTCATCCACAATCGTCGCGTATCGTCGTGCACTGTCGAGCCGTCATCCCTACTCCATTTGCTTGACATCTCCACGTACCGGCTCTATTTGTCTCTCTTCCATCATCCATCGCACCTTACTATCCTCAATGGTGAGTTGATTCGATCTATTGTTCATTCGGCGTTAGGGTTTAGGGTTCTGGATCGTCCAGATCTGACTGTTCATGACCGGATTTGATTTTGATTTTGCCACCCATAGATCTTTGATCAATGGTGAGTTGATCACCATTGTGCACTGTCGAGCCGTCATCCCTACTCCATTTGCCGGACATCTCCACGTACCGGCTCTCTTTGTCTCTCTTCCATCATCCATCGCGCCTTACTATCCTCAATGGTGAGTTGATTCGATCTATTGTTCGTTCGGTGTTAGGGTTTAGGGTTCTGGATCGTCCGGATCTAACTGTTCATGACCGGATTTGATTTTGATTTTGCCACCCGTAGATCTTTGATCGTGCCTTAACCGAATCGGCCGTGATTTAGTGTTTGGCATCGTTTGGCCTTTGATTTGCCTATCTATCTATCTCTCTCCATCGCCGTTTTCTTATTGTTCAATTATGTTCTGTTCCCAACTCAATTATGCTTAAAATCCTTTTATATTGTATTGTTCGTATGATATATGCTGAGTTTGTGATATGAAATCTGAAGAATACTTTTATGTTTTTCTCTTTGTCTGTGTTCTTAGGTTCGAAAAAGAATTCATAAGTGAAGGCACAGGATGTACTCGCACTGATTGTTGAAGGTGAGTTCCCGATTTTCTGTTCTGTTCTTGATTTTATGGAATTTATGGAATCTGTTATACAATTGATTGCTGGAATCTTGTGTAAAGGTAGATTTTTATCGATTTCATTTACTGTACTGAAATCCTATTTCCACAATTTAGTCATGAAGTAAGAATTGAAGTTGTTGTCCTCTTCATGAATTTATGTTCCGTTCCCGATTTTCAGTTCCCATTCTTCAGTTAGTTGTAAAAGTTTGTACATGCTTTATTTCGTAAATTCTTTGCATTTCTGTAATTCAAGCTAGAAATGTAGTTCTTTGGTAAATAAAAAAAGCATTATGGTTTCATTTCTGTTTCTTCCAATTCGACCTTATTTTTCATTGTTGATATAATGAGTTCAACTTAACTTTGTTGGTATTTGTTGATGATGCTTGAATCTCTTCAGGTGATTTTTGTTGATATATTCATACTCTGAAATATTTCCTTAAAGATATGGATTTTACATGTGAGTTGAATTCCGCAAAAGGGAAAATATGTCTTTTCACAATTCCGTAGTAAATATGTCTTCTCATTAGTCGTATTTGTTTAACCATTGTTAAATGTAACTTCGGTAGAAAGACATATTTTATTTTGCGATTTTTATGATTGTTGATATATTTTAGTCGCCACATTCAGAATCAAGTGCGAAATTTGTTTGGCATGAGAGTTTTTTTTTTTTTTCCTTTTGTTCCATATTCTTTTTTTTTAGGAAAAGAAACGGAAATCTGGGGACAAGGTTGATATTCCCATAAAACAAAATTTTGTTAATATAAACTGGACAAATGGGGAAACAATTTTTTTTTTTTTTGTCTATTTTCCCATAAAAAATTTACTGGATAAATCTGTTAGTTAAAAATATGATTTTTGTGTTCTTTACAGATTTGAACTCGAGTAGAGATAACGAGAAGCACAAAAGGTATTAGGTCTAGAATAAATTTGATGATTTTTTTATTCCATTTTTCTATTTATTTAGTTCATATTTCATTACTAGAACTTATTCAGCCACTGGTATTATTTATTATTTTTTTAGTTCCTTGGATGGCGTTTGTTTAGTGATTTTATTCCCATATTTCTGTTTATGTAATCTGAAAACTTGCAACAAAGGTACAAATGTGGGAATAATTTTATTGTGGGGGAGAGAACTGTGCTTGGAAACCGTTGCTATCTTTCCCATCATTTCTAAGTCCTATGAATTTCCTCGAATACCGATATTTAAATTCACCATATGCATGCCTAACCCATTTCTCAATTTCCTTTTACCTTTTTTTTTTATTGGTTTTGTAGGATGGATAGGCTTACAGTTACTTGCGTAATGTTCTTGATCCAGAACATGGATGCTAAGGATCCAAGTGAAAGGCTTAATTTGGTGCTTGAGCATGCTTAGAAGATAGACCTCGGAGGACATTACCAAAGGATCCCCAAACTTAAATCTTGCACAGATATTCCACCAAAGGTTCGATATTTTCATTACACAATTTATAGTTATTTTTAATATTTTCATTTGGTTTGTATTTTCTCATGACATAGTGATAACGGAATTGGACAACATATATTTGTTGTGTTTTCAGAAAATTTACTGGAAAAATATGACTTTTCATGTTCTTTACAGATTTGAGCTCGAGTAGAGATAACGAGAAGCAAAAAATATATAATGTATGGAATACATTTGATAATATTTTGTCCCCGTCTTCTGTTTATTTAGTTCACATTTCATTAGTAGAACTTATTCACCCTTTGGTGCTATTTTTTGTTTTTTTAGTTCTTTTTTATAGCGTTTGTTTAGTACTTCTATCCATTTCTGTTTATGTACTACGAAAAGTTGGAACAAAAGTTCAAATGTGGGAATAATTTTATTGTGTTTCTAGAAAATTAAGTTGAAATATTATAAAGCAAAACAAAAAAATATATATTTCTGAGAGGCATTATTTCTAATTACTTTTTTTTTGGATTATGTATCTAATTGGTAATGTTTGCATTTTTCATAGGTTTGAGCTCAAGTGGAGAAAGTCAAGTTTGCTTTCTTTTTTATATTGTGCATTTATAAACATCAAGAATGCATTTTGGATATAGAAAGCCATTGTAGTAGTGTTGAAAGTTGTTATTTTTTTTCCTTTGCCAACATTGGGGAGTTGAATCTCACTATGTCTGTCCCCTTCCTCTATCCAATGTTGATCGAAAACTGTTTTAATATTCCATTCCTAATTAATTTTTACTTTTATTATTTCATTAGGTGCTAAGGTTTGTCTGATGCTCAACCCCTTGGAAGTCCAGGTTCTGTGGCTGGAGTTGATGTTGCAACGTATCGGTTAACAGCTTGCAATACTATGTTGCATAAGTATGCTCTCGGTGATTAAGGTAAGTTCCAGTAGTCTTGGGTGGTGGACTTATATTAGTATGTTTATATTGTATATAATTAATATGCTTATTGTGTTAGTCAAAGTTCATTGTGTTAATTATTGTTGTATTTGATTGTTATTGGTCGTGCTGATGTTGTGTTGTTTCAGGAATATGGGTTGAGAATTTGGAATGTGAAGTAAGGGGGTTATGTTCAATTTTTTTGTAAATTCTTTTCTGATTGTTCATTTGAAATATTTTTCAAATATTGGAGTTGATGTTGTAACAGACAGATTGGTTAATAGCTTACATAACTATGCTGCAGAAGTATTTTGTTTAATCTTTTTTTTTTTTTTTTTTTTTGTTTTACACCTGTGCCTTCAGGTATGGGTTATGTCCTAATATATAATAAATCAGGACGGGTATATTGACGGCCGTCGGATGAGAGACAAAACTCTAGACATTTTCTCACCGTTGGATGGGTTTTATTTTATACACTCCACACATTTTAGGGTTTGGGATTTCGGTAGCCGCTTTGTTCTCTCCCCTTCACCCACCGAAAATCAAGCTCTTTTCCTTCTCTACTACATTCGTGCCTCTGTCACCCACCGAAGATCTTGCTTTGCCGTCATCTCCCCTGATCACCGCTCCTTCATCTTCGCGTCAAGCTTTGTTTCGCCATCATTTCATCCCCTCCGATCACCGCTCCTCATCGTCACCTCCTTTATCTCCGTGCCCTAATTGTTCGTCTAATTGCAAATCGTCAAATCGTGGCCTGATCTTTGCCCTAATTTCTTAATGAATCCCCCTCAATCGATTATAAAACCCTCACATCAATCCTCCATCTCCCGATCAGCTGCTGCACCGCAATACACGATCTACTGTTGCACCACAATACACGATCAGCTGCTAAGGTCAGTTTCGATTTTTCGATTGTTCTTTTGATTTCTCATTCTTTTGCTTCTGTTGTTTGATTTCATACCCATATTGCACGGGTTTTTGATTTGCATTGTATGCTATATGTCTGTTTTCTGTTGTTTACTCCTGATTAGTGTTTGATTACTCTATAATCATATTGAGCACCACATGTTTGATGAAATGTCTGACTGAAGAACAGTGTTATTTCTGTTTGCTAATATATGCTAAAACTTCTAATTAGTGTTTGATTGCTCTATAATCATATTGAGCACCACGTGTTTGATGAAATGTCTGACTGAAGAACAGTGCTCTTGATTTCATATTTTGATTTCTAAAAGCTTTTGATTTCGGATTTGATTTCATATTGCATTCTTCTCTATAACTATTGTTTCAAATCGTTACCTTCTTAGTGTTTTAATCTAAAGAAGATTTTCAAGTATATTGGGTTGGTGTTGAAAATGTTTTGTTATTGTTTTTCTCTCTTCCTGTCACTACTGGGCTCGCGAAGGAGGCCGCTTTGTTGTTCCAGTCTGGTAAGTTCTCGGATTGCATCAAGATCCTGAAGGTAATTTGTTATTGAAATTCCATAATTCTATTCGAGTCCTGTTAGTTGTGGATTTCTATTTGAGTCCTATTAGTTGTGGATTTCTATTTTCGCCTAATTTTGTTCCTTTTTATTTTATTTTATATTATTTTATTTTTGGGAACTACAATGGTAAGCTGTGTTCAGTGGCATTTTTCTATAGTGTTTGTGTTTCTATACTTGAATTCGAAGTGGATTCTTAGTCTATTTTCGTACTCTTGAAATTCAAAGACTAACCGCGAAATCACAATTTTTGGTTTTGTTCCCAGAAAACTTGAAATGGAAATCTAGGAACAGTTCTTTACTGTTCCCAGAATTTTGCTTTTTAAAATCTGACAGCAGAACAAAAACGTATTTTTTCTTCCCCATATTTTTGTTCATTTCCATCATGTTTAGAAACAGAAACACTAAAACATAGGCTTTAGGTGGCGTTTGGTTAGTTTTTTCCCCCCTTAATTCTTAGAACGAAAATTGGAAAATAAAAAATAAATAAAAATGTTTTATTTTATATCTCAGATTTTCGAACAAAATTTATAAATCAGAACAGAAACAGATTTGGTTTATTTTCATTTTTTCTCTCTATTCAAAGTTTTCTGGGAGCAGAAACAGTAACACTAACCAAATGCGTCACCTAAATACAAACAATTTGATCTCAAAAGAAATATAAACTGATTATTTATTCAAAATCAAGTATAATTGTTCTTATTGACAGGTTTAGGCAATATGGATTATGGGAGAGATATACGGAGTTATATCCTGATGGAGATTTGGTTTACATAATTGGGGAGAGCGACTATCGAAAAGATTGGTTTTTGGCTCAGGTCACCAGGTTCAATTTCTAAAACATACAAACTTTTTTTTTTTTTTTAGCTATTTTCTTTGAAATAGTATAGTTGAAAACATGGCCGACCCTATGTATTTGGGTGCCCAAAACAAAATATAGTTGATAAATTCAGTGGATAATGTGTTTTTTCGAACAAAAACTGTGATTATTATATGTGAGGATTTAAAAAAAAAAAAAAAAATTGGGATTTTTTGCTAAGTCGCTACACTAATTAGGTTAGTAACTATGTTTTATTTAATAAAAAAATCAGGTACATACATGACCTAAAAAAATAGTCCCTATTGAATTGGGTCCGAAAACAATTGCTTAATTTGGTAGCTTTGGAGTAGGGCGGCCCTCATTGAACAACAAGAATGTCTGATATATATATACATAAACTGATCTACAAAATCACGTTTTCAAATCAAGCATAATTTTCATATGCTGTAGGAAAAAAGATGACAACTCATTTCAAGGAAAAACATGGCAAATCAAGTTCAAACTCGACAATGTCGATCCTGGCAGGACCTACAAATTGCGCGTAGCAATCGCCGTCGCGGCTCTTGCTGAACTGCAGGTACAATACTGCAAAATTTATCATTTGTATCAAAGCACAGATTTTCATCTTTTGGCACTCAAAGTTTCAAATTTGTTTCGAATCAGGGCAAATCACATTGTGTTGAATAACAAGCTCAAAAGTGGCATATTTTAGTCCTCAAAGTCTCAACATGTTTCTATATACTACTTCATTAATTTCTATATTTTTTGTTTTAACATGTTTTCATAAGCTTGCTTCTTCTTCATTGTGCCAGTGTAGTTGAATCAAAGAAGTTAAAGTTAACTTTTTCTGGTGAAGAACAAAATTGGAATCGTGCAATAAGTAATATGTGGTTCTTTCCTATTTTAAATTGCAAAATTTTTCTTTTTCTATTTGTTTATTTTGTTTTGATTTAACTATGTTTAACTGTAGTATTATTTCAATAGCTGAATATCTATATTATTGGAAACTGATTGTGTTGTATTTATAATGAACTTTGTTAGTTAGTGATGATATTTATATGTTAATTATTGTTGATTTTTAATAAAACAATTGTAGCACGTTGTGTAAATAGAAAAGATTATGTCTTTTTTTTTTTTGTTTAATTTTTTAACACCCATGTCTTCAGGTACGGGTTATACGCTAGTATGTGTGTGTGTGTGTGTGTGTGTGTGTGTGTGTGTGTGTGTATTTAATTATTTACACCTTTAGCTCCTCTCACTACAACAAAAACTGTTTGTTATGGCACTTTTATTAAGACATTGTATGTAATGTGCCCTATAAAAGTGTTTTTCGAGACACAAAATTGAAAGTGTCCCACATGACAACCCCTAAAATCCTTTCTCAAATTTCAATTCTTTTTCCATAAAGATTTACACAAATTTTATATTTTTAATATTGATTTTCTTATTATTTTATTAAAAACTAATATATAATCAAATGTTTAAAGAGCAAAAAATAGTGTCTTGATTAAATTAAATTAGTAAAAAAAAATTAATATTCTATATATAATATAAAGGGACAACAAATAGTGCCTTAAAAAAATATTATATTAGGGCACAATTTTGTGTCTTATTGTAATTGAATAATTTAATTATAGGTCAATTAATTGTGCCCTAATAGATATAATAAAATAAATTTAAAAAAAAAGGATTAAAATTAAAATTAAAGGACAATTAATAGTGCTCTAATAGATATAATAAATTCAATTGAAAAGAAAAAAAAATATAAAAATGGGAATCATCCTTAGAAACGACGTCGTTTTGTTCTTAGCGCCAAACCAAAACAATGTCGTTGTGGCCAACTATTGTATTTTAATTATTGTTATTGTCTAGAAACTTTAATTATGGTTACTGGTTGGAAACTTAATTATGATTATTTTTTTATTTTTTTATTTTAAGAATTTATATTTGATATTTTAGCTATGTTTTTGTTTATATATAAAAAATAATGATCTGCGGTTTTGGTTTTATTTTTTGTTTTTATAAAATTGAAAAATCTTAAATGGTTTTGCGGTTCACGGTTTTGGCTTTGGTTTTGTATAAATTTAAATGCTTTGGTTTTAAAATCAAACCGACGGTTTTGGTTTTGGTTTTGATTTTGGTTTTGGTTTAATATATTTCTAGTGGTTTTGGTTTTAGTTTTATATGAAACCGGATCAAAACCGAACCAGTGACATCCCTAGTCCCAATAGTTGAGAATTGTGGGAGTAATATTGTTTTTAGAAGTTTATTAGAGATTTATGTAAATTAGAAAGGGTTTACATTTGAGTTAAAGTAAGGGATCTCTGTAAGGTCGGGGATTCGAGGCTATGAAAAACGTTTGTTGAGAAGGACAATTGATATAGGAAAACTCTCGCACATAACTATCAAAGGCTTGAGAGCCTTAGTGGGTCGCATCGAGTTAATTATCCGACCCGAAAGATGTGACCCAATGGTTGTTTTGGGCTGAGCATATCAAGCCCACTGAGAAAATGACCTTAATGGTCTAGTACGCAAACAAAGCAGTCCATACCTATAAGCCCAACCATGGGTAATCAGAGCCCACGGTAATAAAACCAACAATAGGTCAGCCCACCATTTCCACGTCTCCTATGCATGAGGAACGTTACCCCCGATTGACTATAACGGGCCATGTTAAATGGGAACGTTACAAAGATCTTTGATAGGTGTAAGTTACCTCTATATTTCCAAACCGAATTTGTTAGTTTTCTAGTACGTTTACTGTGTTTTTAATATGTTTTTATTGTTTTTGTACAAAAACAAGTGCGTGGGGTGAAAAAGTATGAAATCGGAGTATAAATGATCAATTCGAACCAAAAACAAACAAAATTACAGTGGATAAACAAGCTCGAAGGCTAAAATATGAAGGAAGCCCACCGCCTAGGCGTCCAGACCTCCGCCTAGGCGGTGAAGATGCTGAGAAAATAACAAATGTTACTGATGAACCACCGCCTAGGCAGAAATTCCTTCGCCTAGGCGGAAATCCAACAGAGGAAACAAAGATAGGCTACTGACAACCCTCCGCCTAGGCGAAAATCCAACAGAAATATTTCCAAGTCCTCTGCCTACTTCTTCGCCTAGGCGAATGGCCAAACCGACCTATCTTCGCCTAGGCGGAAATTTCTTCACCTAGGCGGAGGCCTCTGCACAGAATAGATATTTTTTGGCCTATTTATACTCTTCTCTCCTCATCTCTTCCGAACTCTTCAACCCCTAAGGCCTTAGGCCATATTTTAGGGTTAGGTTTAGGGATTTTTGAGAGAGAGCTCTCAACCCGAGGTAGAGGATGAAGAGGGAAGTGATCGTTCGATGGTTCTAGCGGCTATTCTTCAGATATTGGCTAAGCCGCTCGTTTCTTCTCTTTATTTTCTTCATTTTGGTAGTTGTTGAGCATGTTTACGCCATTTTATATTGTATACATGGTTATGGTCATTGGCTAAACATAAATTATATAAGGATTATTAATATAATTTATGAAAACGTTGTTTAGTTGAGTCTGTGTTTCGTTTGCGATTGTTCTTCGTTATGTTGATTGTGTGTACTGTATTGTTTATTTATCATGTTTAGATTTACATATCAAGAATATGGGGTTTGACAAATTCTGGATTCGGACTAGAATAAATGAACGCCACGATTCAATAACCCGGGAGGAAAATCGATTGTGGGCAATCGATGATGTTGGGGCAAGACTCATGTAACCTAGAGTTGTTAAGATATTGAGGGGGACTTCAGCGTTGACGCGAAGTCACGTATTCCCTCATCTTACACTCGGGAGAAGTGATGGAGGAGTTTTAGAACTGAAATTGTCAATAGGGTAAACACAACGCGACGATCCAATTACCCGGGAGAGAGTTGGATTGTGTACAATCAATGACGTTGGGGCGAGACTCACGCAGCCTAGGGTCGAAAAGAAGTTGAGGGGGACTTCTTCGTTGTCACGAAGTCGTGTATTCCCCCGTCTTACACTCGAGAGAGGTGGCGGAGGAGTTTACGAATTGAGATTGTCATATAAGTCGAACGCCGTTAACATAAACTAAAACGAGACTGAACACGTATTCGTAAACGAAACTAATCCCTAGACAACCTATTCTCTCAAAACTATCACATATTAATATTAGTATTAGTATTAATTTATTATATTGCATTTTTGGTCACCTAGATAAAGTCAGGTTATAACAATCGCAGTACTCGATAGTAACTATACAAATCCCTGTGGATACGATACTCGACCGAAAGGTCCATTATACTAAAACTTGATCCATACGTTTGCGGTGAAAGTGGCAGCGCTTAATTAGTGGCCACCAATCTTCTTTCATATTGAATGGGAGGAATTCATGGGCATATCCAATGTTAATAGGAGAAGATCACGAAACGGGCGACTTCACCAACAAAACAGCACAATTTGGGAAAGTCTATATAAAGGGAAGGTATGAACATATTATTTTTACGATTGATTCAAATGTTTAAACAGAGAAGTAGATAAGGTTTTTGGTACGTGAAAAGCTGATTGCAAGTGCTGAAAATTTTTTGCTACATCTGCAGCCACGCACCCCGAACGAGGTTACTCTCACGTGAATGTGGGACACTCATGGGTATACCCAAAAAAAAAAAGTCTACATAAAATATTAAATTTTTTAGATGTAATTTTTTTAAAGTTGAAAGATGACGGGGAAACTTGAGTCTCTCTAGATCTAACGTTTTAGTTTTAATAGATTGATGATATGACAAAAATAACTCCATGAGAAGGTCACGTGCTGTATAACCTATTTTTCTTCCAAAATTTTGAATAATATTTTTATAACAAAATTTGCAATTTGACAAACCTCAAGATCCACATAAACACTGCATACTTTGGGGACTAAAAGTATAATTTTCCTTTTTTCTTCTTTGAATCATTAATTGAGCTTTTTGCACCTTGCACCTCTAAAGTTTTAGAGAAATTTCACTTTAGCCCTTATACTTTAAATTTGAACACATTAAATCCTAAAGTATCCAAATCGTGTCCAGTTGGTCCTATCGTCATTTTTATGCTGAAATCCACCCACGTGGGTGATTCCATTGTTTGACACGTGGTTGATTTCCTTCAAAAAAGTTACCGAAATTATTGATTTGAACTGAAGTGGAATTTATCCGAAACTTCAGGTGTGCAAAGTACCAAAATTTCTTATTAATTTTGACAATTTATCCTTGAAGTAGTTGATTAGTGCTAATCTTAAATAAACTTTCAAAAATTTATGAAAATCTACATGGAATTTCAAGCAAAAAAAAAAATTATGACAATATTCAATGGTTCTTCAATTAATTAGTGCACACTATTTATTATTTATACATTATTGTTTTTCCATATATTTTCACTCCATTTAATTTGAATTTAAAGATAGGTGTATTGATCCAAATTGTTCATTGGTTAAAATTAACTTTTTAAAATATTTTGAGATTTGTTCACTTTGCACCCCTAAAGTTTTGGAGAAATCCCACTTTTGCCCTTGCACTTTCAATTTAAACACATTAAATCCTAAAGTATCTAAATTGTGTCAAGTTAATCCAAATCGGTAACTCCGTTATCTTTTAGAACGGAAATCAATCACATATCAAACACGTAATCACGCACGTGGGTAAATTCCGTCATAAAAAGTGATGAAAAGACCAATTAAGTATGATTTGAATACTTCAAAGGTTTGATTTTGATGTGTTCAAATGGAAACAACATGCAAAGTACAAAAAGCTCAAATATTTATATCAATTTGTTAAATTTTTATATTCATTCAAAATAACATTGATGTGCAAAAAGAATAATTATTGACCTGTGCCGGACCAAGAAAAAATAATTGCTTTTGAGTCTCAATTTAATAGCGACACCAATTTTTTAATGGCGCGGTATATATTTGTATTTTTTATTGAATAAAAAATAATTACACTCCTCATTAATCAATTTTAATTTAAAAAAATATATATATATATATCTTGGAAAGTGATTTGTTTGCTGGATTTTCCTTTTTATGTCAATTTTAATTTGTGCAATTCGAAAATGAAATAATTTGAGTCCAATTTTTATAAAAAAAAAATCCAATAAAATCGAATTTTAGGAGAATGAATTTGAATTTTTGCTATCTAATTTTATTTTATTTCATTTTTCTTCATTTTTAAATTTAGAGAGATAATGTAAATATAATTGGGAGTTGACACTTTCTACCCTCGAAATTTGACCAAAATTTCACTTTAGTCCCCATGATTTCAATTTAAAAATATAACATCGTGAACATTCCTAATCATGCCACAGCCCAAGTGGTTATCTTCATTACAATTTTGGACAGAAAATAGTAACTTGTTGCACATATCACTGTCTCTAAGGATTTTTATGAACATTTTAAGTCTTCTCCTCTCTTTCTCATTCTCTTTCTTGCTCAAATACTCATAAATCAAAACTATAGATATAACATAATACATACATAATATATACGGGTTTTTTTTTTTTTTTAAATTATAGGATAAGGGAAAATTATGAAAATATCCTGAAAGTCCTCTTAAACATAGTTGGATGCACGATAGATAACATACTACAAAGACCAAAGTGAAATAATGATCAAAATTTAGGGTACAGAGTGTCAAAACACCAAAGTAAAATTAAAATTTATTCACTCATCAACCAAATCAAATTTAAAACCAACAATAATAATAATATATATAGATATATATGAGGTTTTCGCACTTTGCACCCAAAAGTTTTAGAGAATCCCACTTTATTCTTATTCTTTGTACTTTCAATCTGAACACTTTAAACCTTAAAATGTTCAAATCATGTCAAATGAATCTAAATAATAACCATGTCATTTTTTTTACTAAAATCACCCACGTGGATGATTTCCGTGCTTGACACGTGATTGATTTTTATCTAAAATAATAATGAACCTAAAAGAAACCGATATAAACTCCTTTATTTATACAACATTCTACACATGTTTTATTAAAAATCAACAATAATTAACATTTAAATATCACTATCTAATAACCTAGATATTTGTCTATTAAAATAATACCACAATTTGTAGTCTTCTTGATTAATTGTACAATTGTTTAATCCAGTAGATCCCAATTTTGTATAGTAAAATTCAGATCAATGTTTTGTTCACATAAATAGAAAATGAAGAAAAATTATTTGTTATTGACAGAGATCCCTAGTGATGGAGTAGGATATTTAATTGATCAAATGACGTACTTAAAGTTTGTTTAGTGTTTCTGGGAATAAAAATAAAAATCACAGGTGGCGTTTGATTAGTATTTCTGGGAACAGAAATAAAAGATACAGGTGGCGTTTGTTTATTGCTTTTGTTTCCATATTTATGTTTTTGTATTTTGTTCTGCTCCTTGAAATTTGGAACAAATTTCTGCGAACAAAATAGTGTTGTTCCAAGATTTATTTTTTTACTTTTTGTTTCCATATTTTTTTGTTCTTTATTTTCTAAAAAAGGAAATAGAAATCAGAAACAAAAACAACAAACAAATAGGACCACTGGAACCCAAAAAAAAAAAAAATTGTTCCATGCTTTGAAACAATTTTTTTTTGGAATGGTACACAATTGTTCTCCACCATTGTCTTTTTGCTCCGAATAATCTAGGATGAGAGAGAAAAATTTGAGAAAAGAAACACCAACTATAGCACAAAAAAATACAAAGAAATGGTGAATATAAATTACATTATTATAATTCTTAATAAAACACGCATAAAAATTCAATTATTGGAATTCTTAATTTTTTCAACAAATCAAACAAAGTAACACACTATAACACGCATAAAAATTAAGTTTGACAGAAGTCAAATAAGCGATTATGATATCGAAATCTAAAAAAAAAAAGAACACAATTCTTCAAAATTTTAAGAGGAAAAGAGAGACCTCAAGTAATTGAATTTCCGAAACATCATCAGTTGATAGTCACTGTACCTGAAACTGGAATAAAAGACAAAACAGATCTGCAAATTTTCTCAGTTTCATGAATAAAAATTTCACTAACTCAAACTTGAAAGAGAAAAATAACTCCCCTTATACAAAAAATTGATGAGTCAAACTTAAACTCTAATGAGAGTAGAAACTACCTTTATGGCGAATGGAGTAGAGGCAGATCCAGACCAAGCAACATGTCTGTCATGATTCCCGAAGCAAGAACAAAGTTGGTGACAATCAGATGAAGACGCCCAGGTTACTTACATTCATACTATGTTGTCTCTCCATTGTACACAAACACATGCAAATATAGAGAAATTGAGGTAATTCATAACTAAACAAACTCATTAGCCAAATCAAGCACATATTAGAAGTTTGCTTTGTGTTTCTGTTCCCATATTTAAGTTTCTACTCTTCGTTCTGCTCCTTGGAAGTTGGAACAAATTTATGCAAAAAAAGTAGTGTTGTTCCTAGATTTTTCTTTTGTTTGTTTCCATAGTTTTTTTGTTCTCAATTGTCTAAAAAACGAATTTAGAAATCAAGGAACAGAAACAACAAACAAACGGGGCCAGTGGAACCCCAAAAAAATATTTTTTTTGTTCCATGATTTTTTGAACAATTTTTTTTTGGAATGGAACATAATTGTTTTTCACCTTTTGTCTTTTTACTTTCTAGTGAAATATCAATTCTACTCATTTAGTACCATTTTTCAGTTTGATAAGTGACGTCATTTTTAGAAATTCAAAACATCAGTATTAATTTGAGAACAAAAAATCGTTTCTATTTCCGAAACAAAAATAAAATATGAGTTTAACAAATTCGTTTTTGCTTGCTAAACATAAATCTTGGAATACAATATTTGTTTCTATTCCCGCGGTTGATATAGAAAAAATCATAATAGAGAAAAATATAAACCTTTGAACAAAAATTTGACAGAAAAAATAGTTTCTATTTCATTGGTTAATGCATGATGTTCAGGAAACATAAATGGAAAATATAAAAACAAAAACTATATTTTTGATCCCAAATAGAAATCTGAGAGTAAAAATATAAGTTTTCCTTTCCCGAACAGAAACAAAAATATGAGAAAAAAAATCTAAATCTCTTCTTGAAAGAAAAACAATAATATGATAATAATAAACACGAACACACACACACATATTTGAGAACAAAAAATAAATCATTTCTATTCCCAAAGAAGAAACAGAAATCTGAGAACCAAAATTAACTGAAACAAAAGGCTAATAAAATATATTGATCGAGAAGCAAAATTCTGAGAACTAAAAAAGACAACTTTCAAAGATACAACCCACTCTCCTTCAATTATAACCAAATCAAGAACAGAAATAGAAAAGCCTATTTTATTGTTCGGAAATACCAAGGAACAAAAACATATTTCATAGAACAGGGGAAAAAATGTACCGTAATAAATAATGAATTTAATAGACACAACCAATCATGTTAACCAAAATTAACAATTTTACTTTTTAAAACAATTGCATAAATGAAAACTAATGAACAAAACCCTAAACATGATTTAGGGTTGAGGTTCAAGATACCTGAAATTTAAGAGGAATAAATAGATAGAAATTGATTCGTCCAAATTCGATCACCGCCGGCCATCACCGGCAGCCCGCCGGCCAAATCCAAATTCGATCAACATGTACCTCAACTCTCCCATCCAGATCCATCGTTCTCTATGACATGAACTCAAATGGAACAGTGTCGTCGGTTCCATCCACTGGCTCAAAGCTGAACTCGATGCCCTCGTACTTGTCGTCAATTAATTTACGGGTCAGATCCGAATATGGAGACCGAAACATCAGTGTAGAATCGTCGGACTTTGATTTATCATATATAACGCAAGAAATTAATGCATAAACACATAAATTTATAAAGATATAAAACTGATATATAATAAACAATTTATTGAGCATAAATAAACATGAATTTCACCAAAACAAAAGTCTATCTTAAAGATAATAAACTGATATAAACCAAAACAATGATCTTCCAAATAGGTTACTCATAGGTTAGGGAATATCATTATTTTTCTAAAAAAACTAATGTATACAAAACCCTCCCTTTGAGATATGACGGCTTGCTTAATTTTTCTCCAAATCTTTCCATTTTAAAAACTGGTGGATTGAAATAACAGTTGAACACTTGGCAAAGTTTAGTAACTATAGAATGAAATTGCTGAACATAATTGAAAAACGTAAAGCAAAATCAAACCGAAAAATCGGAAGAGAGAAAATAAATAACACAAATAAACTTAATAAATTGCAATACAAATAATGTTGGTGGTAGTTCCTCTTTCGAAGGCACAGGTGTAAAAAAAAAACACAGTTTAAACAACATTCCAAACCTACAAAACGTTTATATTCAAGTTCATCATTAAAACATGAGTATGATTGAAACTTCATAAAAAAAACAATACAATTTTAAGTCGAACAAAACTATAATAAAAACAAAAATTCATTTTAGATCTGGATAAATCGAAGACAGATTTAGCCAAATCAATAATCAACTCAACAAAATCAAAAACTTCTAATGTATAACTCGTGCTTGATAACGGGTTTTAACACAATCCCTTTTATTTTTATAACGATACCAAACTATTAACTCAACCAATAATAAATTTTAAATTTAGGCATAATACCCTTTTGTTATGCCACACTCCAATATAATTTAAATTTTGAACATAATCCCCTTTACTTATTTGACATTCCAAATTTTTAACTCATATGTTTCAACAACACAATATTATCAAACATGACCAATAACAATTAGGCACAACAATAACTAACACAATAAACTTTAACAATATGAAAATAATAAAACCAATTAATTATATACACTACAAACTTAGTAATGCAAATCCACCACCTAGAACTACTGGAACTTACTTTAATCACCGAGAGCATATTTATGCAACATACTTCCAATAACTGCTAGCATCAGACAAAGCATAATACCTAACAAAATGATAAAAGTAAAAATTAATTATGGATGGAAACTTTAAACAGTTTTCAATCAACATTAGAGAGATGAAGGGGATAAAAATAGTGAGATTCAACCCCCTATGTTGGCAAAGGAAACAAAAAAATCACAACTTTTAATAGTACCACAATAGATAAGTTAACAGAATCATATATCCACTTACACGAAAATGCCGCAATAAAGACGGTGGTAAGATTTTCGCAGTCTTTTGTATGATAAAGCACTTTTCTCGCTCAGCTCACCTTTAGCATTTAGAGTCTTAGCATTTTCTGCCTCCATTTAGCGTAGTGCCTTCAATTTATAAAGAAAATAGAAACTTATAAGCGACAACCATGCACAATATATATTTTTATATGCACAGAAATAGATCAAACATCTAAAAAAGAACAGTGAAACTACAGGATTTAAAGACAAATAACATTAGATCAACAAAGCATAAGATGGTATGTAAATAGAACTCCAATGTTTTTGAAGGTAGGTAAGCTTACTGAATGCTCATATTGGAGTAGTTCCACGGCAGCATCGTAATATGTATGAAATGCCTTCCTGAAGAATTTCTTCTGATCTTCCTCAAGAATAGCTAACACCAAAATTCGAAACAAAATGAACAAAAACAGAAGAACAAAAACATTTCACATTCAAAAATTAATTAAAATTAGAGTGAAGCCAAACCACCACTTATATCCAGCAAAGAAACGCATAAACTCCAAAAAGTACAGCAAAAGCCACTGACCAAAATCAACATCAGATTTGTAGAAATATAATTAAAACCTGGATGAAGTCTCCCCAAATCAAACAAACATGCAAGGAGATGAGAAATCGACGAAAAAATAGACATGGGCAAACCTGAAATCAGAAAAAAAAAAATATGAAAAAAAATAATTGCTAATGAGAGTTCAGATTTCTCAATCCGAAATCGCAGTCAGAGAAAGAGAGATAGTGAGTGAGTACCGAATCTGATGTTCGTTCGGCGTTAGAACTACCGGAAGCTGTTTATTTGGTGTTAGTATTTGTCACTAATCTTTCGCCGCCAGATTCGAGGTCAGGTCGATCGTGATCCAGCGCCGACTCTTTCGAATCGAAGTGGTCCAGCTAGAAGGGCAGTTGGACGAGGACGGACTACAGTGGTGGAGATGGGGGGGAAGTGACATTATCGATGGTGGCGGCGCGACAACTTGAGAGGTAGCAGGAGTGAGTAAGATGAGCGCTGACAGGGTGGTGATGGCGTAGCGAAGATGACGAGGGAGAGAGAGAATCAAGATGGAAGAAAGGAACAGGAACGACCGCCGCATATGACTTCGACAGAGACAGAAGCCAATTTTCGGCAATGGCAATGGTCCAGCGATGGCGATGAAGGAGGTGGTGGCAGTGGTGGTGATGGAACAGAGATATGGAAGAGGGAAAGAGGAAGGTATGGAGGAGAATGCACTAACCCTAACCCAACCAATTGAATAATTAATCTATAAAATTAATCTCAACCCTTGATCTAATATGATCTAAGGGCTGAAAATATCTCTTAATAATAGTGAATCTCAATCGTTAGATATTCGATCCAATGGTCTAAGATGTCTCAAATATAAAATGTCTCCAGGTGTAATCTCAACCGTACGATATTCGATCCGACGGTTAAAAATGTCTTAAAATGTAAATATGTTGTGATTTATAAATAGACTAGGGTAGAACCCGTGCCTGAAGGCACGGGTTTTAATTTTTTTTATATTTAAAATTGATTAAATTACCCTATTAGTATATACTCCAAGTAATTTGGAAATGAAATTGCAAACCAAACAACTGGACTAATGCCATGTTGAGTGTAAAAATTATACAAAGAAAAAAAAAAACATTTTTATGACCAATTATAACAATTTCTACTTTTAATGTTCCCCTTTTTAATAGATGATGAACTTGGTTTTGAAATATTCTGAAAATTCTCTAATTCTCCATCTCCCAAACAGGTTGTATTCCTGAATTAATACTCACACCACGTTTTGATCCGAAATCGAATAACGAACCAAATAAATCTTTATTCAAACTCATCCCACTTTTAATTCTAGTCATATTCCGCATAGATGGACCTCCAAGATTCGAATTTTTAGTATCTACCAATGTTAACATTAGTGTTAACATTTGATACACTTGTATAACATTGGTGTTGCCTAATTTGGCCAATGAATCAACCATACTCCCCATCAAATAGGCACCCTTAAAAAATTAAAAATATTTTGACATAATTTCTTTTATTTATATGACACCAATATTCGAAAGTTATTTTCAAATGAATACAATCAATAATTAATGTAAAAAAAAATATTGGACACAACTCCCTTGATTTATATAACATTCGAAATTCTAAACTCTTGTTTTATAACACAACATTAACAAACACAACCAATATCAATTAGGCACGACAATAACAAACACAATCATATCATACAATAATAAAACCATAATTTACAATATGAACTTTAACTATACGACAAATAACAAATATGTATATACATTATAAACTTAGTAATATAAATCCACCACTGGAGCCCATCACCCAAGGCTACTGAAACTTACCTTAATTATAGTCTGTCAAGTCATAGATTCTCTCCATTTGTCTTCAATATTTGAAGTAGCATATGTTTGTATATCGTCTAGTGAAAATCAAACACAATAATTATCAACTGGACAAATAAATTAGAATCATAACAAAATTCTAAACACTTATTTTAAATTGAACACAACATAATCCACATAATAATAATATGGGTTCAATTTTTTATTTATTTTTATTATTTTAATATAGTCCCCCCCTTTTTTGGGGGGAGAGGGGCAAGATTTTAAAAAATTTAAACTCTTATTCCCAAATGAACAAAGAAATAACCACACAGCCAATAGCTTATATAAAAAAATTGATGTAACACCCTTTATTTATGCAACATTTTCAAATTTTAGACTCATGTTTTCAAATAAACACAACAATAACACAACCAATAACCTCTAAACACGATATTAACCAACACAACCAAAGTTTGGAATGGACAATAACACACAAAAATTACGAATGAATGAACAATAATACATAATTTTAAACGCCGTCAGGAAAGATCTCTTATGCTGATACGGACATGTGGCATTCTAAGAAGCTGCCACGTGTCCGCTGCCTCCTTTCTTGAAGTTTTATAATTTTTTATGTTCGTTCTTTTATAAGTTGCATTAAACGTTAATAGGTCTTTAATGTATAATAGATTAAATATATATTTATTGTATCGTGTTAATATTTTGTGTTATCGTGTAACAATATCAATTATCGAGTTGTGTTCGTGTTCTAATTTTGTGACACGATATCTTATCTTGTCATGTTGTGTTTCGTGTTATTGGGTTTATGTCAGATCATGACACGACACGAAACACGACCTGATAACACAATTTATTAGCCCTAGCTTGAACAACGTAAGCACACATTTTGTCCTTGTCTTTTTTCTTAATTGTTGTTGTTGTTGTTGTTTTTATTATTATTATTATTATATCATAAATAATAATTTGAAATTGCTATTTAGACCCAAATCAAAATTTAAGAGCAGTAACAAAATGAAGAACAAAAATTGATACTACCTAATCAAATAACTTTTGAAGGCTCCTCAACGAGTCGGCTAGATGCATTTGCCTTCTCTCCTTCTGGAAAATATTATCCTATAGAGAGCAGTTGCGCTGCCTACTATAATAAGAGAAAACATGTATAAACAAATCGTATTAAACAACTTGTTTAAGCCTACACATTTTAATCTAAATCCAATAGAAAACATGAGAAGACCTTATACACAATCCAAACCATAGTAACCAATAGCGTCATTACAACAACTTAAACAACTAATGCAGAAATGTATTATATCCCTAGAATTTGGTCAAAAAATGTGTAGAAATATAATTAGCTTGAGCAAATGCAATTTTGATTAACCAAACATACAACTATCAAAATAAAACTAAAAAACATTAATTTCACAAAAATATAAGCATGAATAGAAATATAAACCAAAACAAAAGCAAAACAATTCATTTTTTTCATATATTTCAAAATAATCCAAAAACATGAATAGAACCCCTATAGACATTAACAAATAAAAAAATCTGAAGATAAATGCCTACAAATGAAAGTGAAATATACCTGAATAAAAAGTTCAGAACCACTGCACTTTTGAGTAAATATTGCACCAAGAATTGAAGGTGGCTCTTATTAAAGCTAAACTTTGGAACAAATTTTGAAAAAAAAAAAAAAATTAGGGCTTAAGAGAAGAGGGAGTCAATGGTTGGGGGTCGATTTTGGAAGAACGAGACAACGATGAATATTCTAAGTATCTGTTTTTTGTTTTTGGTTCCCTTTTTTGGATTCCTATAACATAAATTTCAAAAATAATATTTTCAGACGTTGAAAAATAAAAAACAAAACACGAAATAAAAACTGTGCTAGGAGGTGAGAAAAATCTTATACCTATTACATCACCAAAACTTGCATCATAAAATCACTAACCCGTGTGTTTAAACTGTTTTCTGGTTATAAGGCATTTGCTTATTGTTACTGTTTCTACCTAACAGTATAACAAACAATTTTTTTAAACCCTAACTATAAACTGGAAACAAAAATAGAAACACTAAGGTGGCGTTTGGTAACCGTTTCTGTTTCCATTCCAGCAGTGGGATGGAAATTTTGTTTTCTTCTTGAGAGTAGAATCGCGTTTGGTAACGATAATTTTTTTTTTTGTTTTGGGAAGGGAATGTGTTTGGTAACGATTTTATCCTAAAATCTTTTTTTTTTTTTTTCTTTCTGTTTTGGCCGGACAGCGGTAGCGCCATCACCGGCCGACGAGCGGTCTGGCGGTGGCTCCTGCGCCGGTAGCTCCGGCACCGGCGACGACCGAACGGTGGTGACGCCGGCTGAAGACGACTGGACTACGGTGGCGCCAGCACCGGCGCCATCGCCGGCGACGGCGGGTGGGTGACAGTGGCCAGCGACCGGATGTGGGTGGAAAATTTCCGGCCGAACGGTGATCAGCTACGGTCGTCGGAGATGACCGGCGACGGTGGCGGACGGTGGCCGGCAGTTGCGAACGGTGGTCGGCCGGCGGATGAGCAGTGACCATGTGTTTTCGGAATGGAATGGGAATAATGAGAAACAACTTTTTTTTGTTTCTCATTTCTTAAGAAAAAAGTTGGCACAATTCTCAAATGGGAATGAAATGGAAACGGAAATAAAAATTATCAAACGCTATTCCCAAACAGAATTCCCAAAAATCTGGGAATGGAATGGAAATTTCTGGAATGGAAATTGTTACCAAACGGGGCCTAAGCAAACAAAATACAAACAGTTTGTCGGGAACAGAATTATGGGAATAGAACAGTAATGGTACAACCAAACACTATCTTAAACTTCAAAATTCACATTCTCTTGCATTAACAGAAATTGCAAAGATTCAGATTTCCAAATAAAGCATTGATAGACTTGTCCTTACCTTAAACTTGATAAAAGGTTGAAGGCAAAAAATTCAGGCCACTCAAATTGCCAGTGATGGCGATGATGGATGTGCACCGCTCAAATTGCCAGAAAACAGAACTGAACGAAAAAAAAATTATAGAAATAAATAATTTCTATAGACATCAAAATTATAGATTAATATTAGGTAAGGTAATAATCAGGCATTATTCTAATATACCAACTCAACCAAATGTTAAAAATTACATTAGCACAACCAAGAAAACATGGGAATCTTTTTCTTTTCTTTTGTTTTTTTTTTATTTTTTATTTATTATTTTTTTTTATTTTAGGCGAAAGAAAATATAAAAATATATATATTAAAAAACAAATCTCGCTCACCCACCGTGAACATGTATAAATATCTATATAAAATATGTAATCTATCTATATAGATAAAGAGAAACACAACAAAAAAGGGGGAAGGAAAATAAGATCAATTATTGGTTTTCATCACCCTTCTCTTCCTCCATTGAAAACCCTTCATCACCTACTCGAAACCCTAAACTCAAACCCTCATTTTGCTCTGATCAAAAGGTTATCACCATTACCACATCACCGCCCCCGGGTCCCGCTTCTTCTCAGATCAGTCGACAATTCAAGTCCAAACACACATACTATACTGAATTTCCATTCTTAAGCTAAATTTATAATTTCTTTACAGAACAGGCAAAGTAAATATGGTTTTCTAAATTTTGTTAAGATTAACTGGTAGGATTTCACGAAACATTGAGCTGGGTATCAAACTTCTTCCTTGAGTTAGAGTGATTTGATAATTAATTTGATGCGTTATCTCTGTAATTTAATGGATTATATTACAGTTTTCTGTTTAACGGATTAGGGAAGAACTGTTATTACACGGGCAAAGATCAATTGAAGAAACAGAAATTTGAGAATAAGGTGCTCTTGAGTAGCTCAACAACTGTTTAAAAATATTAGGAGAAGAATATCAAAGAAAAACATGAATAAAAATTAAAGCAAAAGATGGAAAGGGAAACTTACATTAGGAGAAAACAAATCACTGCAAAAGAAATACACACATAATTCTCGAATATCAGCAATGAAATTGAAGAATACTAATTAAAAACCAGTTATGAAAGACATGCCAAGAACAAAGGTGAGGAAAATGCAAAGGCAGTATACATGTTGATAGGAGAGGGCTACCTAGACGACTGCAAGAACGACAGCGAGAACAACGCGATCGAAGTGAGGGAGAAGTCGAAGCAGCGAGATCTGGCGAGCGTGCATATCTGAACAACGATGGCCATCTCCATCTAGATCCGACCTCGTCGCGACCACCGCCGGCCATCGCCTTCCAGATCCGACCACCACGAACTATACCGCCCCCCAATCCGACCACCGCAACGTATCGCCATCCCTCTCCGACCTCGCCACGACCACCGTGGGACATCGCCATCCAGCCGTCGCCGAACTTCACCGCCTTCAAATCCGACCACCGTCATCCAGATTTGGCCATTTCGAACCAGATTGGGAGTGAGATCGGAAGCAGTGAGTGCAACGACGGTGAGTAGCAAGACACTGCCTGACTTCAGAGCTTTCACCTGCACGTTCCACCATGAAGAGAGAGAGAAGCCGATTCGAATCCCAGTGTAGAAGAGGAATTCTATATGATCAGAGCATGGGGAGAAAATGGCGAGTTTTGGGGGCTGTTTGGGTAATGGCGAGATTTGGAGGCTGTTTGGGTAAAGGTTGGCGAGATTTTAGGGTGGTTGGGTAAATTTTAATCTTGACCTTTAGATTTAATCCAATCCGATGACTCAAAATATCGCTTTGATATTATTCAATCTTAGCCATTGGATATCCAATCTAACGGTCCAAAATGTCTTAAATATAAAATATCTCCAGGTGTAATCTCAACCGTACGATATTCGATCCGACGGCTCAAAATGTCCCAAAATGTAAATATGTTGTGATATATAAATAGATATTCAAATTACCAAGTATACATTAATTCATAGATATTGGTATCCCCTTTGAAAAACATTCCACTCTCTTCCACCATCCATGAACAAACCCCACTATTAAAGCATTTCCCCCCTATGTGCTTAGAGTCCCACACCACGAAGGTCGTTTGCTTAAGGTACCACCTCATATTGCCGAGGAATAGCTTATCCTCGATCAGGTTTATGTTAAACCGCCAATGGATATCGTTATTCCGGTATAGGATATGTTGTCCGAGGTCTTCGTTTCCCAATTGGCAGTGGACGATCAACGGGTCGGGGTAGGCTGTTATGTTGTTGATGACGTGGATGAGGTAGTGTTTGGGTGTGGGGTTGGGGGTGGCATTGGCTTTTTGTGGATAGGGTGAGGTTATGGCTAAGACCATGAACATGGAGATGAAATTCATGGTGATCAAACAAATACTCTCTCTCTCTAGGTTTCTCTCTCTAGATTTGTCTCCCTCTCTCTCTAGATTTCTCTCTCTCTCTAGGTTTACAATCAATGTAGTAAGAAAGATATGCATGGGAAAATTCCATTTATAGGGGTTCGGGATTTGAATTTATTCTAATGACAATGGTAGATTCAGAAAAATTTAAAGTTTATTTTAAAAAATTTATTGGAAATGGATTTGTTCTGATGACAATGGTAGATTCAGAAAAATTTAAAGTTTATTTTAAAAAATTTATTGGAAATTTTTAATGCCGTGTAAAATGTTAAATTTTTTAAATTGATTTTTATTTTAAATTAAATATGTGGGTCAAAATGTAAAGTTTTAAAAGTTGAAGGGGGAGGTCATTGAAAAATACATTTTCTACCCCCAAATTTTATTTCTCTAGGTTTGTAGTGAATATACTAAGAAAGAAGTGTAAGTGAGTTCTATTTATGGGGATTCAGGATTTGGATTCGTTCTGATGACAGCGGAAGATTCAGAAAAATTTTAAATTTATTTTCAAAATTTATTGGAAAATTGTAAGGTCGTGTAAAATGTTAAATTATTTAAATTTATTTTTATTTTTAAATAAAATTGCAAAGTATTGCGAAGATTCTCTCTCTAGGTTTATAATCAATATAGTAAGAAAGACATGCATGAGTGAGTTTTATTTATAGGGGTTTGGAATTTGTATATGTTTTAACAGAGGTAGATTTAGAAATTTAATTAAGATGACATTTAAAAATTTATTGGAATTTTGTAAGGTCATGTAAAATATTAAAATTTTTAAATTGTTTTTTATTTTTAAATAAAATGTATGGGTCAAAATGTGAACTTTTAAAAGTTGAAGGCTGAGTTCATTGAAAATACATTTTTCTCTCTCTAGGTTTCTCAAATATAGTAAGAAAGACAAGCATGGATGGCTTATATTTATAAGGGTTTTGGATTTCGATTTGCTCTGGTAACGATAGATTTAGAAATTTAATAAAGATAAAATTTTAAAATTTATTTAGAAATTAATTGAAAATTTATGTAAATTAATAAAATATTTAAATATTTAAATTGATTTTTAAAAAAATGAGTGAAAATGTAAATATTTAAAGGGACGCTTGCCGAGATCTCCTTATAAAATGACAAATCTACCGGATGAACATTTTCAAAAAACTTGTTACAAATTAATCCTTTAGGTTTTTTTGTGACAATGTTGCTCCTCCACCTATTTACTTGATATATAATTTCCTAAAAAATAGAAATTTAAAATTATTTTATCAAAATCTAAATAACTATTGTTTTACATATTTTTTCATTATATAATTATATATTGAGATTCGTATTATTTAAAATAATATTTTATTTAATAATTTTTTTTATTAGTTACATTCAAAATGGTATTTTCAGAATTTTTAATTTTTACATTCGTGTTACATTCAACGTGCTATTTCAGAACTTTCATAGTTTTTTATATTATGTTGAATTCATCATCAATTTTTCATCAAAAATTCACATTTGTATTATATTTAACACGAAATTCACGTTCATGTTATATTCAACACAAATCTAAAAAATCACCGAGCAGATTTGAATTTTTCTAGATCTAAAATTTTTCAGATCAGAGAGAGAGAGCGCGAAAGAGAGCGATAGATTTGGCGGCGAACGACGCAGCAGAGAGAGAGAGCTCGGCAACGGCTACGGCCGGAGAGAGTGCAAGTCAAACAGCGAGCACGGCAGCGAATGAACGACAACAGATCTAGCGGCAGACGACACAGCATGGAGAAAGAAAAAAATTAAAAAAAAAAAAAAAAAATTACTCAAAACAGCAATCTCATAGTTTCTCTTTTTATTTAAATCATTCATCAATCAAAACCCAAAAAAAAAAATCCCCATCACCATGGATACACCAACTCATAACTGTTCCCATCCCCTTTGAAAAATATCCCCTTCTCCTCCACCATCCATGAACACACCTTACTATTGCGTTTCCCCTCTATGTGATGATTGTCCCACGCCACAAAGCTCTTCTGCTTTGCCTCCCACCTTTAGTTGCAGAAGAACAGGGTTGTGAAGACAATGTTAATCTTGAATCTCCAGTGGAAATTGTTATCCCGGTATAGGATATGTTGTCCAAGGTCGTCGTCGCCGGATTTGCAGTGAACGTTCACCAGGCCGGCGTTCAGGGCGGCGATGCCGTTGATAACGTGGACTTCGTAGGACTTTTGGATGAAGGAGTTGGCTACTTGGAGTGAAATGGCCAAGGACATTATGAGTATGGAGATGAAATTATTCATGAGGCTCACAGTATATACTTCCTTTTATATTTTTGTGGTTTCTACACCGGTTCACCTTCCTCTTCGCGTCTATGGCTGAATCGGACTTACCTCGAGTTATCACTACTATTCTGGATGAATCTAATTATGTTGTGTGGGCTCAAGAAATGTCTGGTTTCTTCCGTGGACGAAAATTGTGGCGTTACGTGACTAAAGATATTACTGAACCCAAGAAAAAAGATGACGAAGATGCTGACAAATACATTAACCGTCTAGAGGACTGGGATAGCAAAAATCACCAGATTCTCACATGGTTCTGTGCCACCATTATCCCAGAGATCAAATTTCAATTTGGTACTCTCCATACAGCAAAAGAAGTTTGGGATCTTCTCCAACAATGCTACACCAAGGCAGATCTTTCAAATTGGTATCGTCTTCTTTCTACTCTTCATAACATGCACCAAGAACCTGGGCAATCTGTCAACAGTTTCCTATCTCAGATGACTGTCGTGTGGACTCAGTTTGCTCTCACAAAGCTAACCTGGGAATGCACAAAAGACGTTGATGTTCATGGAAAGTACCGTACTGAGACACGCATCATGCAATTCCTAATGGGCTTAAGAGACTAATTTGAGCCTATATGAGCTTCAATCCTACACTGGGGCGCGATACCTTCCCTAAACAACGTCATTTCTAATCTACTCAGTGAGGAACCTTGTCTTGCCACATTACAAGGATCTCATACAAATATTGCCCTTGCAGCACCAGTTGCTATCGCATCACCAGTTGCTTTTGCCACACCAGCTACCAAGGTCAACCATCCCAGAAGCCCTTATACTGCAGATATTGTCATTCATAAGGGCATGAATTGCTCAAATGTCCTTCCCCCCAGTGTAAAGTCTGTAGAGAACTGGGTCACTACCTTGGAGACTATCCTAAACTTCCATCTAGGAATCAGTCAAATGGGAACCCATATCGCTCTCGAGGCTCTCGCAATCGATTATATTCCAAGCCAAGAAATGCTGCTGCTGTAGCCACTGATGCTACACCAACTTCAACCAGCTCTTCACCTGATTAGAGTGGTATCTGTACCTCGCTTACTGAGGCTCTAAATAAAATTGGTAACAATATAGCCATGTCAGCTATACCAGGTACATCTCGATGGTATTTTAATTCTACCTGTTGCAATCACATGACTTCTAATGCCTTTATCTTTTCTTCTAAAACCCGTGATGAGCATGCACCTACTATTCACACTATCAATGGATCAAATATGTTGGTTAGTCATACTGTACATGTTGATAGTTCTCATTTGTCTCTCCCTGACACATATTTGGTTCTTAATCTTACGCTTAATCTCATATCTATTGGACAACTATGTGATCTTGGACTTGACCTGTATTTTTCTTCTACTGGTTGTCGTGTGCAGGACCCACAAACAGGAAAACTCCTTGGAATCGGCCGTAAAGTTGGACGCCTCTTTGAGCTCACTCACCTCCAAGTCCCATCTTCACCATCACCAAACCAATCAGCTGCATCCATCCCAACATTCTCACCCGTGGAATTGTGGCACTCTCAATTAGGTCATACTTTATCCAGCCATCTACGTTCTTTTATTTCTAGTGGTCAGTTAGGTTCATTTCAGCATGAGTCTTTTCATTGTATTCATTGTCAGCTTGCAAAACAATCAGCTTTACCTTTTAATGAAAGTCAGTATGTTTCTCTTACACCTTTTGATTTAGTACATTCTGATATTTGGGGGCCTTCTCCTCATGCATCAATGGGTGGTGCTCGCTATTTTGTTATATTTGTGGATAACTATTCTCGTTATACCTGGTTGTTTCTTATGAAAAGTAGATCTGAACTCTTTCAAATATATTCTGACTTTTCTTCTATGGTCCAAACTCAATTTTCTCGTAATATCAAAGGTTTTCGTTCAGATAATGTAATGGAATACAAAGACCGTGTCTTTCTAAACCTACTTCATAAAAATGGCACGCTTCCCCACCGTTCATGCCCTGGAACCTCCCAACAAAATGGTTGAGCCGAACGCAAACATAGACATATTTTTGATACCATTCGTGCTCTACTCATTTCGTCATCATGTCCTTAACGTTTTTGGAGAGATGCTGCCTTAACCGCAGTATACACAATCAACCGTGTCCCTTCTGCCATAATCCAGAATCAGTCCCCATTTGAACGCCCTTTCGGTCAACCTCCTGATTACTCTAAGCTCAAAGTCTTTGGTTACGCTTGTTTTGTTCTTCTCAAACCGCATGAACACAACAAACTGCAACCAAGGACTCACCTGTGTTGTTTCATTGGATATGGTATTGAAATAAGGGGTATCGGTACTGGGATCCCATTTCTAAGACCCTCCGTATCTCTCGTCATGTCATCTTTTGGGAATATCAAATGTTCTCTTCCTTACGATCATTTGATACGTCAACCCTCACTAACTTCATATTATTTACTGATCCATCTATTGAGTTATTTCCTGAGAATCCAGTTTTAGGTACGGTTGAGTCCATCTCAGATTCATCAAATGATATCACCCCTTCTGTTTAGAACTAACAGCTAACCTTATTTCTCCAAACCCAGCTCTAGCTCCAGAACCATCAGCAGACCACACCCCTCCAACCCAATCGGTCGTGCTCGATGATATTTCTATGTCTGATAAGTCTCCACCGACTCTCTCTAAGAGCCATCCTCCAAATCACTCCCGCAGATCTACCAAGGTAACTCAGCGTCCTTCATATCTTATTGATTATCATTGTTTTTCCACTGTACTTCATCTGCATGAGCCTCAATCCTATTAGGAGGCTAGTACAAATCCTCTTTAGCAGAAAACAATGGACGAAGAACTTCATGCCGTAGCTAAAACTCATACCTAGGATATTGTTGATCTGTCCCCTAGAAAAACTCTTATTAGGTGCAAATGGGTGTTTAAGATCAAGACACTTTCTGATGGTTCTGTTGAGAGATACAAATCCCGGCTTGTTTCCAAGGAATTTCTTTAGGAATATGGTATTGACTATGAAGAGATATTTGCTCCAGCGGCGAGACTCACATTTGTCCGTACACTTCTTGTTATCGCCGCCATTCGAAAATGGACCCTCTTTCAAATGGATGTCAAAAATACATTTCTCAATGACGATCTTCTTGAGGAAATCTATATACATACCCCTCTAGGCCTAGATGTCCCTCGAAATAAAGTTTTTCGTCTTCGTTGTGCCCTGTATGGTTTAAAACAAACTCTACGTGCCTAGTTTGCCAAATTCAGTATTATTATTCATCAGTTTAGGTTCGCACCTAGTGTTCATGATTCGACATTGTTTATTCGTCATACTGCCAATGGTATTATAATTTTTTTACTGTACGTGGACGATATGGTTATTACTGGAAATTATCTACGAGGCATTTTTGAACTCAAAAGGTTTCGAAGTGGCCAATTCGAGATGAAAGATCTTGGCGTACTCACCTATTTTCTTGGTCTTGAAGTCTCATCGGGTTCTGATAGATATTTTCTCTCTCAGGCTAAATATGCCTCGGATCTCCTTTCTAAGGCTGGGATCACTAACTCAACCACTGCTACTATTCCTCTCAAGCCGAATGTCAGACTTACCCCACTTGATGGTTCACCTCTTCAGAATGCCACTCTATATCGTCAACTAGTTGGAAGTCTTGTATACCTCACAGTCACTCACCCTGACATTGTCTATGCCGTTCATCAGGTCAGTCAGTTCCAAATTCACGTGTTGTATAACTTATTTTTTTTCAAAATTATGAATAATATTTTTATGACAAAATTTGCAATTTGACAAACCTCAAGATGCAGATAAACATTGCATACTTTATAAGCACTGCATACTTTAGGGACTAAAAATATAATTTTCTTTTTTTCTTCTTTGAATCATTAATTGAGCTTTTTGTACCTTGCACCTCTAAAGTTTTGGAGAAATCTCACTTTAGCCTTTATAATTTAAATTTGAATACATTAAATTTTAAAGTATCCAAATCGTGTCTAGTTGGTCCTTTTGTCATTTTTTATAACGAAATTCATCTACGTGGGTGATTCGGTATTTTACGCGTTACTGATTTCCATCATAAAAATTGACGAAGTTATTGATTTGGACTGAAGTGAAATTTATCCGAAACTTCAGGGGTACAAATAATTTTGACAATTTAACCTTGAATTAGTTTATTAGTGCTAATCCTAAATAAAATCTCAAAAAATTATGAAAATCTACAATTAAATTTCAAGCATTTAAAAAAAAAAAATAGAGTAATTATGACAATATTCAAAGTAGATTACATTAAACATTAAATGGTTCCTCAATTAATTAGGGCACACTATTTATTATTCACACATTATTCTTCCATATATTTGCACTCCACTTAATTTGAATTTAAAGATAGGTGTAATGATTCAAATTGTTCATTGGCTAAAATTAATTTTTTTAAATATTTAGAGGTTTGTTCACTTTGCACCCCTAAAGTTTGTCGAAATCCACCAATTTTGTCCTTGTACTTTCAATTTAAACACGTTAAACCTGAAGTATCTGAATTGTGTCTAGTTAATCAAAATTGGTAACTCCGTTATTTTTTAAAATAAAAATCAGTCATGTGTCAAACATGTAATCACCCACGTGGGTAAATTCCGTCATAAAAAATGATAGAAAGAGTAACTTGACATGATTTGGATACTTCAAGATTTGATGTGTTCAAATGAAAACAAAAATGGACTAAAGTGAAATTTCTCTTAAATTTCAGGATTGCCAAGTACAAAAAGCTCAAATATTTATATAAATTTGTTAAATTTTTATATTCGCAATGAAAATAACATTTACGGGCAAAAAGAATAATTATCAACCTATCCAGGGCCAAAAAAATAATTGCTTTTGAGTCTCAATTTAATAGCGGCACCAATTTTTTTATGGCGCGGTATATATTTATATTTTTATTAAATAAAAAATAATTACACTCCTAATTAATCAATTTTAATTTAAAAAATATTTTAGAAAGTGATTTGTTCAATATGTTTTTCTTTTTATGTCAATTTTAATTTGTGCAATTTGAGAATGGTGGAATCCAAATTTTATGTTTTTGTCCAATAAAATTGAATTTTACGAGAATAAAATTGATTTTTTCTATCTAATTTTATTTTTCTTAAACTTTTAAATTTAGAGAGAGAATGTAAACGTAATAGGGATTTTGACACTTTCTACCATTGAAATTTAACCAAAAATTCACTTTAGTCCCCATGCTTTCAATTTAAAAATATAACGTCGTGATCTTTCCTAATCATCCCACAGTTCAAGTCTTTATCTTCCACTACAATTTTAGACAGAAAATAGCCACTTGACAGTTGACACGCACGTGATTATTTGTAAGAGGTTTTATGAGCACTTTCAACCTCTTCTTTTCCACTTTTCCATTCTCTTTCTTGCTTAAATACTCATCAATCAGAAATATGGATATAACATAATATGAGTGTATGTGTGTGTTTTATAGAAATTTTTTAAAGGGCAAAAGAAAATGATGAAAATGTCCTACTTAAGATCCTTTTAAACATAATGGATGCACAATAGGTAACTAATTGCCATCCAAAATTGAAAGGAAGCTATTAAATTTAGACTGAAGTGGGATCATTACGAAACATAGAATATAATGTCACTACAAGAAAAATGAGATTCTGCTATGAATTTTTTTGGCGACGACACAATAATCGTCGTCAAATGTGTCTATTGGCCACAAAATGAACAGTCGTCGCCAAATGTGACCTCCTTTGGCCACGAAGTGTAAATTTGTAGCCAAAGATGGTTAATAGGCGACGAAATTATAGAATTCGTCGCTATTGGTACGACCAATTCTTGGCGCCAAACAAAAAAAAGGAAAAAAATTCCCGTTAGCGTATTGGCGATGGAAACATTTTGTCGCCAATGTGGTAGGAGATATTTTTTTATTTGGCGACGAACCCCTTTCGTCGCGTTTTGTCATTGCAAATGTATGGGAGACGAAATAGATTCGTTGCCAATGTGACCGCCTATATTTAACATTTGGCGACGAAAAAAAAAAAAGCGCTAGCAAATATTGATGTTCCCACTCGCGTACGTCGAAAGCCTCTTCTTTCTGTCTACCCTCTCTCTCTCTATAGTCTGACCCTCTCCATTTAATTATAGGTCACTTAATGGTGCCCTAATACATATATTAAAATAAATTAAAAAAAAATAATAATAATAATAATAAAATAGAATTGGAAACTTAAGCGCCAAAAAAAAAAAAAGGCGATGGAAAATTTTCCTCTTCCCGCTCCCGAAATCCTCTTCTGCATCTCCCGTAATCCTTTCTTCATCTCCCCTCTCTCTCTCTCTCTGCTCTCTCTTTTTGCTCTCTTCTTACAAGCGGCCACCGCCACTGCCATCACCGTTGAGGGTCATCGCACATCGGCCCCATCTCCATCGACCTCGCCAACACCATCACCGTCGCTTCGTCGTACATCACCCCTCAGATCTAGCCACCTTCGTCAGATCTGGCCAACGCAACAGCACCAGACCATTGCGAATCACCTCTCTCGGTTTTCCTCTCGTTACAGGTTCATTTTCTTTCAACTTCTCAGATCATTTGTAACTTCTCTATATTTTGTACAGGCACAAATTGCTCTCTCTTGATTTGTAACTTCTCTGCATTCTCTGCATCGTCGTCTTTCTCTAGCGTTGTTGCTCTCTTCCACTAGGTATGCCCTCTTCCCTCTCCTTTATATGCCCTAAAAACTGTTTGGTCCTTTTCGGCGTTGCAAGCGAACATCCAAGAATCTCTCGCCGCCCTTCAAACTAAACCGCTTATCATGCTTCTCTTTTCCCCTTTCTCCTTCAATTTCGTCATGGGTATCCCGCAAACCCCAAAAATCACAGTCGATTTTGTTCTTGAGTTCTTGATTGTGTTAGAGTTTTGTTCTTTAGTTTTCATTTATATAATTGTTATAAAAAGTAAAATTGTTAATTTTGTTATAATTTGTTTCTACTTTGCTCCCATAATTTGATAGAAAAATGTGTCAATTTCTGTTCTTTGTTCTCTGTTTCTGTTTCTATTGATCCATTAATATTAAGGTTGTGTTTATCCATGGAATTTGTAAACGAGTGCTAAAAAATTATCATTAATGTGTACATTTTGGAAGCCATATGTTATGAGGTCAAACCTGTATCTATTTCCGTTTCTGTTTCTGTTTCCATTGTTGTTTCTGTTTCGATTTTGGTTTTTGTTTCTGTTTCTATTTTGGTTTCTGCTGTTGCTGCCGTCGTTGTTGTTTCCGTTTTTGTTTCTGTTTCCATTGTTGTTTCTGTTTCTGTTTTTGTTTCTGTTTCTGTTTCTATTTGCTATTACTCTTTTTGATTTGATTCTATATCTATTCTTATATTTTCTTTGGTTTAAGCTGCAAAGTTGATTGTTTTTGTATGAATCTAAAGCTCAGTTCATACAGTTTCTATGTTGATATATCTGTTTTGAGTAAGAACTTATTCAGGTGATTAAATTTAGGGAATTCAGAGTGGTGTGTTCACACAAAATTAGGTTAGAAGCTAGTGAAAGCTAAAGTTTGTCTATATATATTTTTTTTTTTTCAGATCGCAAACTTGCAATACACAACCACGGTTCGCTCAAATTTTAAAAAATAGATTTCTTCGTATTCATAGTTTTCAATTTGTTAACGAACACATCCTTTAGTCATAAACTAAACGAAGCATGACCATATTAAAATTTTGCCCCTCATTATGCATTTTCATATTCTTTTGGCACTACTTCACCGAGCACATCCTTTAGTCATAAGCTAAATGAAGCATGACTATATTAAAATTCTGCTCCTCATTATGCATTTTCATATTCTTTTGGCGCTGCTTCACTGAGTCTTGTGGTTGTTTAGCTAATAGCTAAATCATTATTGATTTGTTCTTTGAGGCTACTTTTGAGGTTCTTTGAGGTTACTTTTGATATGCAATTTTGAAATAGAAACTTGGAAAATACCCACGCAAACTCATGGACAGCTGTGAATTGGAACGCAGGGTTATTCGACTAGAATAAAAAAGATTCTCTTTCTGAATCTCATTAAATTGACCACCGAAATGCCAAACCCTCCCCTCTTGGTGATTTCTTGATAATCTAATCATGATTACACCCAATATTCATGTTTGATAAAATGTCATAATGTTGTAATTTTGAATAAAAAATTCAGTTTTTATTTTCTAATTTCAGAAAAAAAAAATCATTTACATGTGAATTAATTTTCTCCATTCTATTTTCGGTTTTTTAAGTTGAGCCCTGTCCAATCGGTTTGCATTACTGATAGGTCAGAAATCGCCAAAGAGGTATGAAAAGTAAATGTTTTTCAGTGCTCATTTATTTGCCTACGTAACATCAGAAGTTGGATAAGCTAACAGTTTTTCGTCGTAAACGGTTTTCAGTTTCAGTTGGAAAGATTTGTTTCCTGTCTATTTTTTTGGACTTGCTTGGAAGTAATAAATGTGTTACAATTGAATGTAGGTTTTTGGTACCATGAATGTCCTATTTGAATATTATTCCATGTTTATAATTGTTGACTCCGGATAGTATTCTATGCACAGCAGAATATTTTGCTGTTTGGACATAACATTATCATGTAAATATGGTTAAGTAAATACCAACTGCCTTTTTGTTGTTCTTTCTACCTTTGAGCAGAAAACCTATTCAAGTGGATTCACTTTTCAATTTAGAACGGAGGAAGAAAGTAGGGCCTTCCATTGTGCATTTGAGCAATGGAAGAAGGCAGTGGTTGTTCAAGGTGCTTTCTTGATACCTGTCAATATTATTTTTATAAGAAAAATCAGTTAATATATTTTTAGTCACATTTTCATACTATGCATATTTAGCTTTATTACATCTAAATTGTTTGTTAACAAATGTTTTAGACATGAAAATTTTAGATTGAATTAAGGCTTCCTTTCAGGGTATGTGAGTGAGAACCTATTCAGAACATGCATGCAAAAGTTTAACTTGTTTCCGTTTATGAAATGAGTGTTTTTTCAACATTTTCTACGGTGCCATTGTTGCCTTATGTTGTCATTCATAAATTTCAAGGGAAGTCAACTGTTGCAACTAATTATTCTTTAAGAAATAATGGATAGAGTGTTTGGTGTATAATTTTCGTCATTTTAAGCAAGTATTTCTGGATAGCAGCTTGGGGGGGCTGAATTCATAATGTAGGTTTCTGTTTCTGTTGTTGCTGTTGTTGCTGTTTCCATTTCTGTTTCTGTTTCCGTTGGTGTTTCTGTTTCGGTTTTGGTTTATGTTTCTGTTGCTGCTGCGGTTTCTGTATCCGTTGTTGTTTCTGTTTCCGTTGTTGTTACTGTTTTCGTTGCTGTTTCTGTTTCGGTTTTTGTTTCTGTTTCCGTCTCTATTTCTGTGTTTGTTGTTGTTGCTGTTTATTTTCAAACATTAGGGGCAAAAAATATACTGAATGAAAGAAGGTTAGGATTCACTCAAAACAAAATTCTATTTCTGTTTGTGTTTACAGATTCATATTAAATTTTTATTAAATTTGTGTCGGCAGATAAGGGCGTGCACGCCAAAAAACGTGGACCAACTATAGGACGTGGGACAAGCAAATTACTGAAGGCTAATGATAATAATTCATTGAAGATTGAATTTGATTCCCTTTTTAATAGGCTAACGGATGATGATATGGCAAGTAAGTTTTCAAGTGTGATGGGATATATTGTGAGAAATTTTGCACCCATAAATGGGGAAGTAAACACGTGAACAAAAATGTCAGACATTTTGTTTTTTTGTTATATTAGTGTTTAAGGATATTGGTATAATTGGTATATTTTGACTATTTGATTTTTAAGGTAATTGTATGATTTTGTTTACTTTTTGTTGATTGGATGTGGTTATAAATTGACATTCATAATTATAAGTAAAGAAATTTGCTACAATTTTTTTGTTACAAAAATATTTGGTCGCAGAATGTTTTCTCGCAAATTTAAATTTTGTTTTGGCGACCAAAAAAAATTCGTCACCAATTGTTTCCTACTTTCATATATTTTTTGTGACAAAAATAATTTCGTCGCCAAAATAATTTCCAGCCATTTCAGTCTTTTTTTGCAACGAAAATTTTCTTCGCCAAAATATTATTCCCTCCATTTATAATCACTTTTTGGCTACAAAATGAATTTATTAGCTACAAATTTAGCTACGAAATAATTCGTCGCGAAATAGTAGTCTTTCATGACGAAATTAAAATTCGTCACCAAAAATCTTCTACTACGACACATAGGCTACAAAATTGGAATAGTAAATTTTTCATCGCTAAAACATTTTCGCTACGAAATTAGGGATTTGACTGCAAAAAAAATTTGTAGCCAAATCCCATTTTTCTTGTAGTGTGTGGTTAAATTCAAACTACAAAGACCAAAGTGAAATAATGCTCAAAACTTAGGGGTACAAAGTGTCAAAACACCAAAGTAAAATTAAAATTTATTCATTCATCAACCAACTCAAATTTATATATAAAAGAGGTTTTTGCACTTTGTACCCCTAAAAGTTAAGAGAAATTCCACTTTAATCTCTGTACTTTCATTTTGAACACTTGAAACCCTAAAATATTCAAATCATGTCAAGTGCGTCTAAATCGTTAACCCCGTCATTTTTTTTTACAGAAATCACCCATGCGGATGATTCATGTGCTTTACATGTGGCTATTTTGTGTCAAAAATAATGACAGGATTTAAGATTTGGACTTACCTAACACAATTTGACTACTTCAAGGTTTATTGGTATCCCCTATGAAAAACATTCCACTCTCTTCCACCATCCATGAACAAACCCCACTATTAAAGCATTTCCCCCCTATGTGCTTAGAGTCCCACACCACGAAGGTCTTTTGCTTAAGGTACCACCTCATATTGCCGAGGAATAGCTTTTCCTCGATCTGGTTTATGTTAAACCGCCAATGGATATCGTTATTCCGGTATAGGATATGTTGTCCGAGGTCTTCGTTTCCCAATTGGCAGTGGACGATCAACGGGTCGGGGTTGGCTGTTATGTTGTTGATGACGTGGATGAGGTAGTGTTTGGGTGTGGGGTTGGGGTTGGGGGTGGCATTGGCTTTTTGTAGATAGGGTGAGGTTATGGCTAAGACCATGAACATGGAGATGAAATTCATGGTGAACAAACAAATACACTCTCTCTCTCTCTAGGTTTCTCTCTCTAGATTTCTCTCTCTCTCTAGGTTTATAATCAATGTAGTAAGAAAGATATGCATGGGAAGGTTCTATTTATAGGGGTTCGGGATTTGAATTTATTCTAATGACAGCGGTTGATTCAGAAAAATTTAAAGTTTATTTTAAAAAATTTATTGGAAATTTTTAATGCCGTGTAAAATGTTAAATTTTTTAAATTGATTTTAATTTTAAATTAAATATGTGGGTCAAAATGTAAACTTTTAAAAGTTGAAAGGGGAGGTCATTGAAAAATACATTTTCTACCCCAAATCTTTAGACTTATTGCAAAGCATTGCGAAGATTCTCTCTCTAGGTTCCTCTTTCTCACTCTAGGTTTATAATCAATATAGTAAGAAAGACATGTATGAGTGAGTTTAATATATAGGGGTTCGGAATTTGGATATGTTTTAACCGAGGTAGATTTAGAAATTTAATTAAGATGAAATTTAAAAATTTATTGGGGTTTTGTAAGGTCATGTAAAATATTAAAATTTTTAAATTGTTTTTTATTTTTAAATAAGGGAAAATTACCGATTACACCCAAAAAAAAAACTATTTACCGCCTACTTTCATCGGTTTTTCTTTGCATGAATTACTCCCGTCAACACTTTTTTCTTACATCGTTTACTCCCATCGTTGGCTATTCTTGTACCAATTAGTCCCGTTTTCAAAAATGGCGAGGAATGAGTTTACCGAAATGTCCTCGCATGAGCTTCACATCGATCGTCGGCTTCGCCCCTTTAGCTCCATCAGCTTTTCTGTACACAAAGAGGAGAGGGAGATAAGGAAGGTCGTCAAACTAGTGTACCAGCGCCATCAGCCGCCGCGCCGGTCCCCGGCACCGCCACCACCACCATAAATTACAGTTTTCACCCCTAAACTTTATGACTTTTTGTCACTTTCTATATGTTACCAAAAACAAATGATTTTAGGATAAAATCGTTACCAAACGTGACGTAAAACAAGAAAACAATTGATGTTATATTCAACATTTACAAGTGTTGAATGTAACATCCACAGGTATTCAATGTAATATCATATGGATTTTACTCTGTATACAAAAATAAGATAACAATGGATGTTACATTCAACATCCACATGAGTTGTATTTTGGTCAGAAAAAGATAATACCATAAAAAAAAAAAAAAAAAAACCCACAATTGATGTTACATTCAACATCCGCATAAAGGGTATATTAGTCATAAAAATAATATAACATCATAATAATAATAATAAATAAATAAATTGATGTTACATTCAACAGCCATAGGTTTTGAATGTAACATTCAACATCCACATGAATGATATTTTGATCAGAAAAAGATAGTATTAAAAAAAAAAAAAAAAACACTTAATGTTACATTCAATACCCACATGAGGGGTATATTGGTCATAAAAATATAACATCAGTAAAAAAACAAATAAATAAATAATAAACAAACAATAAATATTACATTCAATACCCACAGTTGTTGAATGTTACATTCAATATCTATATGAGAAGTATTTTGGTCAAAAAGAAAACAAAAATGAGTTATTGGTGCAAAAAAAAAAAGTGATAGGAGTAGTTGGTAATTTGTATTTTAGAAGTAAATGGTGCATGCCCCTTTAAATAAAATGTATGGGTCAAAATGTAAACGTCTAAAAGTTGAAGGCGGAGTTCATTGAAAGTACATTTTTCTCCCTTCTAGGTTTCTCAAATATAGTAAGAAAGACAAGCAAGGTGGCTTATATTTATAAGGGTTCCGAATTTCGGTCTGCTAGTAGCGATAGATTTAGAAATTTAATAAAGATGAATTTCTAAATTTATTTAGAAATTTATTGAAATTTTATGTAAATTAATAAAATATTAAAATATTTAAATTGATTTACAAAAAAATGGGTGAAAATGTAAATATTTAAAAGGGCGTTTGCCGAGATCACCTTATAAGAAGACAAAACTACCGGATGAACATTTTCAAAAAAATTGTTACAAATTAATCCTTTAGGTTTTTTTTTTTGTGACAATGTTGATCCTCCACCTATTTACTTGATATATAATTTCCTCAATAATAAAAATTTAAAATTATTTTATTAAAATCTAAATAACTATTGTTTTACACATTTTTTTAATTATATAATTATATATTGAGATTCGTATTGATAAGATTTTAAAATGATATCTCATTTAATAATTTTTTTTATTAGTTTCAAATTTGTGTTACATTCAAAATGGTACTTTCAGAATTTTTAATTTTTACATTCGTGTTACGTTCAACATACTATTTCAAAACTTTCATAGTTTTCTATATCATGTTGAATTCATCATCAATTTTTCATCAAAAATTCACATTCGTATTACATTTAACACAAAATTAACGTGTTATATTCAACACAAATCTAAAAAATCACCGAGCAGATTTGAATTTTTCTAGATCTAAAATTTCCCAGATCAGAGAGAGAGCTCAGCAACGAGTACGGCAAGAGAGAGCGCAAGGCAAACGGCAAGCAGCGAACGAACAACGACAGATCTAGCAGCAGACGACACAGCACAAAGAGAGAGAAAAATTAAAGAAAAAAAAAAATTACTCAGAACAACAATCTCATAGTTTCTCCTTTTATTTAAATAATTCATCAATCAAAACGCAAAAAATAAAAATAAAAAAAAATCCATCCCCATCACCATGGATACATCAACTCATAACTGTTCCCATCCCCTTTGAAAAACATTCCACTCTCTTCCACCATCCACGAACAAACCCCACTATTAAAGCATTTCCCCTCTATGTGCTTAGAGTCCCACACCACGAAGCTCTTTTGCTTAAGGTACCAACTCATAATGCAGAGGAATAGCTTATCCTCGATCAGGTTTATGTTAAACCGCCAACGGATATCGTTGAACATGGAGATGAAACTCATGGTGAACAAACAAATACTCTCTCTCTAGGTTTCTCTCTCTAGGTTTATAATCAATGTAGTAAGAAAGATATGCATGGGAAGGTTCTGTTTATAGAGGTTCGGGATTTGGATTTGTTCTGATAACAGCAGTAGATTCAGAAATTTAATTAAGAAGAAATTTAAATTTTTCTTTTTTGGAAATTTGTAGGGTTGTGTAAAGTATTAATTTTTTTTAAATTGATTTTTACTTTTAAATAAAATATGAGGGTCAAAACGTAAACTTTTTAAAGTTGATAGGGAGGTCATTGAAAAATATATTTTCTCTTTCTCTCTCAAGATGTATAATCAATGTAGTAATAAATACAAGCCTGGATGGGTAATTTTTATAGGGGTTCGGGATTTGAATCTGCTCTGGCAGCGACAGATTTAGAAATTTTTAATTAAGATGAAATTTAAAATTTATTTAGAAATTAATAAATTTGTGTAAATATATAAAATATTAAAATGTTTAAATTGATTTTTAAAAAATAAAATATATGGGTGAAAATATAAATTTTTAAAAGTTGAAGGGGGAGGTCATTGAAAATACATTTTCTACCCCCCAACATTAGACTTATTGCAAAACTTTGCAAAGAGGTGTTCGCCCAAACCAACTAATCACCTCTTGGGCACACTCCCTCTCATCGGCTTATTGCATTCATAGTTAAATTCAAGATTTTAATTCCCGAAGTGCTCCCCATGAGAGTCGAATCCTGATTAATAAGGAAAGAGAACACCTCCTCTTACTAACCAGACAAACACTTCTTGAGTAGAATAGGGTCCCATTTAATAACGCAATTAAGCATTTCAAACTGAATTCAATATAAATTAAATTTGTTTGATAAAAAAAATTAAACTATCACTTTAAAAATAAATTTCACTTAAAAAAATTTCAAAATTTTAAGTGATATGTGATTTATTTATTTATTTTATTTTTTAATACTTATCACTTAATTTTATACAGTATTTAATTATCACAATCAGCATTTTACACCAGTAATATAAAATCTAAAAAAAAATGTAATATACAAAAAATTATAGATAAAGAAAATACTAAATTTAAAAAAAAAAATTAGGAAGAGAAAATTATAGTGAAAATATTTTAGAAAAATAAAATTAAAATAATTATTTTAGAAATAGATAATTTTTTTGATATTAAAATTAATAAAAAATTGAATCACTCAAGTGCTTATCAAAGATGAATAAACAATAAAATTTACTTTTGTTATGATCCCAATATGAGAAACATCACATTCTTTTGTAACAGTGAGGGAAAAAAACATTTTCATAATGTTTTCGACCAAACTTAGGCTTTAAAAAAAATGTAACTAAAAGAAAATACATTTTCATAACACGCAGCTACATAAATCCGTTTACATCATAGGTTATTCAGGTTCAAATCATAAAAGTTCAGACAAAAATTTACACTGGTTGTTTGCAATCTGACATAACCGTCCTCTTTTACCCGGACTTCATACTAACTGTATAAAGAATAAAACATAAAACACCCACATGCAGAGTAACTATTCAATCAAGAACAAAGAATATAATTAAACATCACAATAGACGGATTGTCCCAAAACTGTAAAAATAAAGAAAGCAGTTGCTACATCATCATCTGCAAACGAAGAACAAAGAACAAACACTCAAAACAGAGACTTTAAGAGTCGGCTATGGTGACCTCGACCTCAACGCCGGGTTCAATGGTGATGGACGTGATCTGTTTCACAACATCTGGTGAGCTAAAAAGATCGATAATTCGTTTGTGAACTCGAAGCTCAAACCTATCAAAGGTGTTGGTTCCTGTAATTTTACATGTCAAAAGGTAATTCAAAATCATGTTGGGCAAGATGGGATAAAATCTATAATGCATGTATATTTGTAATTTCAATTCGGAGCCACAAATTCTAGATATTCCAATTTCATAAGGTCGTGTTCAGTTGCATGGAATTGGAGTCTTGGAATTGCAATCAAAAATTATCGTAGATAAACACAATAGATTTTTACATGCGTTCATTTCCAATTCCTAAGGCCGCAATACCATGGAAAAAAACACAAAATAAATGCAAAGAATCCTCTAAATTATGCATAAAAAACTACGGGTGTGGTTAATTAAAACTAAAATAGATTAAGGGTTATAATAAAAGCAAGGCAAACAATACCTTCACCACAGGGGGATTTCCTTGTTGTGATGTTAAGAACCTTGGTGGGCATTCTAACGGGTCCCTTAACCCTGAGCTTCTTGTCCTTAGCCCCACGAACTAAGTCCGCACAGACTATAACAAATATCAAATCAATGGAACAACATGAGTAGCAGCAAAATGACATGCCACAAAAATTCACATATATATAGAGAGAGAGAGAGTGAGAGAGAGATAAACGCGAATTAAGAAAATAATTGTCAGCCAAAGTAAACCTGTTCTTTCATTAGGTATGATATAGCAAAGAATGTGCTGCTGATTCCTAACGTAAAGCAAAGATTACAATTGGGAAACATTTGAGAGCACAGAATTAGAGCGTCGGAATTGAAATTAGATTCATTTCTAATTCCAATTCCAAGACTCCAATCCAACGCAACCAAACACTCCTTTACTCCTCTCAAGTTTCATCTACCTCGAGTTGTCCCTGAAGTTTCAGTTCACTGTCTAATGAGATAAAACCCAAAACCCAAGGAACTTTTGATGCTACAATGAGATAAACCCTAACAGTTTAACTTGTTAAAAAAATTCTCTCACAAAATCACATGACCCACATAATGAAATAACATAAATATGTTTGTAGAAATCCAATGGGCCTCACTCTCAAAAGACGCCTTGAAAGAGTAGAATTACCCCTAGACTTAATATATAGCTCAGCATCAAGTAACACAAACAATGTGGGATTCAGCACGCCCCCTCACGCGCAAGGTAAACTTTGACAAACCACTATGAACAAATATTGGGGAACCCAACATCAATGCGGGATTCAACACACCCCCTATTTTGACAAAACACTGCGAATGGATATACCTAACATCAGACAAAAGTTTGACTCTTAATTCGTGTAGAAATCCAATAGGTCCAATTCACTCTCAAAAGACACCTTGAAAGAGGAGGATTACCCTAGACTTATATATAGCTCAGGATCAGGTAACACAAGCGATGTGGGATTCAACAATGTTACTTGATTCTATTGCTACAATGAAATGAACCCTAACGCTTGAACTAATAGCATAATTCATTTCACAAAATCATGAACCCTACAATCTACATAATGCAATAACAAGTACTTAAAATATGGAATGGAAAGTTAACATGAGCTGCAGTTGATAAGCTGAAAATGTGAAAATTGGGTGGCAATGGAAACAGCAGGGAACGAGATAATCAATCAGAAACAATAACAAGTACAACAGAAAACTGTAGTATAATCCATTAAAGTACAGAGATAACGCATGTAATCAATTATCAAATCACCGCAACTCTACAGGAAGAAGTATGATACCTAGGTCAATGTTTCGTGAAATCCTACCGGTTAATCTTAACAAAAATTAAAAAACCATAAAGAGAAAGACCTTTCTCGAGATTCTTCACGTTTTTGGAGGATAGAGTGATCCTGATCTTGTGGATCTGCTCCTGCGGTTCCTCAAGCCCAGGCTTCGTCGGTTTCATTGCAGCGTACGCCATTTTTCTGCTACCTTCTGCTTCTATACAACTCAACAGCTAAACAGAAACACAAAACCAAATCCGAACAAATTCCGACGGCGAGGCAGAGATCGACGGCGAACGATTGAGCAGGGACTAGGGCAGGCAACGAGGCAGGAAGCACCGGTTTCGGGACTGAGGTGAGGCAGGGAGGCAGGAAAGGAAAGTGATGAATTAGGGTTTAATATATATTATATAATAAATGGGTCGGACCGGGTCGGACCGGCCTCGCCCAAAATTATCATGCACAAATTTGATCGTAAAAATAAACGGGCCTAATTTTGGGACCCTAACCCTTCTCACGGGCTCAAAAATGAGCTCAAAACTTAAAAAAAGATAACGCGTTCGGTGGATTAGTCAGACCCTGACCCATGACCATCCCTAAGATAGACCACCAAGACAGTCAGTCTACGATCCACAAACTCTAGGGATCTTTTAAATTTATCCTTATTTTTTAAAATTTTCAAAATTTATATCACGGGAAAACAAATATCGTGTTTTAATCACTATAAAAACTATTTTTTCTAAAGGACATTTATAATTTTATAGAAGAAAAAAATTATGAATATTTTTTTAAAAAAATAGTTAATATTTAGAGATCTATTTTAAAATTTTGGATATGGCTTCGATTTCTCAATATCAGACATTTTTTAGCTGTTCTCTTTTTAATTTTAGAGATCTATTTTCAAATTACATGTTTGATATCTCAAGTTTCACATTTGTTTTAATCTGATAAAATCGAAAATGTCGATAATGATTTTTGACAAAAAATGGGTTGTATTCAATACGTGACATTCTAATAGATATAATTTTGTCATTTCATTACTCTACTAAATCTAAGATGATTTTACCCTAATAACATTTTGTTCGAAAAATGAGACAGAGAAAATTGAATCATCGGTAGAGAAAATTATCTTAGATTTAGTGGAGTTGTAAGATGGTGAAATATTTTCATTAGAGGGCCATGTGCCAAGTGTTACAGGCCAACCTTTTGAGGCTAGAAAATAGATCGTGCGACGCTAACCAGAGCTTGAGTCTAGTACCAAACCTGGAGATGAGATGATATAAAACAACGGAAGCAACAATATTTAATAACAACAAAGTTCACTGGAGAAGTACATGCAAATATTACAGTGAGAATACAATTATAATAACAATAACAATTGTATTATAACAAAAGTTACAAAATGTGAAAGGTTTATAAAAACGTGTCCTCCAACAAAGTACTTTAAGCAAAAAAATGAAAATGATACTAATAGATATCACCATGCTCGAGGAGATGAAAAGAAACTAAATTAAACTGAACTAGTCTACAAAATAAAAGAAGGAAAAAATAGAGAAATAGGTCACGAACAAGCTGTCATGTGCAAGAAGAAGTACTAAACAAGTTTAGACCGTGACACTGAGCACAACCCATTTTCCTTACAAAAATCATTAACAATGTTTTTAATTTTAATTTCATGAGACTGAAACAACTGTAAAACTTCAAAGTAGGGCTGGCAAAACAGGTAACAGGTCGTGTAACAAGTCATTACACGATAATACGAAACACGATAAGACCCAAACACGAACACGACAAGATAAGCTTATCGTGTCAGACTAACCAAACACGAACACGACACGAAAATTATCGTGTCGACACGACACGACACGATAATTTTTCGTGTCACATGATGACACGAAACCTATCAGGTAAACACGACACGATAAGACCTGATAGGTTTCTATTATACAATAATCTACCCATTACACGTTAACCCATTACACGTTAACGACCTGTTAACCTGTTAATTTAAAACCATCTTAACAAATTATTATATATATTAAGTACTAATTTGTAATATTTGATAATTTGGGGGTGTAAAAATAATTTATTAAATTAACGGGTAACCTATTGGGTCACAGGTTATCGTGTAACCTGAATACACGAAATTTTTATTGTGTCTTATCGTGTAACCTATTGGGTTATCAGGTCAACCTGATAACCTGCACTATTTCTTATCAGGTTATCGGGTCTGACACGATAACGACCCGATACCTGATAAGCAAAACCTAGACCTGCTAATTTTGTGTCGGTCCCGTGTCGTGTCATCGTATAAATACCTGTTTTGTCAGTCCTACTTCAAAGACCAAATCTACAGTTTGAGAAAACTTAGGGTTCACATAGACACCCACCTCATACTTTAAGGACCAAAAGTATAATTTTCCCAATAAATTAACAAAATCTTGCATGAAATTTCAAGCCTTTGAAAAGTAGTGAAGACAATATTCAAAGTAGATTACATGGATGTAGATTGGCTCTTAAATTAATTACCACACACTATTTATCATTTTTTGAAAAATTATTAAATAGTCCTCAAGTATTTTGTACATATTTTTTTTTAATATTTTAATTACCAACTAAATTAAATATCAGCTTGATCTTAGGTAGCATTAAAAAAAATTGTTGATATATAGGGGTTCGAAATTTGAATTTGTTGTTCTGACTGTTGTAGATTCAAAAATTCAATTAAGATGAAACTTAAAATTGATTTTAAAGATTTAATGGAAATTTGTAAGGTCGTGTAAAATATTAAAAAAAAAATCATTTTTTTATTTTTAAATAAATATTTGGGTCAAAATGTAAGGTTTTGAAAGTTGAGGGGGGAGTTCATTGAAAATATATTTTCTCTCTCTAGGTTTCTCAAATATAGGAAGAAAGACAAGCGTGGATAAGTTATTTTTATAGATGTTCGGGATTTGAATATGCCCTGGCAGTGACAGATTTAAATTTAATTAAATTGAAATTTAAAATTTATTTAGAAATTAATAAATTTGTGTAAATATATAAAATATTAAAATGTTTAAATTGATTTTTAAAAAATAAAATATAAATATTTAGAAGTTGAAGGGGGAGGCCATTGAAAATACATTTTCTACCCCCAACATTAGACTTATTGCAAAACTTTGCAAAGAGGTCTTCGCCCGGACCAACTAATCACCTACTAGGCGCACTCCTCCACCTCGGCTTAGTGTATTCAGAATTAAATTCAAGATTTAATTCCTGAAATACTCCCTATGAGAGTCGAATTTTAATTGACAAAGAAAAATAACATTTTTTTTGCCAACCAAACAAACACCTTTTAAGTAAAATAGGGCTAGATTTGATAACGCAATTAAGCGTTTCAAATTGAATTTATTAAGTAAAATTAAGTCTGTTCGATAACAAAATTAAGTAATCACTTGAAAAATAAATATCACTTAGAATTTATTCAAAATTTTAAGTGATATGTGATTCACTTAATTTTTTATTTTTTGGTACTTATCACTTAATTATGTACAAATTTAATTATCGCGACCAACATTTTATACCATTACTATAAAATCTCACAAAACAAATAATATAAGAAAAATTATAGATAGAGAAAATAAAAAATTGAAAAAAAAAATAGAAAGAAAAAATTGTAGAGTGAAAATATTTTAGAAAAATAAAATTGTAAAAATTACTTTAGAAATAGATAATTTTTTTGAAATTAAAATTAATAAAAATTTGAATCACTTGGGCCCCGTTTAGTTAGTGTTTCCAACCCAAACCAATCCGACCCGACCCAAAAATTCTGGGATTGATTTTTGGGAACGCGTTTAGCAACACAAAACTCAACTCAACCCAACTCAACTCAAAAAATGAGAATTGATTCTCAAAATCCAAAGGAAAGAGAAACAAAAAAAAAATATGCCCAAAAAACTCAATCCAACTTTAGAAATACGCTCAGAATTTTTGAAAATGTTAATGAAACCCTGTTCGACCTTCCTCAAGCTCAATCACATATAATTTGGTTTTCTTTTTTCCTCCAAAGCAAAGTCATATCTGTTCTTCGAAGCCTTCGACGGTCGTCTTCTTCGCTACCATCATCGTCGAAGCCCGAGCCATCGACGTTGACTGGCCGCCGTCATCTCACGATCGTCGTTGTCTGGACGTCGACACCTCGCCATCGACATTGCCTTCTCGTCTTCGTCGTCTCGCCATCGCCATCGTCTAATCAAACAAATCTGGGTTAGAGTTCTGGGTTTCGATTCCTCCATTTTTCTTCAGTTCATTTCAATTATCTCTTCAGTTCATTTCAATTATCGTTCATCTCTTTCATTGATTGGTTATTTTGGTGATGATTATGAACAAATTAAATTAGGGATTATATGACGTTGCTATGAATTCGAGGGAAGATGCCGGGCATCAGAATGATTCCACCGCCGATGACTTCACAGAAGAACCAAAACGACCTCTACCATTATCTTAATTATTTGGGTTGTCCATGCAAGGACCCAATTCAGATTCTCTCTCTCCTCTGTTATTTTCTCCAAAATAATGCATTTCTATTGTTTCTATTCTTCTGTTAGACTCGATCTCAAATTGGGTCGCCGGTGAATCAAAATCGGAGGCCAAAATCGAACTCGATCTGGACGTCGTTTTTGAACGGGAATCGATTTACGCCAGCAATTTCGCAGAGTGGAACATTGGAGCACCATTGGAGGTCATACACGAGGGAGAAGAAGACGAGTTCCTAGTGTTTGCAGGCTGGGAATCGCCAAAATACATGGGTTTCAGATGGGAAGAAAATAACAAAAATGAGTTGATTGAGATCACATTGGATTGACAGAGTGTTGATTCTGTTCCCAACAAAAAAATTAAAATAAAAAATAAAATAAAATTTATCGTTACCAAACGCAATTCTGTTCTCGAAAAGAAACAAAATTCTCAATTCAACCCAACTCATTCCCAATGCGTTGAGAAAAGTGAGAACACTAATGAAATGCCACCTTAATAAATTGAATCACTTAAGTGCTTATCAAAGCTGAATAAACAATAAAAATTACTTTTGTTATGATCCTAATATGAGAAACATCACATGCTTCTGTAACTGCGAGGTAAAAAACCATTTTCATAATGTCTTCGACCAAACTTGACTTTAAAAGAAAAAAACAAAAATGTAACTATACTGTAAAAGAAAAAAACATTTTCATAATAGTCGGCTACATTTACGCGGAAGTGTATCCAGATTCATATCATAACAAGTTCTGACAAAATTTTACACTGGCTATCAGCAACCTAATGTAACCGTCCTCCTTTACTCGGACTCGAGACTAACTGTGTGAAAAATAAAACATAGAACATCCACAAGAAGAGTAACTATTCAATCAAGAACAAAAAATATAAATAAGCATCACAATAGATGGATTGTCCCGAACTGTAAAAATAAAGAAAGCAGTTGCTACATCATCATCTGCAAATGAAGAACAAAAAACAAACACTCAAAACGGAGAGATTTTAAGAGTCGGCTATGGTGACCTCGACCTCGACGCCGGGTTCAATGGTGATGGACGTGATCTGTTTCACCACATCTGGTGAGCTAAAAAGATCAATAATTCGTTTGTGAACTCGGAGCTCAAACCTATCAAAGGTGTTGGTTCCTGTAATTTTCCGTCAAAAGTTAATATCTATAATGCGTGTATATTTGTAATTTCAATTCCAAGCCACAAATTCTATGAAATCAAACACTACCTTAAGGTAAAGGCAAACCTAAAATATAAATAAATAAATAAAAAAGAGAACGAAATGGATATTCCAATTTCATAAGGTCATGTTTGGTTGCATGGAATTGGAGTCTTGGAATTGGAATCAGAAATTATCGCAGGTAAAAAAAAAATAGATTTTTACATGCGTTCATTTCCAATTCCAAGGCAGCAATAACATGGAAAAAAACACAACATAAATGTAAACAATCCCCTAAATCATGCATACGGCATGGTTAATTAAAACTAAAATAGATTAAGGGTTAATAAAAGCAAGGCAAACAATACCTTCACCACAGGGGGACTTCCTAGTAGTGATGTTAAGAACCTTGGTCGGCATTCTAACGGGTCCCTTAACCCTGAGCTTCTTGTCCTTAGCCCCACGAACTAAGTCCGCACAGACTAACAAATATCAAATCAATGGAACAACATGAGTAGAAGCAAAACCACATGCCACAAAATTCATATATACATAGAGAGAGAGAGATACACGAATTAAGAAAATAATTGGCTGCCAAAGTAAACCTGTTCTTTCATTAGGCATGATATAGCAAAGAATGTGCTGCTGATTCCTAACGTGAATCAAAGATTACAATTAGGAAACATTTGTGAGCACAGAATTAGAGCTTCAGAATTGAAATTAGATTCATTTCTAATTCCAATTCCAAGACTCCAATCCAATGCAACCAAACACTCCTTTCCTCTTTTCAAGGTTCATCTATCTCCAGTTGTCCCTGAAGTTTCAGTCCATTGTCAAATGACATTAAACCCAAAACCCAAAGAAGAACTTTTGATGCTACAATGAGATAAACCCTAACACTTTAACTAATCAAAAAATTTATCTCACAAAATCACATGACCTACGTAATGAAATAACATAAATATATTTGTAGAAATCCAATGAAATCCAACTCACTCTCAAAAGACGCCTTGAAAGAGGAGAATCACCCCTAGGGTAAACTTTGACAAACCACTGCGAACGGATATCGGGGGACCCAACATCAATGTGGGATTCAACACGTCTCAAGGTGAACTTTGACAAACCATTACAAATGGATATCGGGGGGGCCATTGTTGATGTTGGATTCAATATGCCCAACATTAAACCAAAGACTGACTCTTATTTCATGTATAAATCCAATGGGCCTAACTCACTCTCAAAGATGCCTTGAGAGAGGAGGATTACCCTAAACTCATATATAGCTCAGGATTAGGTAACAAAAGCGATAGGGGATTCAACAATGTTATTTGATTTCATTTCTACAATGAAATGAACCCTAACACTTGAACTAATAGCATAATTCATTTCACATAATCATGAACCCTACAATCTACAAAGTTAACATCAGCTGCAGTTAATAAGCTGAAAATGTGAAAATTGGCTGGCAATGGAAATAGCAGGGAACGAGATGATCAATCAGAAACAATAACAAGTAAAAAAGAAAACTACAGTATAATCCATTAAAGTACAGAGATAACACATGAAATCAATTATCAAATCACCGCAACTCAAGGAAGAAGTATGCTACCCAGATCAATGCTTCGTGAAAAATCCTACCAGTTAATCTTAAGGAAATTTAGAAAACCATAAAGAGAAAGACCTTTCTCGAGATTCTTCACGTTCTTGGAGGATAGAGTGATCCTGATCTTGTGGATCTGCTCCTGCGGTTCCTCAAGCCCAGGCTTCGTCGGTTTCATTGCAGCGTACGCCATTTTCTGCTACCTTCTGCTTCTATACAACTCAACCACTAGACAGAAACACAAAAATCCGAACAAATTCCAATGGCGAAGAGAAGCGAGGCAGCGATCGACGGCCAACGATTGAGCGGCGGCGAGGCAATGCAGGGACTAGGGCAGGCAACGAGGGAGGGAGCACCAGTTTCGGAACTGAGGATGAGGCAGGGAGGCAGGAAAGGAAAGTGATGAATTAGGGTTTTATATATATATATATTATATAATAAACGGGTCGGGGCGGGCGGAGCGGGCCTAAAATGGGCATGCTCAAGCCGAGTCCTAAAAATAAATGGGCCTAAGTTTTCGGACCCTAATCCTGCTCACAAGCTCAAAAGCGAGCTCAAACCTTAAAAAAATAGGTAATGAGCTGGCCGGATTAGGCGAATCCCGGCCCATGACCACCTGTTGGGTAGGCCATCAAAACAGTTTACCTAAGACCCACAAATTCTAAAGACCTTTTAAATTTATTCTTAGGTTGCATTTGGGTAAGGGATTTTAAAATATAGGATTTTCAAATCCTATCATTTACAAATTTATATTGAAATTTCATTATTTACAAATTTCTTGATATTATGTTAAATTAAAAATAATTATCTCAATTTGATCCAATTACTATGGAAAAAAAAAACTTGGAATATTTTAAAAAATTAGTTAATTTTTAGAGATCTATTTTCAAAATATGCATATGGCCTCAATTTCTCAATATTAGACATGTTTTAACCATTCTTTTTTTAATTTTAGAGATCTATTTTCAAATTATATGTTTCAAGTTCCACATTTGTTTCAATCTGGTAAATCGAAAATGTTGATATTGATTTTTGATAAAATGCATTGTGTTCAACCCGTAATCTTCTAATAGATATGATTTTGTCATTTTATTATTCTACTAAATCTAAGACGATTTTACCCTAATAACGTTTCTTTTAAAAAATGAGACAAAGAAGCTTGAGTCATTAGTAGAGAAAATCATCTTAGATTTAATGGAATGATAAAATGACGAAATATTTACATGAGAGGGCCATATTGTTAGTGTTATGGGCCATGTCTTTGAGGCTGGAAAATGGACCGTGCAATGCTAACTAGAACTTGAGTCTAATAGCAAGCCTAGAAATCAGATGATCCAAAACAGTGGAAGCAACAATATTTAATAACAACAAAATTATCACAATAGTACATGCAAACATTGTAGTGAAAATATAATTAGAATAACAATGTATAATAGCAAAAGCTACAAGATGTGAAAGGTTTTACAATGACATGTCCTCCCAAAAAATACTTTAAGAAAAAATATGAAAATCATACGAATAGACATTTATGCTCGAGATGACACAAAAAATAATGAAAAGAAAAGTAAATTAAACTAAGTTAGTCTACAAAGTAAAATAAATGGATCACGGACAATCGATCATATGCAAGAAAAAGCACTAGACAAGTTTAGACCGTGACACTGAGCACAACTCATTTTCCATACAAAAATCAATAACAACGTTTTTAATTTCATGGGACTAAAACAAAAGTAAAACTTTAAAGACCAAATCTACAATTCGACATTACTCAGGATTCACATAGACACCCATACGTAAGGACAAAAAATGTAATTTTCCCAATAAATTAACAAAATCTTGCAAGAAATTTCAAGCCTTTGAAAAGTAGTCTAGATTTCTTAAAATAATTACCATACACGACTAATTATTTTTTAAAAAAATTATTAAATAGTCCTCAAATATTTTGTTCATAATTTTTTTTAATATTTTAATTACCAACTAAATTAAATATGTCAACTTGATATTAGGTAGTGTAAAAACAAATGTCAATCTATTTTTTTTTTTTGTTAGGGAGAAAGTTGAACTCTAGATCTTGCAGAAGAAAGATAAATTAGGTATTCACTAGGCTACACGCCTTGAGTTTTATTGATCTATTTTATATTGACAAATTATTATAAACAACTGGAATCAAATCATATTTTAACATTTAAATATTTATAAAAGTATAAAATTAACAAGTAATTTAATTAAATTAAATATCCAATGAGTATTATTATTTTTAATGTAATTTAGAGCTTTTTGCACTTTGTACCCTTAAGTTTTAGAAAAAATCTACCTTAGCCCTTGTTCTTTTAATTTGAACACATTAAACTTTGAAGTATCTAAATCGTGTGAAGTCAGTTATTTGTCATTTTTTAATGATAGATTTCACTTACATGGGTGGTTCCATTACATGACTAATTTTTGTCATAAAAAAATGGCAAAATGACTAGCGGGACAAGATTTGGATATTTCACGCTTCATTTGGTACGCTGAAATTGAATTAAATGACAATAAAATTGGAATTAATACAATAATAGAATAAAATAGTCATTACTATTCTTATATTTGGTGACAAAAAATATTACATGTGGTATTGAAATGACATCAAATGGTATAATAGTAATTTAATTAAATTTTCAAATAATATAATAATTAATTTATTTAAATTTCATTCCAATCAAATATTTAGTTAGTATTTGATCACGTTTTTGGCTAATGAAAAATTAAAATCTAATTCCACGTAATTGAGATTAACTAATACAAAATTTATCTTAATATTGATTAATCTCATGTTTTGTAGAATTAAGGAATTTCTAGTAACGGAAATGAAATTTAATCCCACGTACCGAACATAATAACCAATTTCATGTCCATTCTAATCATGTCTCGAATGCCGTGTACTAAACGCAACGTTAGGATTTAATATGTTTAAATTAAAAGAACAGAGATTAAAATGAAATTTTTCTAAAGAGGTGCAAATCAAATTATTGATGAATTTATAATTTATTTTAACTTTTGATATATTTATTATTCTTTTGGGGTGAAAACTGTAATTTATCTTTATTGGAGAGAAAATAAAATATATATTTAATACGTAGGGTGAGACATAAGGACACGCGTAGGGATCACTAGCTTGTTTCACGTGGACACGTGGCACCCTATCTACGGATTCGGGAAAGATGGAACCAAACCGCATGTGCATGTGGCTTGAGTCATAATGTGAAAACTCCAACGTCACGCTCCTTTAGTTGCGTGTATGTCACTCTCCATGCATTTCTCATATGACACGGCACGTGGACATTAATAAATTTTTATTTTTTAAAAAATACTCAAATTTTGCAATAGATTATACACACAACCTACATGGTACAGTAATTTTTCGATAAAATTCAATAATTATGTCAAAAGTGTAAAGTCAGTACAATTTTTTACATGAAAAAAATTGTAATGTCTTTCATGTATTAAAATGAAATAAGTTTGAACTTTTAAAAAAATTATTATAACGCGTAAACTATATGACTAAAATATTTAAGTTTGTGGATTGTTCACTAAGATAGTCTAAATTTTAGGCATACATCAAATCTACTAAGTTAGCACAATAATATAATGCAAGAAAATAATATGATAACGTTTAAAATGATGATTTCGAAATTTTAATAGAACGAGATCAGTCTATGAATTCAACTGTTGTGTCATTGTATGGAACTTGACCTCACACGAGGATAGTTTAGTGATCATATATCTAACATCTTATTCCAGGATTTAACTTAAGAGACCTCACTCACTCTCAAAAGACGGCTTAAAAGATGAGAATTGTCCTAGCATTTGTATATTGCTCAAAGTCAAATAACACAAGCGGTGTGAGATTCAACACGCTCCTTTATGTACATGATGGACTTTGTCAAATTATTGTGAACGTATATCGGGATAACCCACATCAATGTCGGGAGAACCCACATCAATGTGGACCAATAAGTCAAATAAAAAAACTAGTTCGTTTTATCAGAAAAATTATTTATTGGGCTCATCACTGGTTCTCCTACAAATTGCCTTATTGTGTCTCAATTGTACTCAATAAAACACACTGGTTCAACTCAGTCTCATCAAGACACGGTTATGTCTTATTCTTTTTTCATGGTTTTCCAGGGTATCTTGCATCACGATCGTCAAAGACTAATCCCTCAAGGTATTGTCAGACGCTAGAAGCAGGGATCTCTCCCAACATAACACTTTCCATACACAACCCCCATAAATCAAACATGAGACAGTCGCTTAAAGAGCCCAAGCCCCTTCCGCCTAGACCAACTCATGTTAGTAAACAAGGTTATGTATGATTTTTGTTCCTTTTCAATCTAGAGTTTTTATGTCAATTTTGCATTTTTTCACAGTTAAAACTGTAATATCATTTATAGTTGAATTTTATTATCCACGTGTTTCATGTCATAATGAACGTAATATTAAACAGTGCATTTTTTCAATTGCAAATCGTAATATAAATTGCACATACCAAATTCTGTGATTGTTATTCTGAATATTTTTTCATTAAAATCTTCTCTCTCACACACAAACACACTCTCTCTCTCACATATACATACACAAAATTTGTCTAACACAAATAATAAAATTATAATTTTAAAATTTTCTCTCTCATACACATTTTTTTCAAGCACAAATAATTATACCCAATAAATCTTAGTTCGATTGCTAAGAAAAAGTGTTCCATTTATTTGTCAATCAGGATTCGACTCTAATTTTTTTTTTTTTTTTTGTATAACCATGAGTGTCTCCTTACCCACACAGGGTGAAAGGTTAGCTCGTTCGGGGTACGTGATTATCCCTTCCAACAAGTATTTTTCCGCAGGATCGAACCTCTGACTTTACAGAGACCCCTCAACTAATTTAGCTTAAGTGTGTCTTGCCACTTGAACTACTCCTTGTTGGTAGGATTCGATTCTACTGAGAATACTCCAGTAATTAAATTTTAAATTTCATTCTAAATATATTATACTGATGTAAAAAAGTACATCTTTAAAATTATTTGAGAAAATAATAAATCGAGGTGTACGTAAATTGACCGGACATATACCATGTGACAAGAGAGAGAGAGAAGAAAATAAGAACTTACTGCTAGTGGGTATACAAGGTCTCAATCTCCCAACATTCCACATTTGCTCTCTCTCTCTCTCTCTCTCTCGTACAAGTTTACAGAGACGAGTATAGCAAGAGATACTGCCAATCGAAACCGACTGAAATTTGCTTCTCCTTCTTTGTCATCGTCTTCTTCTTCTTCTTCTTCTTCTCCGAGATCTTGTCCCTCCTACAATATCCAATCGCTTTTTTATTTTGTAGCGGACGAGGTAAAGAAGAATCAACATTCGTCGTCCAGTTCACTTTTTCTGTGTTCTGAAAGTTAATTTTATCACGCATTTTCTCGACGATATATGCGTTCGAATCATTGTTTTTTTTTTGGTATTCACTTTTGATTAGTAGCGCCATAAAGACTAATTTTGCGAGGGAGAGATTGAGAAAGTGTTATTCGAGGTGTTCGTTCGATTTTTTTTCGAATTTTGTTATTGGAATTGTGCTCGATTTGGAGAATTGAAATTAGGGCTTTTTTTGTGTGTGTGTGTGTGTGTGTGCTGGTGGAAATTTTCTAGGTTTTTTGTGGTGGGGCGGATCAGTAAATTGTTCCGGCTCAATTTCCACGAACATTTGAAGTGGCTGATAGGGTTTTGATCGAGGATTCGAGAATTGTTTACAGTCGAAGCTGAGGATTGTTTTGGTTTACACTTGGGAACAGCCGTACGATGGGAAGTTGCTTTGATCATTCCACGAATTGGGGATTTTGGTTTGTGGTTCTGTATTTTGGGCGCTGAGTTTGCTTGAAGGAGATGGTGCAAGGATTCAAATTTTGCTCAATGGAAGAAGATTGCAGGCATATGGTTGTGTAGAGACTAGGGGACTGATTGTAAATTCGAAACTGGCCAAAAGAAAAACCTCTGAATTTGCAGTATTTCAGTGTTTGATCTCAATTAGGGGATGGTTTTGGTATTGGGTTTTGATCAGTTATTGGCGGTGATGGTTCTGTGTTGGCTTAAAAACAGGCAATCCAGAAGATCAGACTGTATCGGATCATTTTCTTTTCTCAAGAGGCCATTTGGATAGACATAGTTTATGCATAAATTTCAAATCGAAGTGCTTTCTTCTTTGTTATTTGGTTCTAGGGTTTGCAAACAACATCTTTAACACGATACTGCATTAGTTGGAGCGTAGTAGGTTTAGTACTTAAACTTATTTCTGTGATCATTTCGAGCTAAGGGTGAACAAGTTCGAGTTGAATTGAGTTTGGCACTGTTCATGGACATGAATATAATTGCTGGTTACTGAAAAAGTACTGCTGCAAAATAATTGAAGCGTTTTTTGTTGTTATTTATAAGCAGTGTTCTGTTAGATTATTTGCAATGTCACGCTGCTTTCCATTTCCACCCCCGGGATATGAGAAGAAGGCTAGACCGGATGATCCTGAGGTACTAAAAGAGGTAAACCGTTTCCTCCCGGTGTTATGTTATTTATTACTACTATGGGTTTTTTTATTGAGTACTTCGATTGATTTTTATTGCTCTTATTTAGGTATCTTATGCGTGTCGGATAGATATAAGTTCCATCTAATTGTACTCATCATTTAAAATGAATGCATTATAATTTTGCCCCCAACCTTTTACAAGACAATGGTTTCCCCTTTGTCCTTTTGCCTTTTTTTTTCTTGGATCTAGTTCAATGCTTTTGAACATTTTAATTACGTGCCGATGTTTGTTTGGTGAATCTTTTAGTTCAAAATAAAGGGATTATTTTCCATTTTTTCTCTTTCGTTTTTTTTGGATTATATAAATAAACGAATAATTTGGTTCCCTAACAGCCCAGGCACAACAACGCAATTATCAGGGGCGCGCTCTACCACTGAGTTAATAGCCCGTCGTGCAAGCCTCCCACTGGGGGCCCACTATGCCAAAAGCAAGAGAAACACCATCCCCCTCTTTCCTTTTGACTTCCCCTCATTAATCCAAAATTAATTTGTAGGATTCTAGTATGCCCTTGTTAATAGTTTCCAAGGTTAGTCGCCGTGTCGATTGATTATGATTAATTGGTTGAGTTGTTAGGTGAATCACTTTATTGTAGTGAAAAGGCATTTGAGATAGGTATGCAATAGGACTAGATAGAAGAAGGCAAAAGGGGCTATAAAACTTTACCTTTATAGTTTATATTGGAGATGGTAGCCATAAATAATTCTTATGCACATGTAAGAAATATTTAACAAAGAGGGACTTCAAACTTGATGATGATATGAATTATATTTATTTATTTATTTTTCGTTTCATATAACCTTGGAAAGAAAAGTAAATTTTTGTTTTAATTAGTTTGGCAAATTTGTGCTTAATTGGATATTGTTTTACATGTGTTATAAGTTTCATGTTCTAAATATTTTATATGTGGCTCATATTAAGCGTCATCAAGGGTCATGATTTTTCTGTTCTTTTTTGCTCGAGGTCGTGATTTTTCTTAGTGATCATATAGTACAACGATTTTTCTTAATCACCTTATTGAACAACTGCCACATGTTTTTAACAATGCCTGTGAGCTAAATGCAAGCGAGTTGTATTTCAGTTGGTAAGTATCTCAACTAATCATATGGTGCTTTGAAATTTGAGCATACAAAAAATATGAATCTCGGTAGTAACACACACACACCTATTTTTGGCGGCAAAAGTTTTTCATGTCTTTGAAAACCATTTTTTTTCCTAGAAAAACCAAAACCAAAATAGCATTGAAATCTATTTATATTGATCAATCAAAATTGCTTCCCGGGATCTATAATTGCCCCCAAGAGGTCCAATTTATATGCATTAAAGTGACTTAGAAGCCTTGAAAGTGACATAAAATCAAAAATTTGGAAATTAGGCTTATAGTAATATGTTAATTCATATGTTTGAAACATGAAGAAACACCCAAGAGGTGTTAGTCCGGTTGGCAAGAAGAGGTATCCATTTTCTTTGTCAAGTAGGGTTAGACTCTCTTGAGGAGCACTCCGAGAATCAAATCTTAAATTTAAACCTGAATGCACTAGGCCGATGTGGGGGAGTACGCCATTAAGATCGCCTGGGAAGGTAATTAATTGAGGTGCGCGTAAGTTGGCCCGGACACACCTTACCGTGAAATAAAAAAATAAAAAAATATGAAGAAACAAGTTTGAAGTTACAAAAGAATGTAAATGAAGTTGTAAATACATTGTAGAAAATGACCATCCTATTGAAATATTGTATCTTAGGGATAGAAGAGAAGACCAGAAGAGAAGAAAAATTAGGGTAAAGCAATTGGTCTAAAAGGGTAGAAGTACAACAGTGCTCTCAATTAAATAGTGTAACTCCAACACCCTCTTGGTAAAGGGTGCATTTTCATGAATGGAGTACAAATAGGTTTACTTTTGAGCTTTTTCTTCATAACGTCTCTATCTCGACATGTTTTTCCTCCATGACAAATGCTTTATTGTCACAATGTAGGCACGTTTGACTCTGAATATGATCATGGAACTACTTGATTATAGCAAGAAATTTATGCTTCTGCAATCGCTCTAGTGACAACGGATTATTCTTAATTCTTCAAATTACTATATTATCTCCAACCGAGGTAAAACAACAAGATGCAGTTCTTTTGTAATTTTATGAAACTGACAAAGACTTCTCTTACTTCACCTGACATACCCATCTAAGTTGAAAGAGAATAGAAACACATAAGGAATGTTCATAGAAGCCTCTTCTTTCAATTTTTCAGGTTAAGAAAGGCATTTTTAACTTCTAATTATACTAGTTATAGATAGATCTGTCTTGCCTAATGGAACAAAACTTCCATTGTAGTCTATCCCATGTGTTTGAAACGCTCTTTAATTAATCTGGATTTAAGTTGATCCATCAGTCCATCTGCCTTGTGCTTGCTTTATTATTGAACACCCTTTCTTGCACCCTTATGTTTTTTTCTCTGCCAATTCCCAACTGTTATTGTTCTCGAGAGCCTTAGTCATAAAGGCTCATGTGGGTTGGTTTTGATAAGTATGTATGATTTGATCCTTTATACATGTGTGTGTTTGTGTGTGTATACCCATTGTTATGATGACGAGATGAACCGTCCAGAACCTTTGTTTGGTCCAGTTTCTGAAAACTGTTTCCGTAAATTTTGAACACAGTTTTGAAAATTTGTGAGATGTTGTACATTTATTTTTGAAGAACTTATTGAAAAAGGTATATTTTATTAATAATATGTTCAAAATTTGAAACATAAAGTGATGTGATTGATTGAAATATAACATTGAAAAAGAGTGATATTAAGAATGTTTTGTTGGGTGAATCTGTGGTAAAGAAAATTTATAGAGAAATAAAAAATAAAAAATATAAAGAAAAAAGTTAAAATTAAATTTATAGATAATTGAAGTAATTGGTGTGAAGCATTCTGAAGATTGTTTTGTAAAAGTGTTTTTGAGTTGTGTTGTGTTGTTAAAGAAATAGTAGTGTTTTGAGTTTTTGTAAACAAAAAATACTATCTGGAAAGGGAAAGAAACCAGCCCTCAATATCTCTAACAATTCCCATCTTGTTTGTACTAATTAACATGGTCATTTTTTTTAGGAGAAAAACTGGGAGAAAAAGAATAAAAAGGAGAAGAAAGACAAAGAGAAGAAAGAAGGGAAAGAGAAAAAGGAGAAAGACAAAAGCGATGGAAAAAACAAAGAAAAGAAAGATCGAAAGGAAAAACACCGTGACAAGAAGGAAAAAAACAGGGACAAAAAGAAAGAAAAGGAGGACAAGAAGAAGGACAAAGAAAAAGGAGCAAGTGTTGCCAAACAATCCGAAGGTAATGACGGAGACAATCTTCATAAAAAAGAATTGGGTAAAGATAATGCAACTAGCTCCAATGAGAAGAAATTTGCAGAGCATATTCTTGTTCAGAGCGGTGAGAAGCCTATAAGAAATAGCCTTCAGTCTGTGAAAAGTGATGATTCAAAATTTGTCCATGAATTGGGGAGGAGGATCAGAGATGAGCAGAAGGGTACAGCTACCCAGTTGGCTCACAGATTCACACACTCGGGACAAAATGGAATTATCTCCGAGGGAAAGGGAAAGAATGAGGATAAAAAGGCTGTTTTTAGGACAATGGATGGACAAGAAATTAAGGATGATGCAAGAGTTGGTGGAAATGCAATGGCCCCAAAACATGCTGGAATTCTTCATAAAAAAGTCGAAGGAATGCCCAGGCAAGTGGAGATTGATGCCGAGAGAAGGATTCCTGAAAAAGAGAAATTAGAAGAAAGAGGAAATGCAATGGCCCAAAATTTTCCTGCAATTGTTCATAAGAAAGTCGAAGGAATGCCCAATAGGGTTGTGGGGAAGGAGAAATCTGAAGAAAGGGGGGATAAAAGGAAAAATAAAGATAGGGATAGGGAGAAAAAAGGGCACGGGAAGGATAAAGAAAGGGAAAAGGAGAAGAAAAAGGAAGAAAAAGTGAAGGAGAAAGTTGAACACGTGAAAACGGATATCATCAAGAACGAACTTAACGATGTTTTTAATAGTGAATCCTTGCATCTCCTCCGCAAGGATTGCGAGAACAATGCTGCTGCTGAGGCAATTCTCAAGAAAAGGAAAGATGTTGAGATTAATGGTTTCTTGCACGGTGAGTTCTTTCACAGTGAAAATTTGAAAATAGCATTTGTTTTGCCATATTTGAAACAATATGAGCATTTCTGTTCCTCAACTTCTGATGGTGGTAGGAAAAGATTTGGTTGCATGGTGAGTTCTTTCACGGTGAAATAAAAAAAGCCATGTCTTTTACTAAGCGTCTGTTTACATACAAACTTCCTATTTTTCTAAAGTATGCATGTCGGCATTATATTCTTAGATAAAGTCGTCAATTCCACCATTTAATTAAGCTCAATCGCACTTGCATGTGTGTGTGTATATATATATATATATATATTTAATTTTTTTTGGGAAAAAAATCGATTTTGTTTATTTTTGTACATTGTGAGAAACTAAATGTGCAGGATCTCCCCAACACCCAGGCAATGTTCAACTATGACTTACGCCTATGAGTACTGATTTACTGTGTGTGTTTATATTACCGTGCAGACGATGAAGTGAGGCCTAATAAGATTCTAAAGCCGAACTGTCATCCATCAATACAAAATGGAAGGAAATTGGAAATTTCATCTGATAGGCAGGGGACAGCTGATGTTCTTAAAGTGGTCAACAAGGATCAAAGGGTGAATGGCATGGTAGAAGCTCGGCCAATGCCACCATCAATGAAACCTCCCTTGGCAATTCCCCATGTTGATCAAATTTCTGAAACATCAAGAAAAAAATCACCCCATCCCGATTCCAAGTATCTGAACAGAGTACTTTCAGTCCCGAAAATGGATGAATGGTGCGATTTTGATGATCAAGAGTGGTTGTTTGGCAACAAATCACATTCGTCGACAAAACCCGAGTTGGGTTCTTCTGCTGGGATCAACAATGATCTGCAGGTATGGGCTGATGCTCTACACATAGAATCAGCTGATGTCTGTGCTTTACCATATGTGATTCCTTACTGATTGAGTGATTAGTAATATTATAAGTGGAAAATTTAATCGGAAAATCAACCTGTTATAGCAGCAGTATGTGGATCGGAGATGGGTTTTTCCCGATTTCCACTTTCTGCATTATTTTTCATCTTTCACGCCTCTGATCAATGCGGTGAGTGAGTATGCACGAATCACGATCGAATGCTCTGTTTCTGAAATTGCTTCGAATTGAAGCAGGCATTGTCAAATTATTGCTTGCTCTGCAGCTGGTTTTATATTTCAGGGGGAAGTGTTCAAAATTTAAAATCGCAAATTCGACAAGATCATAGTTGAAACACGAAGAGCATTCAAAAAGATACAGAAAAACTTCTTCTTCTTCGACAATTTTACTTCTATTTCTTATAGCTGAGATTATTTTCTTCTCTAATCGATTGTAAAAGAAACTAGCATGTGGTCGTTGTAATTCGACCACGATTTTGATTTTTGTAACATAATATAACTCTGATTTTACAAGAATGTAAGATAGGTGGGGGGGAAGGATAGGTAGTTTTCATTCATTTGATGATACAAGGTACATGTACTTTTTTTCTCCTTATTTATAATCTCCTTATCTTTATTACTTTTGCTATGGTATATAAATGGGGGCACTTCTTTCCTCTAGTTTTGAGTTTTGTCAAGCCCTAACTTGTAGTTGAATTTTTGGTATAATCTTCATTCTATAGTGTCAAATGTATCACAATCCTTAAAAATATAGGTTTTTTTTTTTTTTTTCGCCTGTCAAAAAATTTGAACTATTTTGACTGTGACGAAGTTAGCAGGAGTTAAATTGAGGGAGGACAAGCACTCTTCAACTTTTGAAAATTTTCACTATTATCTTTATATTAAAAAAAAATAATTAAATTCTTTTAAAATTTTACATTAGCCCAAATGTCCCCGAATGTCCAAGACTTGATACGACATCTACTAGGTTTGGTTTTTACAGGCACAAGCTCGTTTAAGACCCTTTCAGAGCCTTAACAGAGTGGTTTTGGTCATTTCGGACCAATTCAGGTCGGTGTGGTGGGTCAGGAAGGTTTTTACATAACCCTATAAAAAAATATAGGAAAAATTGATGAAAAGTCTTATTTTTAAAATCTAATTGGTGAAAAGTCTTTTTGTATTATTAAGTTTTGATTTAATCCTTTAAATTAGATTTTATTTATATTTTAGTCCCGCATTGTAGGAATTGTAGGAAAATTGTAAGAATTGTAGGGAACCTTTAGTGAGTACATTGAATTTTTATAGTGAATTCTGTTACATGTAATTAATGTTAGTTGCAATTTTATAATTGTTATTTTTCACACATAGATATTTTTTGTTACATGTTCTTTAGTTACATGTTACAATTACATATATATGTATAATATTTTGTAATGTAACTGAATTTTTTAACTTTTTAGTTACATATCAGAGACATGTAACTGAAAGAATCAAACTTTTTTTTTTTTTTTTTCAGTTACATATTAGAGACATGTAATTAAAAAATTACATATAATTGGTACATGTAACTGAAAAATATTAAATTTTTTTAATTATATATCAGAGACATGTAATCAAAAAGTTATATATAATTAGTTACCTTTAACTAATTATATATATTTTGTGACATCAAATAAATTTTTTACATACAAAATTGTTACATTAAAAAAATAAATAAATAAAAAAATTGCAATTATTACAATAATATTACACACAAAATAGTTACATGTAATTGGCATGACTATTATATGTGCAAAGTTTCTACCTTTTTAAAACATATGGGACTAAAACAAAAGTTTTTAATGCCTCTAAGAGTTTTGACCAATTAGAGTTTAAATGTAGGATCTCTCACCTATTATCCCAAAAATATATAATAAACTTGTTAAAAAAATGGTTAGCCTCTTCTCAATTAATTTTTTGGATCCACTACAATTATTTGGTGTGATAATGTCATAATAGTGACATTCTTCATCATTGTCCCAAATCTTGAAGTGAAATTTCACTTTTTTTGAAGTGAGATTCCAAATTTTTATCACAATAATTGTAGTGTATAATAATCAAATGCTATGTTAATTTTGTACTATACAATCATATTAATAAATCAAAACGAAAAGACATTTTAATTGTTCAGAACTAATTTCAAAAGATATTAAGAAATCAAATATTTGGAAAGAAAATTCATGTTTAAAAACTTCATACTTCCACTTTCAAAACAATTAAATTTACCCTTCAAATTTCATATATGTAATTATTTACCTTTTATACTTATCAAATTTTATAGTGCTTTTAAACATGGGAATCCTAATGCAACCATATCAAATAATTTGAGACAACTTGAGGATCCCTACTACCATTGGTCTTTTGTAAAATAACACTCCAGCAGCTACGATTGGCAAATCATATCATCATATCGTGTTTCATGTTGTGTCATAGTTTGACTGGATACAATAACATGAAAGACGAACACGATACAATAAGCTATGGTGTCACAAAACCTAAATATGAAATTTATCGGATCGATACGACACAATAATTTATCATGTCACAAAACCTAAACACAAAACTTATCGGATTGACACAACAAAATAATTTATAGTGTTACACGATAATACAATACAATAAAGACATGTATAATTTATTACACATTAAAGACCTATTAACATTTAACACCACTTACAAAAGAACAAACATAAAAAAAATTATACAATTTCAAGAAAAACAAACTAAACAAAACAACAACAAAAATAAAAATAAAAAATCACAAATACAATGGGATAATTGCAGATCCTCAGCCCCTCGCCGTTGCAATCACTTTGAGAGAGAAGTGAGAGAGATATGAGAATTGGGATTGAAAGAGATGAAGAGGTGGAGGATGTGTTTGGTTTGAGGCTAGAAAGGTGTTGCAGTGGACTGATGGAGGCAAAGATGGTTGGTAGTGTTTGACTGGAAAGTGAGTGAGAAGTGTGTGTGGCTGTGATGAGAATTGAGAGTCCGAGAATGTGTGTGTGCGTGTGAAGAAGAGTGAGAAGAGTAAAAGAGATTGAATTAGGGTTAGAGCATAATATATATAATATGAACTAAATTATAATATTATATAAATTTGAGGTGATATTTATAAATATTTATTAGTATATTTTTATTTTAAAATAAGAGATAATTACTTGCTAGACCCAGTTTTAACAGTAATTTACCAATAAATCTCGCTCCTTAATTACCGAACAAAGCAATCCCTCGCCGATTTTCCTATGCACCGATCAGTCCTAAATTCGTCATCCGTACATTTTTCGGTGACCGATTTGCCCCTCCATTATACGCGCAACGAGATTTCATTCTTAAAAACATACTATAAATATGAAATCATGCATATTTTTCCTAATATACGTTGCATTTCGAATCTCAAAATCAAGAAATAGTGGTGCACGTAGTGATAACGATCGAACCAGAGCAGCTATGGAAAGGCAATTGATGTATGATTCTGAGCCGAGCAATAGCAGGTAACACCTATTCGTATTGATTTGTGCCAATCATAACGATTTTACAGACCTCTTGATATCATAGTTAGGGTTTCGATAGTAATGTTTATAAATATCTCGTTTTTACGTTGATGAAGCGTTTGTTATCGAACATATGTGTACAAAAATGCATTTACAAATGGATGATATAGTATTGTTTGATGCAGATCGACATATATAGTAGTATTTTTGGATGATTTAGATTGATTCACACAGTTCACAGTATGAAATGTAACATATACACATAGCACATGCGAAATGGAATGCAACATATAACGCACATAACGTTGCACTTATAGCATGTTACATTCATAGTGCATGTTACATTTAACATACACACACTGTATATATTTTTGAATGTTACATTCGTAGGGCGTGTTACATTTAACAGGAAAAAGTGGGGTGTGTTACATGTAACATCATTATTTTTTAGGTGGGGGATAAAAAAACATAATCTTGATGTTTATTGGTATGTCAGCATGGAGTATTTTTCAATTACATGTATGTGCAAGTATGAGGGGGTGACCACAGTTTTGAGGATTGCAAACAATAATAACATTAGCAATTTGTGTAACAAGATTGTAAGCAAATGGCCAGAATTAGCTAAGTCAAAATTTGATTTGTCATACGCATTGCACGATCATCCTAATTCAATGCTTGCTGACCAAAACGATTTTGAGTAGATGATGTTGCTAATAGTGCATATGAAGATTGAGCTGCTGGATATGTGCATCGAGAGAAGATTGAATTATTCTAGTGGATCGAATGGTGCATCAACTAGTGTTACTACCCTGTTAAACAGTAGTGGAGACAACAAAAATGAACTTGACTACATAGGTAGTTATGGAAACATATTGCAACAGAGTAATGACAAGGTATTATTGTCATCCCAGTGGGCTAATGGGATCCAAGAGAAGGTTAAAAAATTCATAAGCAAAACCAGCGAATTTCGGGATGTATTGAAAAATTATGCAATTGAGATTGAGTTCAATTTTTGTTACCTAAAAAACGACAAAGTGCGTGTGACAGCTGCGTGTGCACTTAGAGAGGAAAAAAAATGCCTATGGTTCGTGCACGGACGTGTGATGCGTGAAAATGGTATATTCTACATCCGAAATTTGGTAAACGAACACATATGTGGGTCTGCTTTTTGCACAAACAAAAACAAATGAATGAGTACGGAGATTATTTCTAGTTGTTTAACTGATGACGTACGGACAAACCCGAAAAAGTATTCTATTGATGTTGTTGACAGTTTCAAGAGGTAATATGATCTTGAGATCTCGTATCGCAACGCGTGGCTTGGTGTTAAAAGGGCCCGAAACAATGGTGTTTGGGAATTATTCAGCATAATACAACCAATTACGGTGGTATGTTGATAAATGTAGACAGACGAACCCCGAAAGTCATATTACACTCGACTATGACGAGGAAACAGGACATTTCAGACGTATGTTCGTGGCATTCCAAGCATGTATTTACAGTTTTCGCTTTTGTCAACCAATGGTGTTCCTTGATGGAACATTTCTTACTGGCCGATATAAAGAGAATTTATTAGCTGCAACGACAAAAGATGGCAACCAAAGTACTTGTGTAAATTTATTTTATATTTAATGTATAGTACAACATTTTTTTTTCATAGCATATGCACACATAAACGTTTGTTACATGTAACATATGTGCACTGATTGAATTTTGTGATTGGTTTGTTCTGCAGGAATGTTCCCTATCGCATTTGCAATTGTTGACACAAAAAACGACGAAAATTAGAATTGATTTTTGTCTGAGTTCAGAAAGACTGTTGCGACGGATCTTGTGATCACGTTTATATCAGATCGGCACAATGGTATATCAGAGGGAGTACGGAATGTATTCTCACATTGTCACCATAGATACTACCTCTTATATTTAAAGATGAATCTAAGGGCTGCAATGGCTGGGAAAAACACTGCACTCAAGGAATTAATGATTCAGAAATTGAAAGGGTTGGCGTATACGCATACATCGAAAGTCTACAAAATGTTGTATGATAAGATAATATACGAAGGGGGAGAAAAAGTTTAACGATTCATGCATGATCTTTCCGCAATGAAATTCAGTAACGTTTTTTTCGGAAAAAACGATACGGTGAAACGACATCAAACATAGTGGAATATTTCAATTCTTCGGTAAGTGAATATCGTCACTTGCTTGTAATATTATTGATTGACAAAATTAGAATACGGTTGATGGACTTAATGTCCAATAGAAGAGAAGAATCAAAAAGTATGGATGATAAGATCATACTGTTTTGGGATAACAAGTTGTGTGAACTGATTAATGAAGGAATAACATAGAACATCACCTCGTCTGGCGATGGACTTTACAAGATTCATTCATCTCCATCAGTGCCAATTGATACAGTGGGACGATCATATTCATGTAGATAATGGCAGATAAAGTGTCACACCCCACCCCGGACACCCATCACCATGGGGCCTGCGTAACATCGACACGACATCACCTGAGCGACAAACCAAACTAGAAAACGACAATATGCATTCAATATTATACAACCACAAAATCAGGCCATAAACATCTTCTCTAAGTAGGGACACACCCTTCCCTGAATTATAATAACAACAAAAGATAAAACAACAATGAACCTCTCCTAGTTTCGCCTCAGACAACACCTCCCAAAATACTCCATCGCTATACCATCGCCGGAATCTACCCAGTGCCAGTAGGGGACCGACTCCTAGTTGTTTTACCTGCGAGTGTACTGCCTTCTTAATAAAAATATTTTTACATAATAATACATTCTAAATAATACAATATTTAAATATGAATCAAGCATAAGTATATAAACATCACATAGCTTGTAAAAATCTTCATAATATACGTTCCATTTCAAAACCATCCAGTATAAATATCATACCAATCACCATAATAAATAATAAATCACCCAATATAAGTAAAACACCACCTCTCAAACACACATCTCAAACCACCACTCCACCACAGCACACACTGGCTAGCCATAGTGATCGTTTTAACCTCACGATCGGGAGTTGCAACGGTACCGTAACATCTATAGGAATGCCTTCCTATGAAATATCCACACCCCTTTTAGGGAGAAATATAATCCACACCCCTTTTGGGGAGAAATATAAACCACCCATATCCAACGAAAATTATTTTTTTTAATCCTTCTTTTTAGAAACCAACACAATTCTCCGGAAATTCATTTTACCAACTCATCTCAAAACCTGTTTGATCCATATCATTTATGAAATCGTACAATGTAAGTAAACACATATATCATCATATATATATATAAAAAATAGTTTGGGAAGAAGACAATACACTCACCTCATTTCTTGTGCTACAAAAATAGTACCGTCCAAAGCCTATCGGGGTGTTGGCGTTTGCGAATCTAGTAATGATAGGGCCTAAATTAATATTTTATGCAAAATAATCAAATCGTGCAATGCAGACCCTAAGTTCCAAAAATTTTCCATTTCCCACATTTTACTTATGAAAATTATTATTTCGGTTAATTTTTATTTCATTAAAAATTACTGTATAAAATTTAGTAATACAAACGGTCCCAAATTTATTATTCCGGTTCCAAAATTTTGATACTAGAATTTAATTTAATAAATTAAAATAAACTTAACGAAAAACATCACTCATTCCGAATCGTTCACGGGCCGCGAGATGGGTTTTTGATTTTTATCGGGGTTGTCTGTGAAAATTTTCCTTTTTTTTTTTCTTTTTTTCTTCTTTTGTTCTTTTCTGGTTTGATGGTTTGAAGTTCCCGCCGACACAATACCCCCCATGCTCAACCTCAATGCCGGCCGTTCACCACACCCACACTACCGAAAACTTTCTCTCTCACTACTTCTCCCCCTCACCGTCGACCACCCTACACTTGATCACACAGATCGAAACACACACACACACACACACACACATACGCTGACGACGCTGAGCACACCCACCCACTCGCACGGTTGCCAGCCGAACAGAGCAAAACACACACACACATGCACAACACCGAATCAGAACGCCCACACACACGATCGCAGAGGGTCGACGGACGACAATCCGAACAACACTTCCATATACCAACATTCTACAGTATTGAACCGAAACAGAGGACGCACACACGCATGCACTGCCGTAGCGGTGACACACACCGTCGACCGCACCGTGGCGACGATCACACACGAATGCAGTCGAAACAACACACACATATACATGCTACACGAAACAAGAATCAGAAACACATACACTCTGTCGGACGAAACCGAAACCCACCGGCGATCCTACCGCCGATCACATACACAAGCATGAACACACCTACTAGAATGTTCAAATAAATACGCTTAAATACTCACCAGATCGAAGATCGTCGACAAACTGAACAACCGAACCCAACGTCCGCTCACCGACGATGTTAAGAACGCACCAGTCACGCCGTCGACGAACCACCCCACCGGCCGAACCACCTTCGCTCTCTCCTAAAACTGACGAAGATACCCACACAATCATTCATATGCGTAACAGCCACAACCACCCTGCCGGAGGAACGCCGATTCAAGGAAGTTCGATAACCCCTCCCTTGCTCCGGTCCTATCTCTCTCTAGAATTTATCAAATTTCAGATGTGATGGAGGTTTTTTTATCAATACACATGTACGAGTGAATATATATTGCATGAAATAAGTGGTAGAAATCGGTCCTAGCTTGCCACGTTGCCTCTCCCGTTCTCTCCCTTCCGGCAGTCTCACAGGCACGAGCGTATGCATGTATATATATGTGTGTGTGTGTGTGTTTAATTTTTTTTTGTTAAATTACTCTTTTCCCCCATCTAATTTCTTAAAGTCTTCTTTTTTAGTTCAATTCAATATATATGAGTTTCTAAAATTGTAATTTGATCCCTAACATTTTCAATTTTAGATTTTTAATTGGCAATTTGCATCCCAAGTTGAGAGTAATGTTTTTAAATTTGCAATGTGACCTCCAACTTTTGATTTGAGTTTTAATCAATAAAATTTTCATCTTGAAATTTCTCAATACTCTAAAATGCAACTATTTATGACGTACGTTCTACGATTTAAGTCTCACATAAAGGGTTTCCTCTACGTACATGGTTGTGCAACGATTAACAAAAGTGGCTTGCCGGCATATGAATACATAGAGGAATACTTCAGTGTTAATTTTTACCGTGAGACGTATTCGAGAGGTATATATGCAATACTGACAATGGAACAACCTATGTGGGTTGAGAGTGAAGCAATTATATTACCACCATTGTCAAAAAAGCAATCGAGTTGGCCGAAGAAAGTAAGAATACTGTCAAGGGGTGAGATAAAAGAGAGATAGTCTGGGAGATGTAGAAAAATTAGGAATCACAATGTCACACCCCTCCTCGGCCCCCCATCGCCCGAGGTCGGGCGTGACGTGAACTTGACGTTACCTGACCAATCAATAAATAAGTAGATATATATATATATATATATATATATATATATTTATATATATTTACCCACTTCAAAATTTGGGAGTACACGTGTCCCAAATATTCACAATAAAACCACAAAAAAACTGAATCTTACACGGTTCACACTTGTCCAGCCAAACCTCCGAAACGACCCACCTCCTGACTCTACCTAGTACCAGTAGTGGACTCGTTCCTAATTGTGGCACCTGAAACTAAATATTTTATTAGTGTATTATCTTCATAATATAAAAATAATTTATAGATAAAGTGTATTTGTCAAATACCACTTTTCAAACATGATATAAATATAACCGTACACCCAGTCAGAATAAAATTCCACTGCTGCCATTACAATAAAATGATACTTTTAAACCAACCAATCAGATAATCAGGATATATAATAAAATACAACACACATATTTTTCTCCTAACCATAAGATCATTTCACCTCACGATCGGGAGTTACGACGGCACCATAACCTATACAACTATGACATCTAAGGTGGTGTCAATGTCAGGACCATTCAATATCCCCAATGGTAGAGGTAGCCACTTGCAAGATTTGCACTCTTGACAGGTCTCAACATATATCTACCTTGCAGGATTTGTCTGACAGGTAATAATATATATCCACTCTACAGGACTTGCCTGACAAGTAACAACATATATCTATATCTCGCAGGATATGCCCTCTTAACGAGAAGACAACTATGACATAGTCGAAATAATAAAAATCACTTTTCACCTTTAAAAATTTACTTGATCCGCATAAGCTATAATACCGTTTATTTTAATAAATATTTTATTTTCATAATTTATAAAAAAAAAATATAATTTGTCAATTTACATAGAAGACAATACACTCACCTCGATTTTTGTGCTACCAAAAATTCTATCACCTGAATACTACTTGGTCGGCGTCGCCTGCGAGCCTAATAACCAACGAAATTAGGTAATATGTAATGCGTGACCCTAAAATGCACTATTTTTCATTCCCAATTTTTTTTATTATACGAAATTATTGTAATGCCTAATTCCTTAAATTAATATTAACTATACAGAAATTACTATAACAACGACTACAAAAAAATTTTCCGTTAATAATATAATTTGCAAGAAAATATTAATTGTTAGCCTAGTGAGCTACCCAAGAGAGGGGGTGAATTGGATATTATTAAAAATTATTAGAATGTAACACTTCAAAAATCAAATCTTTCATGAGAATAATAGTATTAACTCTTCACCGATGGATTAGGTGTACACCCAAACAACAGATTATATGTTATCAAACTCAATTAATGTCCCGATACTGGTGATAGAAAAGCAAGAATTTCAAAATCTGATTTCAAATAAAGATGGGTAGCAAACAGTTAAGCACATAATCAGATTTTCTCAAGAAATTGTTTCAAAAATAATTTTCGATAAAAAATCCGAAAAACAATTTCAAATATCAAATTTCAAATAATAAATAATAGAATCAAGCAACAAACAAGAGTAAGTAATTTTTAAAGATCTCACCAGGATTTCACCAAAAGAATAATGATTAGAATAACAATGATACTTTAGATTGGTAGAAACAATAATCCACAACAAATATTTCTCAAAAACAAATCTCAAGAAAGAACTCACAGTGCACTCAGTATGATTACTCTTAGAAAGCACGAGAGCTCAATAACTCAGAATGATTGAGATTATCTTGATTTTATATATTTATTAACATATGAAATCCGCAAGTCTATTTAAAACCACTTGAAACAAGTCCTATAATGACTAGTTCCCATAAATCATGTCATTTAATTACACTAATAAATCCTCAATATCATAATGATTCATTCCTGATATAATTCACTTAAAATATCTCTTAAAATATTCAATTAAATCTCTCAAACTTTTACTCAATCTTAAATAGATAAGATATAAAAAATTACATGTACCAAATTGAGAAATATCAAAACTATTTGAACCATATTTATAGGGATACTTAAATATTCATTAAATAACTCAAAATATATCAGATCCCTAAGATATCTCACATCTTAACCATAAACGGCTAGTAATGGCTATTGTTTAAATAAAATCCGAAATTCCATAAATCCTGAAACTGATCCATCTGTTGACCGGCCAAGACCCATCAGTCGACCGCCTAATTCAAGACATAGCCAAACCAAAAATCCTTCGCCCATCGGTCGATCGCCCACACTTCATTTGTCGACCGGACGATTCAGGATGTTTCACAGGTTGACTTACCTGTCGACCGAAAAATTCAGAAACTTCTTTTTTTGACCATAAGTCGACCTACCTGTCGACCGACCGATTCATAGAGTTCATCATCTAAACATTGGTCAACTTACCTATCTACCGAATGATCCAAAGAGTTCACCTTATAACCATAGGTCGACTTACTTGTCGACCGACCATTTCTGGAACACATCTCCTTAATTCATTTTCATTAATTTTTTTTGACATTTTCGCTCATTTAACTGATTTCTTTTCTCGGTTAGCTCCACTAAATCTGAAATTTAATTTTAATCAATTATCTTTATTTCTTTTTCAATTACACATATGAGCAAATAATTTAACTAGTTAGGATCCTTTAAAAACACACATAATTTTGAAAAATATTTTGTGTCGTGTGTGATTTTAACCGAGATATATTAAGAGTTAAAATTTAACCTGAGTTATTTTTCCTAGGTTCTTCAATTTCTTCAAACTCTTAATCTTCCATCATCTTTATCATCATCTTTAACATTGTCACAATATCTTCATGATCATTTTCATTACTAGGACTAATAAACTGAAACACAATAAAATCGTTAGTTCTACCAAAAACATCAACATTTAATTGTTCATCAAAATCTTAGGATCAACATTAATTAACCATTAAAAAATTTATTAGTCAGCGAAATACTAAAAATTGTCGTTTTAGTAAAATTTTCAAATTTTATCTTAAATTGTATTCTTTGCAAATTAGATATATATGTGTATACAAATACACCTGTTACATTTTTCGAACCCACTATATTAATCGAACCTATTTAACATATAAATATACATGTATATATATCTGTATTGATAGTTACATAAATTGAACGTGATATATATGAATGAAGAAAGGAAGAAGAGAAAAAATACAAATTACCTGTTCCTGTTCTTTCCCTTTTCTGGCTGAGAGCCTTTTTTTTTTTTTTTTTTTCTTTTTCTTCTTCTTTTCGGTTAACACACATACACGTGTATATGTGTAAAATATATTGATATATATGTGAGATCAAATTGATCACCGCCTTACTTTTTTTTTTTTTTTTTTATCTTTATCCTAATTCAAATGAATTAGATATTTTTTTAATCAAACTATATTAATCCCCCACAATTATCTTTAAGATATCATTTAAACCCAAAATTTAAAATTAATATTTTAAAAATGATAATTGACATCCAAATTTTTTTAAAGTAAATATTAAATAACACAATGCGCCCCGTTATTTTCTAAATGTTCTAAAATACAACTAAAAGTATGAATGCGCAAGGACTAGGCTTTACACAAAATAGGAAGACATGCAAAGAGCCGATGGTGTAAGACATGGTTATATCGATGAGATTCTTTTTGGATTCAAGTGTAGACAATTGAATTTCATTATATATATATATATATATATATATATATATTTAATAAAAACGGATTTTTTAGATGAAGTGATTAACATTACATTCAACAAGGGAATAATAAATGTTTTGTTACATTCAACATTTGTAATTTTTTTTATGATGTCATTGATGTTACTTTTCAACACGGCAATAATGTGATGTTTATAGGGATTCAAGATTTGTCATTTTGAACATCTTTTTCAATTTTACATGATTTTGTTAATGTAACATTCTCCATTTTCAATGATAGGTACCTGTAATTTTGGTGTAGTTACTAAATATAACTACACCATTTTTTCATACAAGATAATTGTCACGACCTGTCCCGGACACCCATCATGTAAGATCTCAATCGTAACACGTACGTCATTTTAGTTGTATTTTAGAGTAATTGGAAAAAATTCGGGGGAATTTGAGTCAATTAAAAATTCAAATTAAAAAGTTTAGGGGTTAAATTGAAAATTTAGGAAAAATATTCTATCCAAAATTAGCATTTAACTTTTTAAATTGAAACTTAAAAGGGGTGAAATTTTAATTTTTAGAACTTTTAAAAAAGTTGATATTGGACTAAAAAGAGAATTTGAAGAATTAGGGGGGAGAAAGAGTAATTAAACAAAAAGCTTTATTTTAATATATATATATATATATATATATATATATATATATAAACCCATTTTGTGCGTGTGTGCTGTGTGCCATGGAGACCCGCCGGAGGTAGAGAAGAATCGGGAAGTGAGAGACGTGGCATTTTTAGATTAACTCTTCAGCCCACTTGATACATGCATTATATACTTACATGCAGACTCAATCTGAAGGGAGGAAAGGAGAAGCATGAAAAGAGATAAACAGAGAGAGAAAGAGAGAGCAGGGTCGGACAGTCGGTGTTCGTCGCCGGCGGTGGGTTAGAGAAAGAGAGCTCGCCGGCGACGAAAAATTCAAAACAAAAAATAGAAATGCAGCGTGGGTAGGTGTTCGTGTGGGTGTGTGTCGTCGTCGTCAAATTTCAGAGAGAGAGAAAGAGCGGGTCGCTCCGGTGGGTGTGGGATCGCAGTTCGTCCAGTGGTGCGTAATCATCACCGTCGTTTAGTAAAGTGTGTGTACGTGTTCTATGTGGTTTGTTCAGCATCGCCGATGTGTGATTGTTCGGTCAGATAGGTGTGTCGGTGTGGTCGCCGTCGTCGTCGGAATGGAGAGTAGAGAGAGAGGGTGTCGTCAGCCGGTGGACGTCGTCGATTTCGTGGGTTACTATGTTCAGATGGTGGACGTGTGCGTGTGGGTGTTCTTTAGTGTTGACGGTGTGGGTGTGTTCCTCCGGTGGTGTGTGTGTCGGTCGTGTGGGTGTGCGTATGGGTGTCGCCGGTGGGCATAGGCCGACGGTAATCGTGGGGCTGTGATCGGAGGTGTGGCGTCGCCGGCGTGTGTTTTGTCAGGTATGTGTATGTTGCTGCTGCGGTGTGTGTGCAGAACGGTGCAGGGTGGCCGACGGACGGTGGCAAGAGGAGTGAGAAAGTTCGTTGGTGGAACTGAATCAGATGCAGGGAACAGGCGCGAAAAAGAAAAGAAAAAGAAGAAATTTTTTTTTTGCACAAACCACCCCATTGAAAATAAAAAACCCATCTCGTGGTCGCCAAACGATTCGGAAACATGTGAAATTTCAATCGATTATTAATTTTCGTTAAATTAAATTTTATTTAGCGTTACAAATCCTAAAATCGTAATAATTTTGTAACGATTAATTAATTTTAATTATGTGGTACATAAAATAGTAACGATTCGGAATATAGGGTCTGCATTGCATGATTCAGATATTTTAGATAAGATATTAATTTAGGCTATGTCATTATTAGACTCGCAGTCACCGATGTCCCGATAGAGTGTGGTCAGTGGAGGTTTTGAAGAACGGTTAACGAGGTGAGTGTACTGTCTTCTTGTCAAACTATTTTTATATATATATGTATGATGAAATATTGGTTTACTTAAACTGTACAATTTTATAAATTATATGGATCAAGTAGGTATTTGGGTAAGTTGGTAAAATGAATTTTCAGGGTATTGTGTTGGTTTCTAAAAGAGATTGGAAAGTAACTGGTTTTCTAAGAATGTTTAGTTTTCTAAAAACTAAGGTGGGAGAAATGGTTTTTATTAAAATCGGTGGTACAAAGGTGAAAAAATGGGTTTTACTGAAATTGGTGGTACTTTTAAAAAGGAGAGTGAAAAACGTGATTTTGAAAATTCTCCCCAAAAGATGTGTGGCTTATATTCTCCCCATAAGGGGTATGAATTTTTTACGATATGGAGTGAATATATTTCTTCCCATAAAGGATGAGGATTTTTAACTATACTGATGATTTTGACGATGCCATAGTTGTTCTTCCTGCAAGGGGTGTGGATTTTATTTCTTCCCGTAAGGGGTGTGGATTCTTCCCATGGGATGTGGATAGTTCTCCCCGTAAGGGGTGTGGATTATAGTTCTCCCCAAAAGGGGTGTGAATATTTCGTAGGAAGGCATTCCTACGGATGTTACGGTACCGTTGCAACTCTTAATCGTGAGGTTAAAACGATCACTATGGCTAGCCAGTGTGTGTTATGGTGGAGTGGTGGTTTGAGATGTGTGTTTGAGATGTGATGTTTTAATTATATTGGGTGATTTATTATTTATTATGGTGATTGGTATTATTTTACTATATGGATTGGAATGAAACTTATATTTATTACTTTATTTTCACTGCTTATATTATGGAGAATTTTACTAGTTACGTGTTGTTTCTATACTCACGCTTGATCCATTTAGATGTTGTAGAATGAATTATTATTTTAAAAATATTTTTACTAAGAAGGCAGTACACTCGCAGGTAAAATAGTTAGGAGTCGGTCGGTCTCCTACTGGCGCTAGATAGAGTTATGCGCGTCATGCAAAGGAGTCATTTGAAAAAAAAATTGGAGAGGAGATATCAGAAATGAAATCTAAGTGAGGTTCAAGGGATTTGTTTGATTGTATTTATATTCGGGACGGTGTATCCCTATCAGATGGGACTATTATATGTGTTGTATAAATTTACAATTTTGTTATTGACGTATTCAGGTTGATTAGTCAGTTGGGCGGTGTCATGTCTACGTCACGCCAGCCCCACATGACGGGTGTCCGGGGTGGGGTGTGACACATCATCCCGGGGCTGGCGTGACGACAACACGACATTACCTGAACGCCAAACCTACACACAGAATGACAATATACATACCAACTATATAGCACCAAAATATAAATATCCATATACAATTTATCTACTATGGGGACATACCCATCCCCAATTATAGGAACAACCAAAATAAAAACCATGAACCTCTCACAGATTCACCTCAGACAGCTCATCTCAAAACCTACACCCGACTCCAACGTAAGACTCTATCTAGCGCCAGTAGGGGACCGACTCCTAGCTGTTCCACCTGCGAGTGTACTGTCTTCTTAGTAAAAACTATTTTTAACATAATAATAATAATTTTTAAATAATACAACATTTAAATGGATAAAGCATAACGCGTATAAACAAACACATTTTTAACAATAGTATAAAATTCATATACCACGAGAAAACTCTTTCTTCCTACCATTCAGAATCATCATCTATATATATATATATCAAATATATAAAATACATCCAAACTATCAGCATAAGATAATATGATAAAGCACCAAAGACGATAAAATAAAACACCACATCACCATATACGATGAAACACCAAATACAATAAAGCACCACATACGACAGAACACCACATATGACACCACATCTCACCACACCACACCACATCACACCACCCCCCCCCCACCTCGGTTAGCCATGTGATCGTTTTAATCTCACGATTGAGAGTTGCAACGGTACCGTATCCCGTAGGATATGCCTTCCTAGCGGAATATAACAACGCTCCGCTGGACTGTGCCAGACGGGTGAAACAACGCTCCGCTGGACTAAGCCAGATGGGTGAAACAACGCTCCGCTGAACTAAGCCAGACGGGTGAAAATCCACCACCAATCTCCACCTCACCACCATAACAACAACTCATCTCCACCTCAATAATAACAACTCATCTCCATCTCAACAACAACATCTCAATAAAAAACATCAACGCTCTGCCGAAGCAGATAAAATCAATAGCATCGACAAAACAATAACAACATCATCAAATTACAAATCAATAATATCAACATCTATCTCCAAAACCGATTTAATCCAAATATCATTTTTCCATCGTCTTTTAAAACCAATTAGATTTACCAAATCATTTCTTTCCATTATCTTTAAAAACCAGTGAAAACCACATTTCCAAATCACCCAAAACCGCTTGATCCATATAAGTTATAAATGTGTTCAGTTTTTTAAGTAAACACATTTTTCATCATATATTTGAAAATAGATTTGGCAAGAAGACAGTACACTCACCTGACTATCTGTTTTCGAAGGCTTTGACCGCCTATTCTCTACCGGCACTCCAGTACTTGCGAACCTAATAGTGACAGGACCTATATTAATATTTTATGAAAAAACAACCTAATCATGCCATGCAACCCTAATTTTCGTAATTTCATATTCCCCGTCTTTTATTATAAAATATGTCTATTTAACTAGTTCTGTTACCATTTACTATGTCGAATTTATTCATGCGAACATATAACGCTAAAATCAACGATAATGATAACATGTATTTTATATTGAGACAATAAATGTATTATTAGAGAAGTGTAGAATTCTACCTTCCCTGAATTTTCCACCGGCCGCAAGATTGGATTTATGTTTTTCGTGAGGTGGTTTATGCAATTTCTCCATTTCCATTTCCTTTTCCTTTTCCTTTTTCTTTTTCTTTCCTTCTTTCTTCTTCCTGCTTCTTCTTCTCTCCATCTGCATGTTGTTCAACGACCAGGTCCACTGCCTAGGCAAACTCACCACATCTGTTTTTCGGTTTTTCCACCGCCCACACTTTCTCTCCTCACCCATTCCGGCAATCACCACAACCTGAGAGCCCCTACACACACAACCGAAACACCCACCAACTTATCCCACTACCACCACTGGCGACGAAACGACGACATACAAACACGCACACCCACACATGGCAACACCCACTACCGGACCGATCCCACATTGCTGGCGACAACCACACACATGAACATCCAGCACACACATCACACAATAGGCACATACACACAACCGACATCTCTCTCTATCTAACTTTCCACCGCCGGTGATGACCACACACAAAACGCAGACAACACACACACACGGTAGACACACACATACTTACCGGCGATGACCACACCGTCGAATGGAAGGACCGCACATACACATGCACAGCAGCAGCACCGACGGACCAAACCACCGGAGAAATACACCCTCACTGCTCTCTCTCTCTAACGTCCACTCACCATCGGCGAACTCCGGCGACACCCAACCAAACGGTCCCATGCACACAACCAACGCTCAATCACACACTCACACATCAGAACTGAAACACGCCGATCATACCACCGGCCGAACGTCGGACAACCGAAACAGAGGACACACATACAAACACACACTCCTGCCGGCGGACAAAACCACCGGCCGACCCTACTCTCTTTTTCTCTCTCTCTCTTCTTTCTCTTCCTCTTTCTTTCTCGATCCTTTTTTTTCTCTTCTTCTTCTCTCTCGATTCTTCTCCCGCTATATATATATATGTGTGTGTGTGTGTGTGTGTGTGTGTGTGTGTGTGTGTGTATAAGATCATGTAGCCGGACATGTGGCCTCTTCCTCTCCATTCGTTTCTATCTATATATATCTACTATATATATAATATATAAGAATTTACACAATCCTCCTTTTTTTTTTTTTTGTTAAAATGTTTAATTAGTCCCATTCTCATTTTAATGTTTTGAAAAATTGCAATTTGATTCCCAAAATTTAAATTCACATAATTAATTTACACCATCCACCCCAATATTTTCAAAATATTTTATAACACGATTTAAATTATACGCATATCAAAGATCGGGGTCTTACAATAATGTTACATGTAACTTGAATGTAGTTACTAAATGTTATGTGTAACATTAACACTCGTTACATGTTGTACAAGTCACATACTAAAAGGCGTAACACAGGATTCCTTCCCAAATTAAATTGCCATTTGATAACTTGTCAGGGAAAAAACGTTTTTTTGAAATGATGTGTTTTGGTAATCACGTCGCATAAGCCATACCCACTCTTCCATTTTGGAAAGGAAAACCTTCCATATTTCCTCAACGATCAAAAACCCTAACGCTCTGTAACCCCGTCGCCTTTCATTGCCGTTCTCCATAACCGGCTCGATTTTTGTCTCAATCAGACCACAATAGTGTCTACACGAAGAAGATGATGACTAGGAACCCCAACACTGCCGACGATCCAGTCACGACCCGTCCCGGATACCCGTTATCCCGGGGCCGACGTGACGACAACACGACATCACCTTAACGCCAAACCAATACACAGGACGACAATATACATACCAACTATATGGCACCAAAATATAAATATCCATATACAATTTATCTACTATGAGAACATACTCATTCCCAAATATAGGAACAACCAAAAAAAAAAAAAAAAACACGAACCTCTCACAGATTCACCCCAAATAGCTTATCACAAAACCTACACCCGACTCCATCGTAGGACTCTATCTAGCACCAGTAGGGGACCGACTCCTAACTATTCCACCTGCGAGTGTACTGCCTTCTTAGAAAAAAAACCATTTTTAACATAATAATAATACATTCTAAATAATACAACATTTAAATGGATCAAGCGTAAATATATAAACACCACACAGCTGGTAAAATCTCTAGTATATAAGCAGTGAAAATAAAGCGATATAAATAAATTCCATTCAAACCTATCCAGTATAAAATAAGACCAATCGCTATATATATAATAAATCACAAAATATAAGTAAGACACCACATCTCAAATATCACACCACCACATCACTCATCGGCTAGCCATAGTAATCGTTTAACCTCACGATCGGGAGTTGTAACGATACCGTAACCATCCGTAGGATATGCCTTCCTAGCGGACCTAACTGCGCAGATCAGCGCCTACCGGACGTCTCCGGAGGCCAATAATATAAATCACCACATAATATCAATAACCATAATAAATATCCATATGCCGGACCACCCTCCGGACAGACCATAATATGAATCCCCACCTGCCGGACCACCCTCCGGACAGGACATCATAAACTATAGCATAATCAACTCAATAATATCATCATCAAATCACAAATAAATATCCATCTGCCGGACCACCCTCCGGACAGACCATAATATAAATCACCATCTCATCAATACCGTCAAAATCACCAACGTCCACATCTTTTTCTCAACACCAACTTTTAAAATTCGAAAATCATATTTTTCACTTTGATTGAAAACCGTCTAATTTTAACAGAACCATTTTTTCCCTCTCTATTTTTATGAAAACCAAATATTTTCTATCCTCTTTTAAAACCACCAAATTCAACAAAACTCATTTTTCAACTTTCTTTTAAAACCACCATATTTTAACGAAAATCCATTTCCGCCAACTCACCCAAAATCTAACGAAAATTATTAAATATCATTCTTTTCAGAAACCAATACAATTCCCTAAAAATTTGTTTCACCAACTCACTCCAAAAACCTGTTTGATCCATTATCATTTTGAAATCATATAGTGGAAGTAAACACAGATTTCATCATATGTATATATAAAAACAGTTTGGCAAGAAGACGGTACACTCACCTGAATATCCGTTCTCAAAAGTTCCACCGACTATTTGCTACTGATCCTCTGGAAATCGGGAACCTATTCGTGACAAGGCCTAAATTAATATTTTATATAAAAATAACCTAACCATTAAATACATGCCCTAATTTTCGTAATTTCCTATTCCTCGCATTCTATATTACTATTCAACGAGTATTATTCCGTTACAGTTTACGATATCGAATTCCTTCATGCGAAAGGTCTCAATATTTATTATCGTCATTTCGACATTTTGGTACTAGAAATTAATTTCACAATCACCCATGAGACAATTTAAACACAATTAAATGCATATATTAAAAGTAATAGGAATTTTACCTCTTTCGACTTTTTCGTCGGTGTTAAAATTGGATTTTTTATTTTTGTTGGGGTGGTTTGTGGAATTTCCCCCCCCCCCCCCCTTTTTTTTTTTTCTTTCTTCTTCCCGCTTCTCCTGCGTATGTTTCTGTTTCTGGACCTGCTGCAGCCGGGCCACCCACCGCCACCACCGTCGGACTAAGGACGGAACCCACCATACACACACATACACGGCAGCGCACACACACACACGAAGAACACGACACCATCGCCACCGACGACAAGTGCTCTCTCTCTAATTCCCACTCGCCACCAGCCAAACTAAACTAACTGACGGCGACACCCCCAACAACTGACGACTGAACGAACACACACCGAGTTACCCAATACACACACACACCCCATCGGACGAACGACACCGCCGACCGAGCTGAACCAAAACCGATCTCTCTCTCTCTACACTCCATTCCGGCGACGACGGCAACCCACACAACCCACCAACGACAAAACCGACAAACGAAAAATGATCACATACACACACCGAAACCGTAACGAATCACCACCGGCGAACCATGACGATAAACCCACGCCGCCGGCGACACACCACCGATCCTCACTCTCTTCCGGTTCTCCTCTCTCTCTCTATTTCTGGATGCTTCTTCTATTGGGTTGGGTGTGTGTGGATGCATATGAGTATATATGTGTATATATAAATGTGTGTATATCTATAGGTGTATGTGTGTGTGTGTGTGTATATATATATATATATATATATATATATTGAACAAGGGGAGCCCAAGTGGCCGGCTCCCCATCTTTTTTTTTTTTTTTTTTTTTAGCTTCTTGGAGAAGTTTGGGCTCAAATTACACTTACACCCCCTCATTTTACTTAAGTCATAATTTAACCCAATTCCAATTTTACATATTTTGAAAAAGACAATTTGACTCCTAAAATTTTAAATCAACCAATAAAAATCGCCAACCGCCCCGTTATTTTGAAATACTAGAAAAATACAACTAAAATTATTCGTATAGTAAAAATCGGAGTGTCACAGATCCCGTCAACCTTTCCAATACAGGTAAACTTGATACAATTTTGATGGCAATCTTAAATTTTTCGGCGTAAAAATCAGACGATAGTTCTTATTTAAAGCGTTCGAACTTGTAGTTCATGTCATGCAACCATATATTGAACGGATAGAAGTCGTAATGTTTAGGTTTGTTGTGTGTGATATAGAGTCCTATTTTTGCATATCCCGTTTTGTGATTTTATTCACGATACTGTGAAATTAGTATATCAGTGTCCGTATATGTACGGTAACTTCACCATACAAGTACGTCGACATGATTTGGATCGATGATTGCATACACACTTTTATATTTTATCGTCCTATATCATGATTGATGTGTTGCGGTGATAATACACCGGTCACTAAGCATATATATTGGTACAAATTGATTTTTGGCGGATGTTTAAATGCATTATCTCCATTGGGTAGTGAAATAACTAATTTTGTGTGTCAATTTTTTATATTTTTGAAGCACGATTTTTGTTTGTTTCTGCTATCGTAGCAAGGGAAACAAATAAATTATTGGATGTTGAAAATGTAACACCAATGCACGAATGTAATATTTTATTGGGGTTTATGCATTAATAGTCCTTTTCTTTTTGTATATGTATGCATATAACGTAGCACCATTATATTTTTGTGCGTTGAATGTAACAATGCCTATATACATTGTACAAATGACACAGTACCTGCGATTGATGGAGGACATGACACGTCGACAAGCGTGTTAGACAATGAGGATGGTAAAAAAATGATTACTTTTATGTTTGTTTTATATTTAGAAAATTGAAACATTTTAGCATCTATTGATTTTTGTTGCTCCACTTCAGGAAGATATGTTCTAGATGTTCCAATAACGTCAACAAGCAAAGTATCGGTAGCGACAACAAGCCAAACCCCAACAGGACCGATCAAATATCGATGTAACCTGTCACAGTTCTCATCACTCATCCACAATTTACTGCTACGTGATGAACATATACTGTATTTACGCCGCACCCCATTCTAGAACACCATGAAAGCATTGATAAACAATCGGGATGCCAGGGTATCTTTCATCGTATCGACAATCTGATTGCAAACATCATTTAGTGCTATCATCTGGAGAGAAAAGTGTTCAAACTAGGGCCACGGTATGTGGAGTTCACAAGCAACGACGTGCAACTTATTTTTGGGTTGCCATGTGGTCGAGTACAACTGCCCAGTAGGTACGCAAAGAAGGAATATTGTGTATTCCTAGCACGACAATGTTTGAATACAAACAAGGTAAGTGTCGTACAGATGAAGGACATGTTACGAGCTGCCATCAACCGCTACGGTGAAGAAAATGTGAGGGATTTTGTCAAGTACTATGTCTTCATTTGTGAACAACTTGTTTCTTCACTAATAAGAGACAATATGCTCGAGTATTAGACCTGAACATTGTTGAGGATTTAGACGTTATGGCAACTTACAAATGGGCTGACGCCATTCATTCATTTTTGATGTCATCAATCGAATCTGGGTATCAGAGGTCAAGCTTTGTAATTGGTTGCATCATAACCTTGTAGCTAACAACAACTGCGCTAGATTAAATTTGCAGAATTTAACTGCAGATCAGGTGTGTATGTTTTTTCCTCATTTTTTGAAACCGGACATGACGACGTTGATGTCGGACGAGCCTAGATTAAAATTTCACAATTTAACTTCATACCAAGTGTTTTTTTTTTTTTTTTTTTGTTGATGTACAGAAAAAGAATATTAAATGTAATACACACTGGTATTGCATTTTAACGCAGAAGAAAAATGTTAAATGTAACACAACCTGTGTTACATTTTAACACAGATAAAAAATGTTACATGTAACACAATCGGGATTTTTGTTTTAGTGTATTTGTGACGACCCGGTTTTCTAGGGTCGTCACGCGGTTTCTCCCATTGGAGAATTAACATTAACCCGATTGACGAAATTTTCACTGTATAACTTTTTATAATGCGACGGCGAGAAGTAATTCATAATTCGTTTTAATAAAAATATTTTAATTTACAATGCGGCGGCAATAATTATAATTATCGAAATTATAATAAATCAATTTATCGAATCGAATTTACAATGGTGAATAATAAATACAACTATTACAATTTTAAACAGAAATTCAACTAAAATTCCCATTGTCGTCTCGCTCTCACAGGCCCTACAATCAAAACTATGAAGTTTTGAGTCAACGCTCAGTAGAACTCCAACCTCTCTAATACGTGTATTTAATTTATACAACAAATAAAGCACCTTGACATAATTTTCACATAATCATAATTATTTCATCAAAATTTAACCGCTAAAATTTCACAACAATAACAATATAAATCACATAATAGAAAAATTAAATACATGTATTAAAAGAGTTAGAAATTCTACCTAAAATCTGAAATCAAAATCCAAACTGAAAGTGTAAGACCTCGATTTTTATTTAAGTCGTATTTTAAAATATTTCAAAAATAACGGGGTGGATGACACTATTAATTATTTTGATTTAAAAAATTTAGGGGTCAAATTTGCGAATGTAGAAAATATTCAATCCAAAATTGGCATTTAACTTTTGAATTAAAACTTTTCGGGTGGAATTGCAATTTAAGAAAATGTTAAAGGTGAGGATTGGACTAAAAAGAAGATTTCAAGAAAATTAGGGGAGGAAAGAGTATTTTGACAAAAAGAGTTTTTATAAAATATATATATATATCGTGCGTGTGTGTGCCGTGAGAACAATCGAAAAATCGAGAATGGGAGGGGCGACGTAGCAATAAAAGGGATTGAAATTGAAGCACTAGATTCATGCGTATAAATACCTAGGGGTGTTCGCGGTTCAGTTCGGTGCAGTTTTCGTGTTTTTTTTGTTCCCTAAACCGAGGTCCTCGGTTTCCTTATGTTGGAAACCGCTCCCTGACGGTTCGGTTTCTGTACAGAGGAAAAATCAACCATGCGGTTTTCTTCGATTTTCGGTACGGTTTCGGTTTGGAACTAAAGATCAACAACAACGCAAACAACAACGAAATCGAAACCCTAAACAAACGAAAACGAACAAATCCACGTACGAAACACTAAAACGAACAGATCTGTTAACCAACGGAAACGAAAATGAATGACTTTGGGACTGAAGATTACCTGAATGATTTGAAGGCTAGACCTGTGAAGGCAGATGACAACGATCTTCTACGGATCTTCCATGGTGGACGACGATGATCTACTACGGATCTGCCATGGTGGACGATGACAATCTCCAACGGTGGAGGATGACCAAAGATCAACGACGACAGAACATTGCCAACTATCTGCAACGATGGAGTAGCGGCGTTCTCGGAGCGATTAGGGTTGCGAATCTTGCAATTAGGGTTGCCATGGTGCGATTAGGGCTGCGATGGTGTGATCTGTTGCGATTTAGGGTTGCGATCTGTTCTTGCGGCTGGGAAGAGGAGGACGACGACAAATGGAGTGAGGAGCTGCTATAACTGGAGCAAGGAGTTCTGATCGGCAGAGAAGTAGAAGGAGATCGGCAGAGAAGTGAAGGAGAGAAGCGGAATGAGAGCTGCGATCGAGAATGAGAGCTGCGATCGGGAGGAGAGGCGGCTACTCTCTAGGGTTCTCTGTTTGTAGCTTGTGTATATATACAAAACCCCTAAAACGACATTGTTTTAGGGGTTTTGCGGTTCGGCGTGGTTTAAACCATGGTTCATGTATACGAAAACCGCCAACCGAACCGGGGGTGCGGTTTTACCCCAAAACCAAACCGATCCTGGCGGTTTTTTTGTCAGGGGCGGTTTTTTTTCGATTTTTTTTAGTCGGTTTGGTTCGGTTTTTCGGTTTGCGGGTTTTTTTGAACACCCCTATAAATACCCCATGCAAAGATCGTGATCTGAACTCTCAAAAAGAAGGAAATCGGAGAACCGAAAACAGAGGAGAGAGAGAAGGCGAAGAAAGAGAGAGGTCGGTCGGCGGTTCGTCGCCGGTGCATGTAAACAGTGTGTGTGTGTGTGTGTTTTGTTTCCATTTTGGTGCAGTCGGTATGAGTGTGTTCTGATCATCATTGCGTAGGTGTGTGTGAAATTGTCGTTGTTCTTCCGACGATTGTACGGTTATTTTGTTTGTGACAGTGTGTGTGTGTGTGTGTGTGTGTTACTGTGTGTGCCGTTGATGGTGTGCGTGTGTGTTCCCTGTCTGTTCCGGCGAGAGATTGTGTGTCGGAGTGTGTGTGTGTCGTCGTTGGGTAGTTGGGCCGGCGGTAAGTGAGAGATAGAGAGAGAAAGAAATGGGTATATGTGTGTTGTCTGATTTTCGGCGGTGTTCTATTCACCGGTGTGTATATGGGTATGCTCTGTTTGTGAGTGTGTGTGTGTGCTGTTGCGACAGTGTGTGTGTGTGTGTGTGTGTGTTGTGGGCGTGTGGGTGCAGGCGGCGGCATGAGTTTGGCCGACGGTGGTGGCGGTGATCGTAAGAGTGTGTATTTGGCCCGGTGATGTTGTCGTTTGGCGGTGTGTGTGTGTAGATCGCCGAAGTTGTCGCTGAAAAGTTAGAGAGAGAGAGAAAGCAGTAGGTGTATGGGTGCGTGTATAGGCAGTGTGTGCGTGACTCCGTGTTTGGGTCGAATGTGGGCGTCAGCGTTTGGATGTTCCGTTTTCGTGAGCGTGTGGCATGACCGGAACAGGGTCGGTCGGCGAGCTGATCGCAAACAGTAAAGCAGCAAACAAAAACAGGAAAAGAAAGCAGAAAAAGAAAAAGGAAGAAGGAAGAAAAAAAAAAAGGAAATTGCACAAACCACCCCACTAAAAACTAAAATTTCAATTTCAATGCCGGTGGAAAATCTAGGAAATGTAGAATTCATGTCACTATTAATATATGCATTTAACTGTGATTAATTGTCTCGTTGAAAAGTATATGGAAATTATTTAGTATATTGTTGCAATATTTTATCTGTCGAAATTATGTGAAATATGTTGGACAAAGCGGGAATGTGATTTATGCGTTGTGTTTATGTGACGAGCATGTTTTTGTGGTGTTATGTGATATATTAATAAAATGCACGTATTAGAGGGGTTGGAGTTTTACTGAGCGTTGGCTCACAACCCCACAATGTTTGGATTGCAGAGTCGACTGGGAGAAAACAAGAGAGAGAATATATTATTTGAAATTTGAGTTGTAATAATTGTAATTATTATTTATTGATGTAATCAGAGAAAACGGTAATATTAATTATTATAGTTGTTGTAAAATATTTCGGTGAATATATTCGGTTGATAAAATGTTGGGAATATTTTTTTAAAATAGATGATTGTTTTAAATTGGTGAATATTATATTTAATGTTTTCCGTCGTTAAATGGGCAATTAAAATTTTCACATTTATTATACAATTTATCAAATTGGGTAGATTGGGAAGTTAGATAGTCGATTTTAGGTTTAGGAATTTCTCTATAGGAGAAACCGTTCTCGGCCCTAGGAAACCGGGTTGGGGCGTTACAGAAAGATTCTGAATCAAGATGTTTTATTCTCACTCTAACTTTTCTTAATATATGTCTTTTCTTTTCTCCTTACTCTTAACTTTTCTTAGCCGAGATATGCTATCCAGTAAGCCAGTAACTCTTCTTTTTACTTTTTCCTTCCTTTTTTTTTTTTTTTAACCTCCAGGAAGAATAATAATAGTTATTAATATCATTATTATTTATTAAGATCTACACATGTCTCTCTCTCTCTTTGACATATATATAATCACATATATGTTTGTGTGGTTGAGAATGATTTCTTCCTTAGGAAGAAAAATTCTCAACCACTATATATATATATATATATATATATATATATATTATTTTATTTTTATTTCATTTTTTACATAATTATCCCGATTGAAATAAAAAAAATATTAATTATATCTCAAAACTCTTAAAAGTATATTTTAAATGACACAATAGTCCTAAAACTTCTAAAATCAATTTAAAATAAATATTTAACTCCCAAAAATTATTCAATATTATTTATACCACAAATTTGCAAAACAGTCCAAAAAAAATATTAAATTTTTATATAAAATAATATTTTTAAGAATCTAAATTTTCGTGGTATTACAGTATTTCACTATATAAAATTTTACATGTGTTTGCTGATGAGTTTAGGTTGTTTGGAGGCTAACGACAGAGTTAGTGTCGGAGTTCAGGGTAGATGTCTTACTACCGGTGCATGGCGACACGGAGACCAATTCTTCCAACTCAAGTGGTAAGATTAAGGGGAAAGAGAAGGTGTTTGTTGTTGACGATATGTCGTCCTTTGATTTGTAAATATCACATCCATTTGATGAGGAGGTTGTTAAATTTTATGGAGGTTCACAAAATTTAACAAGAAGTGCAAGAAAATGAAGAGAAGAATGACGAAATAGATTCAACAACTGGAAGGTGAGCTAGAGCGGATGGGTGCTAAGAAGAAAGAATTGCAGGTTGAGGTAGAGAGAATGATGGAAGAAAAAAGAAAATAGACAAGAAGTTGGTAGAAGCAGAAGTTCACAATGTTACGCAGCAAGAGAGGATGGTGGAAAAACTTGAAAAAGCTGTTGTGCATTCGGTAACATAGTCAGTAGAGAAAGAGAAGGAACATAATGAGAAAATTACTAGATTGACAGAGTTCTACCAGCATGAGCTTGAAGACAGAGACAATGTGATTGTTAGGCAAGCATAAGTTATTGTTGCCCACAATTCACCACCAAGGATGCCACCCCCAGCAAAACTAAAACCTAGGCGCAATACATGTGCAAAGCCTGAAACTAAGACCCCAATATCGCTTGTAAAAAATGTCAAGAGTCACATCAAAATACGAAAGACTAATGACGACTCAGTTCACAAATGTGATGTTCCTATCAAGAAACCGCGATGACTGAAGAAAAAGTATGATGTACCAGTCCTTGAAAATTAAGGAACGGATGATGTGATTAAGAGCAATGAGCGAAGCACGTCAACCCACAATGGCGATGAACCTCAAGAATTCATGTAACAGCGTTGTTGCAAGAATGATTACACAGGATGATTGTGATAAACTTTAGTTGATTATGCAGGTGGAGGGATGTGGGTAAGTTTAAGTGTTATTTATTACATTTTTTGTCAAGTATGTATGGAACGACACACATGAGATGTACATCATCTTTGTTTTGTCTTTCATTTTATTGCAGAGCTTTTGTGTGGGGAGCAGAATGGGTATTCGCTTAAGTATCCGTACTTGATTTGATTGGGTTGTTGTGAGAGACACAACTTTCAAATTTCGTGAGTTACTTTTTGTTGTAACATGTTTGTAATGTTACTTGTAACATCCATAGTTTTATGTAACATTCACGATTTCCATGTTACATGTAACATCCAAAGACTTGAAGTATTTATACATGTTACATGTAACATTTTTTATAGTACACTTGTGTGTTTCTTTTTGTGTTTTTTTGAGAATTATGCAGATGAATGTAACATTATGTGACTATTTAATTATACGTTTTTTTAGGTCATTAATGGATGCATAGCGATGATGTCTCTTGAAGAAGCAAAGGTTGCAAGCGATTTAAAAGGGATTAGTCAAGATTTGTCGAATCGTTCATATTTTATCAATAGTTGTTGCTGGATAATCAAAGTGTTACGATTTTTTACATTTTTTTAAGGTGTTTTTTATTTTATTTTTGTTTGATTGCATGCACACATTGCGTTTTATTAATCTTTTGAATGTTTACAATATATACAGATGTGGATAACACAGGGAGACAAGAAAGTCTTGGCTGACATACTAAACCCAACAATTATTGAAGTATTTTCGGACAACTATAGATTCATGTATTTTTCAATAAACACTGTAGGGATGACATCATCAACAAAACATTGGACTCTACCAGCACTAGTGAACACACTACAACTCAATCAACCTCCGATGTCCCGGAGATATGGATAGATTTTTCAAGAACGCAAAAAGACTTGTAAGTTTCAATATATAGTTTGAAGTTTGTTAGTGCAATGTTGAATGACTAATCATTAGCATATTTCCATGTTCAAATGCAAATTCGTTGTGTTGATGAGTTATTGTCGAAGGAAGCTAGCCAGTATCGGTTGTTGAATGCTAAGATTTCAAACACCGAGAATGTCCCAGATCAGGGATCATCAGTGTAAGTACACTTCATTAATTGCCTATTAGTTATGATTATCCAAACATAACCAGGTTTTGCTCAGTTCTCTTAACAAATTATATTCTGCAATGTTGATTGCGGTACCGCTGTAATTCACGTCATGAAGAGCATATTCAATAGTGTACCAATAAACGTTAATTATGGCATTGAAAGTTTTTTGCAGAGAAAAAGCAGCACTCGTGCATGAATTCCTCAATGATCCACCCATATCTTGGACATTGGATGACTTCCAAACAAGAAAAACTGACGACATATGTTGTGTTAAAGATGTTAAACCACCTCCCACTTAATTGGTCCCCCCCTTCCAAAAAAACACAGAACAACTGACAAATCAAAGTTTTATGTGCGTGGATTTGAACAATTTCCTTTTTAATCTCCTTTGTTTTTGGTTTAAACATCATACCTAGCTAGATATTCATTTTCTTTTCTTTTTTTGAAATGTATACTTGGTAGGTTCTTTTGCGGCGTATGTAAAATGTAACACAAACTTTTTTGATGTACACACCATTATTTTGCCAGTTTGACGCTTTTTTGTAACGTTTGCGTGCGTCTCAGAGACACAAAACTGCCAAAAACTGTCATCATTTTTCAGACTTACAAACTGCCAACGCATAGAACCAAACGATTGAAATGTTACATGCAACATTTCCACATACACAAACATTCCCATTTTTTTTTTTCAAAAAGGATGTTATATATAACATTATCTTAACCCACTCCTTGGATGTAAATATTGTCACATGGACACACATACTCAATTATTTTTCAAAATGGATGTTACATGTAATATAATCTTCACTGAATGTTGTATGTAATTTGTGTAAATAGATGTTACATGTAACATCGTCATCAACAATGTTACATATAACATGAATGTAACACGGATGTTACGAATTTCACCCTTATCCTTTTGAATGTTACAGGTAACATTAGTTACATCAAGTTAAATATCTCAAAAAAATGCGATTAACATCTCATTTGGAAGAGAATCAAACATACATAATTGTTTTGCAATTTTTCTATTTTTTCATATGGAAATCTGAGATAAAAAAACAAACAGACTGTGCGCATGGATATTAGTATCGTTTACTAAATTTAAATCCGCAAAATAGGGAGGCGACAATCTTGTTCAGTGTGAGGCGCATCACGCAGGGGTATTTTCGTCACAAAAATAGCCAAAAGACCGCTCGGTACATGAAAAAATAAGAGGGTTTGATCGGTAGTTTTCTACGCGTTTGAGTACTTGCTAGTCAGTGCCCCTTAAAATAATTCATTAAAATAGGTCTTTGTTATTGTATAACCTGAACACCTAATAAATCATTATCGTGTCATTGGTGTCGCTTATCGGGTTATCAGGTAAACCCGATAACTTGACTTGATTCTTACCGTGTTTATCAGGTCAGACCCGATAATAACCCGTTACTCAATAAGCTAAACTCATACCCAATAATTTAGTGTCGGTCTCGTGTCGTACTATCGTGTAACTATCTGTTTTGTCAGCCCTACCAACAAATGCACTAATGCAAGAAACACTAGTGGGGACAGAGCATTGAAGTTGTGGCAAAAGAGAGCATGATTCATTGATGCTATGTACAATACAGAATATATGTTCTTGCCCGATGGTTACATTGACAGGCACCTCATAGACGCATATCATAACCACTCTTTAGTTAGCATTGAAGTACTACTTACTCATCCATGCTTTAGCAATGCTAACCAAATAGTACTTCAAAACCTTTTTTTTTTTCTCCAGACCTAGATAAAAAAAAAAATTAAAAAATAATAATTATACAAAAAATTTAGTACTCAAGAAGACGATTCGTTTCTTTGCCTGCGCATTCGTGCTGCCCACGACATATTGCCACCGCCGGCTTCCTTATGCATGCTTCTTCTCTTCAGCTCTGATAGCTGATCTTTCCAAAGGCTCTTCCACTCACTCTTTTCCCCCATTGTCTGGTAAACAAAGAGAAATTGAATTAAAACCGAAATTTACTGTTTAAACTATATGTTGCTCCAAGAATCATCTTCGCACTTGTTTGGTTGTCCTTCAATTCGAGAATTTTATTATTTTTCAATTAGTGAAGTTAGGAAATGTAATATTTTGATGTTCGGTTCCAAGAATTAAAAGAATTCAAATTAGCGAACGAACACTTCGAATCTAGTTTAAATGCTACTTTCTCGTATTTCCTCGTTCAACCAAACAATACGTAAATTTGATTAAATTTGAGGTAAATGGAGAGAGAGATTAATTCATCGCAATTAAGATGATTTCAGAAATAGAATAATTCAAACAACCAAACAAGCCCAAAGAAAAAAGTAAAATTCACCGATTGAAGGACAACCAAACGAATAAGTAACTAATGCAACAAAACAAGTTAACCCAAACAATAGCAAAGTCCCCACATATTCAAACTAAAGAACTAAACACAAGCCATTACCGATTCAAGGGCAATTAAGTCATTTTAATCAATTTAATAATTGTATAAATTAGTTTCATTGGGTGGTATGTCATCTGTTAACATGGTAACACTTGACACGAACATGACAGTGTAATTAATAGTGTCAATCAATAACCCATATAATGACACGACACAACCCATTACACACTAATTTAATTGTAAAATATATATTTTTTTAAATAATTCATTAAAATATTTAATAAATAAATTAATTAATTTCGTGTATTAATGGTTAATCCAAAACATGATTCAAAATTATCGTGCCAATTATCGGGGTAGTAGGTAAACCCGAAACACAACCTGTTTATCGTGTCCGACACGATAACGACTCAAAATTTGTTAAGACTAAACCCATACACGATAATTCTGTGCCGATTTCATGTCGTGTTTTCATGCCAGTACCTGTATCCGGCCCTAATCAAAATTTCAATGTTTTTGTATCAAACCATACCCATAACCACCCAAAGTATAAAATAAAAAAATAAATAAAATAAAAAATAAATCGTAGCTGCCAAATCGAAATAACCTGATTTCAAATTTGTTTATAGTGGTAGACAAGCCGCCTACCCAGTTTTTGAAAAAAAGAGCGTAAAATATCCTTCGATAGAAAAGCACCACTAATCCTAAGACTTCAATCCACAACACATTTCTTCTCCTAGTTTGATAACATTCGAAGATTAGGGATCAAACCCAAATTTGCCCCCGAAATGAAGGACTAATGATGTACACGTAAGATTATAAGATGAAGATATAATGATATAATCCAATGGAGGTAAAACATTTTGGTTCCCTTCGGTTGTCCATTGATTCGCAAATTGTGCTATTTTTCAGTTGGTCAGTTGATGAATTATTACAATTTATTGTAATTAAAAACACTTAAATTAGCTAACTAATCATTTCAGTTCTAATTTAGATGTTATTTTCTCCTATAATTAGAGTAAATTATAAGAAGGGAAGCCTTAGAGTAACAGAGTAACAGTAGAAGTTGTCATCATGTGACCTGGAGGTTATAGGTTGTAGAAAACAACAACTTGCAAAAGTAAAGTAAGACTCCGTACAATATACCCAGGTGGTCCGACCCTTCCCCCAAACCCTACGCATAGTGGGAGTTTTGTAATACCGGGTTACCCCTACTATTTGACTCAACAACTCAATAGTAATGAAAAGAAGCATTTAACTCTCATCAAGAACTAACAATCCTAAACTATAAACCCTTCAATTTAAACGTATAAAATGGCACATAAAGGAATTCAAAGATAGTCATCAACAAGCACCTAAACATATATCAAAAGTAGGTATTTTCATGTACTATATGCAGCTAAAATGTTGATGTGAATTGCTAGGGGAAAAGGAAAACAATCACAAGGCCTAGGCCTAACCTCAATTTGCCCCAATTTGCCAAATCCCAAACCCTAATAATTTCCCCACAAAATCCATATTATTCTTCCCCAATTTCAAATTGCAACCAATCAAAAACCCTAGAAACAGATGCACACACAAACACACGCAGAAACACCAAGATTATCACTAACCTCATCGCTCTGATACCGCCGGCGAGCAGAGAACGCGAAGTGAACGCCTCTGGCCATGTCCTTATCGTACAAAGCTCTCCTTCCGGGATCCGATAACGTCTCATACGCCTCCTGCACCCGAATGAACCTCTGCGTATACTCCTCGATCCGATCCGGCGGCGAAACGTCCGGGTGATACTTCAACGCCAGCTGCTTGTACGCCTGTTTGATCTCCAACGAAGTTCCCGTCTCCGGTATCCCTAATAGCTCGTAGAAACTCATGAATTCGGAGATCGGCGTCGCCGGCGCTTCAACATAGCTGTCGTTGATTGCCGCCTTGGATTTCACGGATGCGAATCTAATCCTATCGGTTTTGAACGGGAGCCGCAGGAACGAGTCCCGCCGGCAGGCGTGGATGGAGGTGGTGGTGGATGGAGGTGGGAGTGGAAGGAGAGAGAAGCGAGGGTCGCTTCTAGATATCACGCCGTAGTTGCTGCACATCTCACTTCCGGTGATTGTAGAGAGAGAGAGAGGAGAGAGAAGATCTTCGTGTATGATTTCCTTCTCTCTCTAGAAAAAAGGACATATAGACTCATAGAGAGAGAGAAAGAGGAACACAAATATTAGTGGTAGTTATTTAATATATTATATACATCACTCACTACTATTTCAATACTTCTTTTTTTTTTTTTTTAAATTTAAAATAAAATTGAAAAATAAAAATTTTAAAAATAAATTATTGATTAATATATATTAATTAAATTAGAGTTTTTTAGGTGGCGTTTGGTTAGTGTTTCCACTTTTCTGAACCCAACTGGAATGGGTTGAGTTGAGTTGAATTGGGTTAGGTTGAGAATTTTGGGAACAGAATTGCCTTTGGTAACGACAATTCTTATTTTGTGCTGAGAACAGAATGTGTTTGGTAACGATTTTATCCTAAAATTAATTTTTTTTTTTGAATTTTTTTTTTGTGTTTGGCGGCGGTGTCAGACGGTGGCCGGAAGCCAGCGCGGTCGGCGGGTGGCGGAGGTGGCCGGCGACGGTCGTCGGCAGGCGGCAGAGGTCGCCGGAGGTGGACGCCGGCGAGTGGTGGTGTTCGGCCGGCAGATGAAGACGAAAGTTGAGAACTTTGGGTTGAATTTTTTGGGCATAAAAAGAAACAACTTTTTTTTATTTCTGATTTCTTTAGAACTTTGAGAATCAATTCCTATTTTTTGGATTGGGTTGGGTTGGGTTGAGTTTTGTGTTTGCCAAACGCATTCCCAAAAATCAAACCCAAAATTTTTGGGTTGGGTTGGGAACACTAACCAAACAGGACAGTGAACAGTTCACGAAATTAAAATTTTAGTCCAAACAGATTACTCGTTGCAATAATTTTTTTCAAAAGTTCAAAGTCATTGTCAAAAGTTAAAAAATCATTGTACGTCATAAAAGTTACTGTAATTTTTTCATATTTTTACACATTACAGTAAGTTTGAACTTTTGAAAAAATTATTATAACAAGTGGCCTACATAGAAAATTTTTTAATTTCGTGAATTATTCATCAAAATCCTTATTAAGTTAAATTTTAAAAATTAATAAGGCTAAAAGTTAGAAGATAAGAATGATGTAATCACTCTTAATTTCCTACACGCTTGCATACATATATATGTATAGATGCTTCTCCACGCTCAACGGGATGCGAGAAAGGGTCTTCTCTATTTCTTGGTATACTTGGGGTAGGTGATTTCGGGTGGTGGTAAAAGGCGGTTGTTCGCCATTGGAAACAACGTGTGTCAAGGGTGATCATAGACGCAAGAGCTGAAGTGAAAGGTTATCTTGCCCAAATTCAGACTCTTAGTTCGAGTTTCGAGAACTTGAGTCTTGTTCACGCACATCGAAAGGTTGGTCATAAAATGGGAGAGTTTGTTTTTACACAGTAATCTTCTTCAGACCACTCGTGCTTATGTCAGAGGATTCAAATCCACTGCTGAAGAGATTTAATTGAGATCATCACTAGCTCCCTATCACAATTCCGAAAATGGTGTACTAGGATGATAGAGACTCAACTTTTTGGATCTGGAACCTACACCCGCCCGGTCAATCTTTGTTCTCAGCTTGGCTTAGTGTCTAGGTCCCACTCAGAATGGTTATTGTACAAGGACTGGGTTGGCTAGGTCCCCACAACATTTCCAAAGCAGAGGTTGTGTTTCAAAAAGTTAATTGAGATACCAATAACTTTTCTAGAGGATTCCTTCCTGAAAGCCAGGGTGGGTCATTTGCGTTCTCTAAAGTTAGTTCGTCTGGACAGTGATGCATTAACAAACAACAGCGACGAGGAGGTTGGTTCGTCAAGTGAATAGAAAAGATATATTGCAATAGTTATATTACATAATGAAAAACAATTTATTTTTTTCATTTCGTCCAAAACAATCCACTTCCCTTTCGCTTTCTTTCCCACCCTCCAGAGAGCGTTAGGACTTTAAAAATAAAAGTTTTTTTGCACTTTGCACCATTGAAATTTTGGAGAAATCCCACTTTAGCCTCTATACTTTTAATTTGAACACACATAAAACGCTGAAATATCTAAATTGTATCGAGTCAATCCAAATTGATAATTCTGTTATTTTTTATGACGCAAATCAGCCACGTGTCACTCTCATAATCACCCACATAGATAAATTCTCATAATCACCCACATAGATAAACTCCATCATAAAAATGACGGAAAGACTGACATGACACAATTTGGATACTTCAAGGCTTAATGTGTTCAAATTAAGAGAACAGCATGAGATTTCTCTAAAATTTCAGCGACGCAAAGTGCAAAAAAACGCTTAAAATAATTTATTTTTAAAAAAAAAAAAAAAAAAAAAAAAACTAAAAATAATTCCCAATTTTTCCCAAAATAATAATATTTATTTTGAATTTTTTGAGGACTAGATACATAACACCCTAGTTTCTTCCACTTGTTTTCTTGTCCCCATCATCACACCATTGTTGATTAAATCAGACACTAGTTGAAATTGACATACAAATGAGATTTAGCCATTTAAGAATTTACATATACGGTTTTTTTTACACTTTGCACCCTTCAAATTTGACCATTATTTTTATTTAGTCCCCATGGTTATAATTTGGATACACAACGCCCCAAAATTTCGTAATCATTCAATTTCAGTCCAACTCAATAAGTCCATTATAATTTTTTAACGGCAAATAGTCACCTACCATTCACTTAATTATTTTCAAGAGGATGCATTTCCAATCTATTAGACCCCGTTTGGTTATTGTTTCCCAAAAAATTGGAAATAATTCTTGACTTCCTTAAGGATCTAAGAAAAAAAATATTGATTCTTATGTACTCACAACCACCACCGGCCACCACCACCCCCCAACGACCATCACCAACCCACCGATGACCACCACCACTCCAACCACCATAGATTTAAAGAAGGTTAAAAAAAAAAAAAAAAAAAAAAAAAAAAGGAACAAACGTTACAACCAAACTTATTTCTTGTTTTTATTCTCATAAATTAAAAGAAACAGTTCAGGTCAATGGTCGTTACCAAATATATTTCTATTTTCAAAATATTTTAAAAAAGAAATAGAATTCTCATCCTCGTTTATTAGAAGTAGAAACAAAAATCCAGAAACAATAACCAAACACGCCAGCCCAACCCAGGTGACTACATTCTAACAACGTTCCATTCAAAATTGTAACGATTTGATTGTAGTGGGATGATTAGGGAACTTCACGGTGTTATATGTTCAAATTAATACCATGAGGACCAAAATGAAATTTTGCCCAAACATAAGGGGTACAAAGTGTCAACAACCCTAATTTATATACAATATATATATATATATAAGGGGACAAATAAAAGAGTCAAATTTCACAAATGGTGAATGTCACTTTCATTCAATAAAATCAGCCGAACAGATCCTTGTCTATCCTTCCTTATCAACAACTTGGTTGGACAAAGACGACTACAAAAAACAAACATATCCATAAACAGTGAAAGTTGTCTCTTTAGTTGCATTTCCTTTTTTGGCGGCCAAAAAAAAAAGTTAAAGTTAACATGTCCCGGGAGATGTGGCCAGAATTTACGGCCGCCGCCACCACCACCACTCCTCCAGCCCTGTAGCCAAACATCGACCTAGTAACAGTTCGGTTTGCGAAACAGCCTTCACTTGTCATAATACAAGACGTTTCCGCGGCCAAAAAAATAAAAGAGTGTAAAAGTTAACATGTCCCGGGAGATGTGGTCGGAATTTACCACCACTACTCCCTGTAGCCAAACACCAACCTAGTAATGGTTCAGTTTGCCAAACAACCTCTACTTGTTCGAACTGCAGGATAATACAAGACCTCAAAAATAAAAAAGAGGAGGGGGCCGGGGGGGATGAAGGGGGACCGTATAATATTGCAAGCGTTAAGGTGGCGTTTGGTAACTATGGAATTGAAGCTGTTGAATTGGAATTGGAAATGAACGTTTCATGTGTTTATTTTGCAATTCCGGGGCTCCAATTCGATGAAACCAAATGTTACCTAAAGCACACTTGAAAAATGAAAGAGGTAACTATTTCTCTTCACCAAAAAGGCAAAGATTTTCCATCGCCTAGAGCCTCCTTTAACAACCCATAGACAACAAATCGTGACAAGGACTTGGGAAGGAAAAGAAAGGGGAAAGATTTTCCTTCGCCTAGAGCTTCCTCTAACAACCCATAGACAACAAATCGTGACAAGGACTTGGGAAGGAAAAGAAAGGGGAAAGGGGGAGAAAAACCCAAAACCGGGGGGCATGGGGGGAGAAAGAGGAAGGAAAAAACCGTAAAAGAATAAAAGCAACGAAGTGGCGTCCACCATATCGAGAGTAAGAATCGGGATTCAGCCCTTGGTCCTCCATTTTCAGAGACACATCCTATCATCAGCCAAAAAAAAAGGGGGGGGGGGGGGGGAAGAAGAAGAAGAAGAAACAAGGGGGAAAACGGGGAGGGAAGAATATTCAGGCACCCGAGGGAAAGAAAACGCTAAACCAAACAAGGAGAAAAGTCAAGTTTGCTCTTTCTCCATGGATTTCCCTCTAAATAGCAATAAACCAAATATGCATGCCAACATTAACATTTCAATATTTTGTACGCCAAAAAAAACTGATACTTGAGTCAACATTCCACATAAATTCTAATACTTAGCACTTGAAAATAGACATACCATCAAGATCCAAATATTCAATATCAATATATTAAAGTTTTAAAAAAAGAAAAAAGAAAAAGAAAAAGGGAATGAATCCCATTGAAGTTAAAAATATTCCGGTAAAAATACGAATTTAGTATAGTGTATGCACATACTCTTTCCATTATGTTATTAGCTACGATATATTTCAAAATCAATGATCAAGTATAAGTCTCTATACAAAACCCCAAACCCTAATCATATCACTCTTTTTCACATTACAAGGGATTACCCGTGTCTAAAGCCACTATATAGCTTTTTCTAATTAAGTGTAAAAATATAATAAATAAATAAAATTGGCACTTTAATTTAACCATCCTAGAAGAGGGATTGAATTTTTTGACAGGAATTTTTCCCAAAAAAAATCTACAATCCAATCTTATCCCTTTGTTCCCCAAAAATCAATTTCAACCCTCAACGAAAAGACATTTTAAAAAACCGTATAAATTTATAACATAGATTTGTGTATATCTATGTATTTTTCACGACATGATCAATGATTATAGATGCAAGTTTGTGTATGAGTACCTCAAATAATAGATTAGTATCCATCTATTATCGACACAACTAAAATCTAGGGTTTCCACCCAAAAAAAAGGGAAGAATACCTGTGGGGGGAAACAAACAATTGAATCTCCTCACCGGTTCAAGTAGAGTTCAAGCAATAGTTGTCTCAGCAACATCTGGTTGCAAAACGCATTAACAGTGTACCTCGCCTGACCAATCAGTCTCAAAAAAAAGGAAGAAAAAAGGGGGGAAAGAAGAAAAAGAAAAAAGAAAAAAAAAAAGGAGAAAGAGGAAAGAAAATTGAAGTGTAAGACGCAACACTTAGAAAAAAATTCAGATGTGAACAAGAATATACTTAAATAAGAAACACTGCCGCCAAACAATTGCCCGTGACACTCCCAAGAGATCTAAGGAGGGCTAATAGTCCACTGAATTACATGGCATACCTTCATGTAAAATGGGACGATAACGACTCCGCCAAAATGCGCCAAAAATACCTGCCTGTTGAACCTGCATTTGCTTGGATTTCAACATGCCCACCAAACCACTACTAAAGAGAGGGAGGAAGAAAAAAAAAAAAAAAAAGAAAAGAAAAGAAAAGAAAAGAAAATAAATAAATAAAAAAGAATGCACCTATTATCAGCCTCGTCAGCAAATGAAATCAGAAACACAGACGAGCATATAAGCCTCTAGCAAACTCAAGAAAATGTACTACTTGAAAATAAACATGCAATGCCGGTTTAGTTCTATAATCCTTGAATAACACTTTTCAATCAAGAACTTACTACCAAATAGGTACAGGTAATAGTCCAACATACATTAATCAAGCCCATAAAGTTCAGTGAGAACATTGCAGAGAATCTTCGCGAAAAGGAGCAGAACACCTTTTGAAATGCTCTAGCCATATCAAGATCGATTCCACCACTAAATCCGACATATGTTCCCATTAGAACCTGCAAAAAGGAAACAAAGACACAACGTATTTATTCTGAGAACAACATGAGCATCGAAATAAACGCCAAACAATCTTCTAAAAGCCGAAAATTGCTTATATGGTGACCCTCAATATGCTTCTTCAGCTTCATATGTTTCTTTCATGGCGGTCTTGCCTCTCCCATAATTGCTTTCATCCCCTTCAAAATTCATAGGATGACTGTCATCACTTTCAGTTAAGTCGTTGCCTTCCACATGTGAACTCCTCTTGGAAGTTCCAGGCAAAGGAACTGATGTACCATCATCGTCCTTCCCATTTGCATCAGGCTCTGATATATAACCATCAGATTGGACGGGTTTTCTATCATAAAGCTTCATATCTTCATCTCTACCACCTTCATCAATCCCACCAGGACTTGAGCGATGGTCGTTCTCAGCAGAGTTTGACCTGGAGCGCCTTCTGTGCTTTGACTTGTGCTCACCTGAGCGTCGTGGTGAAACCCTACTTTCTTTGTGGGGTTTACCTTCAGCAGACATTGACCTGGACCTTCTTCTACGGTGATGCTTAGACGTATCATCCCGGTTTCTGACATTTTTATCGATCGACCGATGCTTTTCTTCAGGAGATCTAGACCTAGAACGCCCTCTGTTCTTCGATTTACTCGCATCCTTGGTTCTTGGAGACAGTCTACTGCGTCTGTGATGCGTGTCTTCCACTGAACCAGACCTAGAACGCCTCCTATCACGGTGCTTTGATTTTTCTTCCATTTTATCACTGGATTGGTGCTTATTACCTTCCGCAGATTTTGATCTTGAGCGCCTTCTACGTTTAGATTTAGTTTCAACATCATTTCTTGGGGATGACCTACTTCCCCTATGATGGCCTGGAGATCTTGAACCAGCACGAGATTTCCTAGTACCACCCCTTTTGGGTGATTCTGAATCATCTCGATATGGTTTTCTTGCCCTAGGGCTCATAGACCTACTCCTATTTCTCCTAGAATACGAAGAATAATTACCGTGCATTCTACTTGAATCCCACCCTCTACTTCTATCATTCCCCTCCCTTATTTCCCGATATGATGAACGCCTATCTTTGTCATAGTTGAAGTAATGGCGTGACCGTATGGGTGATCTTGATCTGTAATCTCTACGGCGACGAGCTGATGGAGAGAAAGAGCGGGACCTCCACCTACGCCGATAATTAATGGGTGACCTTGACCTTGACTTTGACTTTGACTTTGACCTCGATCTTGACCTTCCACGAGTTACTGATGGTGACCTAATAGACATTAAAATCAGAAAAGGCCAGATAAAATTTCTTCATTAATGGCATAAAACAATTATAAAAGTGACATAGTAACCCCATCAGGGAGAATCAATTCTCAAATTCGTAGGTTCAACAAATATGAGAGTTTAACTATTACAAAGTTGAAATAACAGTAGGATGTTCCACAAAGGCAGTAAAAGCGAAATTAATGAAGTTGAATCCTTTAGGTGGCGTTTTGTTCATGTTTTTTGTTTTTTTGTCTCTACTCCCAAAAAAATGGGATGAAATCTCAATAATTCTAGGAACAGGCATGCTTTTGGTAACCACGACTGTTCTTAAATTGTTCCATAATTTATGAAAACAAAAGCAAAGAAGCACATTTGGTTACAACCTTAGTCCTCCTATTTTTTTATTTATTTTTTATTTACTTTAAATGTAAATGATAGACTCGCATATTTCTTTTAGGCAATTAATTTTTGCAAATTATACCAAAATAAAAACACATTTTTAAGACTAATTACAACTAAATAAACTAATTACAGGAAACGAAGGAAACGAAGGAACGTAATTATTTCTTTTTCTCTTGACCTAAATTGATGAATAAAAGGAAAATAAAGAAGAAGGAAAAAACCACTTCTCTATATTCGAGGCTAACAATGTTGAAGGGGGCAAAATTAAGAATTTAAAAAATACTAACCATGTTCCTTTAAGCGAAAATAAGTTTGGAAGAAATGGAAATAACAGGAATGGAAGTAACTATTTTTCGTTTCTCAAAATCCAAAGAATTTTGGGATTGATCTCAAAATTTTGAAAACTAGTGTCGCGGCTAAAGCCACTTACAAAATTAGATGGAAGGGAGAGGAGCTCTATCAAAAGTTTGAGGTGCGTGGGGTAATACGTTTGGATAGAAGGGAAACAGGAAGATAAATACCAATAACGAGAGTGACAAAGAGAGTTTGAGGTGAGTGAGGTGAGAAGTTGCAGAAATTTTAGAGGGTGTAATGTGAGAGAATTTTTTCCTAACCCAAAATTAAGTTTAATCTCAATCATTCACCTTTTAAAATTAAATTTGGAGTATTAAAATGCATTAATAGATGTTTAGGAACAAAAACATGTTAACCAAACATGCTGTTGTTTTTAAATTTCAAAATTTTGGAACAGAAATAACAATTTGGGAGCAGAAACACTAAACAAACGGGCCCTCACGCACCTAGATTTTGGATTTGCTTCTTTGTCTTCACCCCCAAATCCTTCAGCTTTCAATTTTTTACTTATTTCAGCAGCTCTAGCTGCCGCTAGATCTGTGGCATTCTTCATTGTTGCGGCTCGGTTAGCTGCCTGTTGTGCAGTTATTGTTTGCTGCATCAAAAGAGCCTGCTGAAATTGCATTTGTTGCATGGCAACTGCTTGCTGCATCACCATTGGCAATGATGATGAAGCAAGCGGTGCATTTAAAAGAGCTGGTTTAGGTGGTAGTGATTTCGCCATTTCAACATTCAAAGGGCGACCTGCAACTTCCATGTTGTTTAATGCCAAAGCAGCGACTGCTTCTTCTTGTTTTGAGTACTCTATGTAAGCAAAATGCTTTGAATCGGTTATGCTACATTCAACAACTGTGCCACAAAAACCAAAGAGTTGTTTCAATTGATCCACCGTTAGGAGTGGACTAAGGTTGCTGACTTGCAGAGTTCTTTTTAGAGAATCAGCCTTCCCTTCTTTGTCAGCCGTTCCTAAATCATTAATAAATAAATCAATAAACAAAAAATAGCAGCAACAAAATCTACAAACCCTAAAATTGAAAAAATATCGAACACTCCATCAAATATAGATTTTAAACCTTGGGTCACATTTGATGAAATCCTAACCAACTCGAGATGGTTTTCTTAGTATTATATGGATATGCAATCGGATTGTATTAGATTAAGTATATTAAGTTTTTATTATCGTACTGATAAATGCTTATTGGATCATCTCTTGTCTGAACCTGACCCATTTACAACTGTTTCAATTTTCCAATAAACTGGGATGAAATGGGATTGAAATTCTGTTTCCATTCAGGAGTATTTCAGAAATAGAAACATGTTTGGTAACGAACATTGTCCAGAAACTGTTTCTTTTAATTTATGAGAACAGAAACAAGAAACATTTGTTCTTTTTTTTTATTATTTAAATGTAAGGTGGTCGGTGTGGTGGTGGTGGCCGGCGGACTGGTGGTGGTGGCTAGCGGTATGGTATCATGGTAGTGAGAATAGTTTTGCGGGAGTGAACATGAATCAATTTTTTTCTGTTACTCATATTCTAAGGGAATTAAAGAAATAGTCCCAAATTACTCTCAAAATTTTGGGAATAGAAAAGTGTTAACCAAATGCATTTTTGTACATTAACCCCCAAATTTTGGGAGTGGGAACAGGAATCCAGGAACGAAAACAGTAACCAAACGGGACCTAAATAAGTATCACTCCTTTCAATTTTCTGTTTCATAGTCAGAACCTAGTATCTTGTTGGAACCTCATTCCCGGCATAAAAACCCTTTCCTTAACCTTCCTTCAAACGTCCACATAGCTTGTAAATAAAGTTTATATTCTCATCTTAGACGCTTTTTTAAAAATTGTTGATATCAGCAAATTCAAAAGTTTCAAAAAAAACAATTCAAAAATATTATAATTAAAAATCCATGTGATCATACCAGTTTTCATCAATCATGATTCGAAGTTTAACAATTGCACATATGACTTTCACACAATAAAATAACATACCGGAAAAATCTTTGGCTGATTTAGCTTGAGCTTGGGCTTGGGCTTGTGCCTGAGCTGCATGGGCTTGAAGGGCTTGAGCAGCAACTATTGCTTGAGCAGCAGCCATTGCAGCCGCAGAAGGTGCCATGGGCACTTGAGTGAGAGTACCCATGTTTGTTGTTGCAGCTAACGCAGTCATAAGCAAGTTGTGAGGTGGGTGACTAGACTTACAATCGGTATTCACACACCTTCCATTAAGATATTCCCTGCAAATTTCCCCAAGAGATGCTCCAATTCCGGGCAAAACAACTCCGCCTGAAGCACCAGCAACCATACCTGGAATCATTCCAAGCAATCCCGGGAATGCACCCGAAACAGAACCAGAATAATTTGGCATGTTCGGCATTGTCTGATTTACGGCATTCTGCAATGTGGGAGTTGGAGCCAAACCTAGAAGCCCTCCATTAGCAGTGCCTGCAAGGGAATGGAAATGGAAATTAGGGCTGTAAAGAGGGATGTCAATGGTCCAGTTTCAGTTCGGTTTCATATAAAACCAAAACCAAAACCGTTAAAACATATACCAAATCAAAACTGCAACCAAAACCGCCGTTTTTTGTTTAAACGGTTTTAAAACTGAACCATTTAAATTTATACAAAACCAAAACCGCGAAACCGTGGACCGTTGTTTTTATATATAATCAAAAACACAACTAAAATATAAAACATAAATTCCAAACAACAAAACTAAACCACAAAACTGTCAATTGTTATAATAAAAACCATAATTAAAATACAACCCTAACATATATAGGGGCTAAACTATAAAAATATAAAAAAGTGAGGGTATATATGTCATAAAAATATATCTAAAATATTCGGTTAAGCAATTCGGTTTTACGGTTACTATCACAAACCCAAAACCGCATCGGTTGCTAATTTCAAAATCAAAACTGCAACCAAACCATTTAGTCGGTTTACCGCACCATTCGGTTCAGTTTCGATCGGTTAACCGTTAGTTCTATTTTTATTGCCATCCCTAGCTGTAAACTAGCCGGGCCGAGCCAAGTAGTGGATACAGAACAAGTTAATTTGCTGCAACAATGGTGCCAATCAGAAGAAGTATAGACACACAATATTGAGAGTACCTGAGCTGAAGAACACTGGAAAAGGACTACCCATGATAGGCTTCCCATTACACTCCACATCCACCATGTAGTTCCCCCTCTTGGGAACCACATAGGTGACTGTGAATGTCCCATCACCCATGTCCTTCACAATAGCCTCCTGCTCCGACCCCCCCACACCCACCCCAGGCGCCACTTTCGCCTTTATCTGCGCCCCACCGGTGGGCACCTTCCTTCCGTCGGCGTCCTTGGTCACCAACACAAAAGACGACGGCGTACAAGCCGTCCCTCCCGCGATCCCCGCCCCTGCCGCGGTACACTTTCCGGGATCCACGGGTCCGATCGGCTTGTTCGCCAATCTGTCCGCCTCTTCCTCTTCTCCTTCGCTGTCCGACGATGCCGCCGCCGCCGCGGCATCGTGGCTCTTGTCCACGCCCTTGAACGTGGCCTCGAAAGCAGCCTTGGCCGCCGCGGCTTTCTCCGCCTCGTTCTTCAGTTTAGCCTCCTCGGCTTGCTTCATCCATACCGGCTTCACCACCGCCAAATTACGATCCGCCATGGAACCCTAAATTCGGAACGGAATTGAAGGAACCCACCTAAGATCCAACCAAAAAAATCACAACCCAATAACCCTAGAAGTGAAATCAAATCAACAAACACATAAAAGAAGAAATTGAGATTGTAATTTGCTTGAAAAATCACTAGATTGAATGTATGTAGCTCAAGAGAGGAAGAAACTGACCCTCTATCCGACGGGCGAAGCGACCAACTGGGGATGCGAATGGGAGTAATTGAAAAGGGCACTAATCCTTTTTATTCGGGGGGAGAAAGAATATATTTTACAAAATAATTTTTAAAATAAATAAATAAATTACGTGTTACAAATTACTTCCGCGCATACACGCGCTGCATTCTCAGTATATGTAAAATATTTGTTAGATGTAATAAATATTATATAATATTATACAAATACATACAACATAATTACATGTAATTAATATTATACAGTTATATGTAACTAATATTGCACAAATGCGAATACATCCGAAACTAATATGTAAGTATATATCAATTTGAGGGACTAAATCAAAACTTATATTTTAAATGAAATTAATAACATATTACATCTGCTATTTGGGATTAATCACCAATTATCCCTAAAAGGTTTATTCCACCATGGTTTGTTTGGTTGAGTGAAAAGAAAAAAAAAATACGATAGAAAATAGAAAAAAAATAAAATTGTTTGGTATGGACACAAAATAGGAAGAAAAATGTATAAAGAAAAATACATAATTTTCGAAAAAAAAAAAATTTCACCACAAATTTGCAAAAAAAAAATTAGGGAGAATGAGTAAAATTATACTCTTGATAATAGATTTTTTTTTTTTTACTATAACATATGAGAGTAAAATAATAAATATCATTAAAATGAATTATATTCCCTCTTTTCATTTTTGTTACCAACCAAACAATATGAAAAAATAATTTTTCTTTCGCAATGAATAAAAATATTATCCTCTCATTTTTATTTTTATTTTTATTTTTCATTCTTCCAACCAAACGTACCCTTAATGAAAGAAATCTTTATCCATGCAGTTCATACATTATAGCAATTTTTTTTAAAAGTTCAAAATAAGATATTGTAGACATGAAAATCACTATAATTTTTTCATATAAAAACTTCTAGGAACTTTTATAGTGTGCAATTATTTTAGATTTTTTATATAATTGTTGGATTTCTCAAAACAAAAATTATGTACTTTGGATAAATACTAAATTGCGAAATTTAGGGTCATATCAAAAAATAATTAGATTTTTTGTACTTTGCACCTTAAAATTTTGGAGAAATTCTACTTATCAAAATCGTATTAATTGAGTCCAAATCGTTAAACGTGACATTTTTTTTGCGGCAATCACCCACGTGGATAATTGTCATTCTTGACATGTGGATAATTTTAGTCAAAAACAATCACGGTGTTAACAATTTAAACTTTCTTATCAACGTTTTAATACTTCAGATTTTAATATATTTAAATTGAAAAAACAGGAACTAAAATAGAATTTCTCCAAAACTTTAGGATGCAAAATACAAAAAACTCTTCTTCTTTTTTAAATAAATAAATAAAATAAAAAAATTATTGCCTAAAATACCACAGCGACATTTCGGAAGCGATTAAGTTAAATTACATTTTATACCTTTTCAAATTTATATATGTACTCAATGACAAAAAAAAATTTATAATTTTGACGGGGAGAGAAATATGGTGATAAGCAGTGGAAGCATGCAACAATGGTGAGAATTCTTTCTATTTAAAAATGAATTACAAGTTAGATATAAAATTTGGTCGGACATGATCTCAAAATATAGTGTAAAATAGTACATAAAATTAATTTACTCTTAATATAGTTGAAATTACAATTCTTAACACGTATTTGTTTTAATTATTTATGAAACTAAATCGTGCAAAAGTGCAATTACTTTTACTTTTCGACAAATATGATTCAAGGTATCACTAAGCTAAGTAACACTCGATCTTAAAATGAAAGAGTGATCGTTCTCTATTTTATACCTATTTTATTTTATAAATCGATATTTTTTATATAATTTTTAATGATTTATTTATAACATGATTATTTTTTTGTTATGACATTTTTGGAGTGTTTTATCAAAATCATAGTTAAATGTCACGTTCTATTGGCATTATAATAGAGATTGTTCTACGCTCTTTTAACCGAAACTAATGGTAATGTCATTTTCCCTTTGAATTTCGTGCCCTATAAATGTCCAATCGGGTCCCATAAATGGGGGAATGAGTTTCCCTTCAAATTTTTTAAAATCAACTCGCGTGGATGACCTTTTTGGTCATGCAACCCTGCTATCAAAGCGACGATGGTACATCCGCACAAGTGCTTTGTTGTCACCATGGTTTCTACTAAGATTGTCACAGGCCCTCCACCATGTCCTCTTTCAGTGGATGAGCTCTACATTGTAACCAAACAGGGAGAAAGCAGAAGACGCAACAACCGCATACGAGATCAAAAGTGTTATCAAAAGAAGTCTACGAGAACATCAACTGCCCAAGTGGGAGGGAATGTAACGGTCTAAGTTTTATCCAGTGCTTATTCTCGCACATAGCCATTTGTCCATGACCTATTTCTTTTAGGTTATGTTTGAGTAAGGGATTTTTAGAAGGGATTTCATTTGGTTAGATGATTTCAAAATCTTCTTTTGACAAATATCTTATTTGGGTTTGTTTGGGTTTTAGGAGTGAAATGAAGGATTTTGAAATCCTTTTGGGAAAGGTTGCATTTGCCAAATCCATTGTAGGGAGGATTTCACGAGTTTTATCCGATCCTTCTCGCGACTAAACAAAGAAAACGACGACGAACTCCTTCTCCACCGATCCTTCTCATGACGACCGATAATGGAACAAAGAAGACGACGACTCCCTTTTTTCTCCGCCGACGACACCCCTCCTTCTTGCGCCGATCGCCGACAATCCTTCTCACGACGACCGCTGCCGACGAGCCCTTCACACCATCGTCTTCATCTGCAGCTTTGTCTATCGCTGTCAAGTTCATCGTCTTCCTAGTATGGAAGAAACTTGAAACCCTACTGCAAGTGCTTGCAATTGGGGTTGCGATTAAGGTTCATCGTCACCAATTCTTGATTTCGTCGTCGTCTTCTTTCGCAATTGTGTTTTGATTCCGATTCATTAGTTGCGTTTAGGGGTCATCTTCACCAGTTCCCCTCATTCGTCGGCTTTTTCTTCGCAATTGTGTTTTGATTTCAATTCATCAGTTGCGATTAGGATTCATTTCACTAGTTCTAGATTTTGTCTTCATCACCCTCACAATCATTCAGATTTGATCTTTATCAGTTTGTTTGGTTTTTTTTTGTTTGATTCATTTGTTTTTGTTCTCAATTTTAACTTTTTTTTTACAATGGTGTCTAATTTATCCAATTAAGGAAATTATAAAATCATACAAACAATATCTTAAATTAAAATAATTATGCAAATAAAAGATTTGTAAATGATCATTTTACAAATCCTTATATTTGTCAAATCCTTTACCTAAACGCAACCTTATTTTCTAGACAGTTTAACTTAATTTAGTTTATTTTATTTATTTCTTGTAAAAGTGCATCTTTATGTCCAATCGAGTATAATGATATCTATTCGTGTCACTTTCATATTTTTTTACTTAAAGTACTATGTGTGAGTACACGTCATTGCAAACTTTTCACACCTTGTACCCTTATGTATTAATACAACTGATATTATTTTTGTAATCTTAGGTGGCGTTTGATTAGTGTTTCTACTTTTCTCAACTCAACTGGGATGGGTTGGGTTGACTTAGGTTGAAAATTCTATTTCTTACTAGGAACAAAAATGCGTTTGGTAACGACAATTTTTTTTTTTTGTACTGGAAACAAAATCACGTTTGGTAACAATATTATCCTAGAATTGATTTCATGGACCAACCCTAAGAATTGATTCAACCAAAATCCCCAAATCAAGAACTATCCCTCAAATTGATTTCATGAAATTCAACTAAACCCCCAAATTCAAATCAAGAACCAACTCTAAACTAAAATCAAGAACGAACCCTAAAGCAAAATTAAGAACCAAACCCTAAATCGATTTCGTGATGAATTCAAAATCGAAAATCAATTTAGTGACGAAATCAATTTCGATTTCGAAATCGAAAATCGAAATAAAAAAAGAAATCGAAAATCAAAATCGATTTCGTGATGAAATCGAAATTGATTTCGAAAATTGATTTTGATTTCAATTTTGAAATTGGAAATTGAAATGAAAATCGAAATCAAAAATCGATTTTATGATGAAATCGAAATCAAAAAGCGAAATCGAACTCTAAATCAAGTAACGAAATCGAAATCTAGGACCAAATTTGTTCGATGGGTTGGGATTGAAATCACGACGGTGAGCTTCGACGAAGACGACGATGGCCTACTTGGACGAAGATGACGATGGCCGGCTTTGTGAGCAATCGAAATCGACAAAGACAATGATGGCTGGCTTGGCGAGAGGTGAGGAACCAGTAGAGGTGATGGCGAGGACGATAGCTGTGGTGAGGACGATGGCGACGGCATCGACGATTGCGATGAGGTGGACGGCATCGACAATTGTGTGGAGGTGGACTCACCGACAGCGAGGACGAGCGTTGTGGCGAAAACAAGCGAAAAGAAAAAGAAATGCTTAGGATTAGGGGTGTGCGGCGGTCGGGTTGGGGCGGTTTGGGGTAAAACCGCAGACCAAACCGATACTATACGGTTTGGACTACTTTGAACCGTAGACCGCCCAATAGTATGCGGGTTGGGGCGGGTTGGAGTGGGCGGGTTGACTACTTCAATCCGTGAACCGCCCAATAATGTGCGGTTTGAGTTTCGGGTTGGACTAATAAATATTACTTAAATAAAATAATATTTTTATTGCTTTGAATGATGTAAGAAATAAAGTAAGATTTAATGTACATAAATAGCAACATGAAACAACAAACAATAAACAACAAAAAAGAAAACTTCATTCATTAGTTTAAAAACAAAAACAGCAACATGAAACAAGTCAACAACAATAAATAAACCAAATAACCAATATTTAATATAAAGAAACAGAAACATAAAACATCAAACAATATAAATAGCAGCATAAAAAATGAAAACTTTATTCATCACAAAAACAGAAACAAAGGAGTAATAATCCATGTCATCAACAAATTGTAATGGTACTTGATTGTCCGCTTGTTGAACTTGAAGCCGATTGATCTAGACCTTGTCATAAATTAAATCAAATAATTAGTAAATCTAATCTCAACATTATGAACAATAAAAAATTGAATTATATAAAATAAAAAGCTTACATAATACAAACCTGATTCGATATCTTTTTCAAATTTCTCGACTTCATCCATTATATTGCGAAGAGATATTGGCACTGAAGATAATAACCAATTTTGTGCACAAACAAGACCCTCAACCATTTGAGGAGATAATGAACTACGAAATGGATTTAGTATTCATCCCCCAATACTAAACGCAGACTCTGACGCCACAATCGACACAGGAATAGCCAATACATCACTAGCAACCATAGCCAACACTTTATATCTACTACAATTAACCTTCCACCAATCCAAAATATCAAAATTTTCATCCTTAGTCCTTTCAGGTAATTCGTTTAAATACTTTTCTACCTTAGACTCGCCACCCATATCCATTTTCCCTTCCATAAAACTCTCAAATTGTGAAGCAATTAACTTATGTGGATTTTCATTCATAATAGCTAAGTCCATAATTGACGTAAATGTCACATCCCCGCTCCCACTCCCATTTGGGTCACTTCCACCCCTGGTTTCAACATGCGTATTTATTGACTCCATAGAAGAATAACATTCATACAACCGATTTATAGCAAACTTCACATTGTCAATCAATAAATTTGTAATTTCAATATAATACATTTTCGAAAAACAGAATTGGAGATATGAAAGCTTCTTTCTTGGATCCAACAAAACAGGCACATACAAAATAATATTAATTTTGTCCCCATTTCCCCAGTACTTGTCAAATTTTGATTTCATATTCATCGCCATTTTAGCCACCCCATTATCTTGATTCAAGATTAAGCAATCAATTGCACTTCGAATTATAAAAATCTCATAAAAAAAAAGAGTTCGAAGTAACATATAAAGTACCAAAGAAATATTTCGTTGCCTCATAAAACAGTTTCAAAAATTTTAAAAATGCACGACATCTTACCCAATCTTCATCATTCGGAGGAGATCCAGTTATATCACTCATATCTTTTTCAAGAAAATAAGCATGAAATCTAGGATCCTCGACATCTAATCTCTCAAATGCCTTTTCAAATTTCCCAGCAGACTGTAACATTTTGTAGGTGGAATTCCATCTTGTTTGCACATCAAGGCACAAAAGACTTTTAGACTCAATTTTCAACATATTGACGCATTTTAAGAAAGATTAAAGTCTACTAGGCGAAGATTTTACATATCTTACTGCTCCACGAACCCTTTGAATAGAATCATCCAAGTCTTTTAACCCTTCCACTACTATCAAATTTAAGATGTGAGCACAACATCTCATATGTAAAAGCTCGTGACCTAAAACTGTACCTTTTCAACTTTTTGTCACCTTTTGTAAAAATTTAATGGTAAGATTATTTGAACTAGCATTATCCACTGTTAAAGTGAAAAATCCTTCAATTCCCCATTCAAGCAAACACTCGTCAATTTTCTTACCAATAGCCTCTCCCTTATGATCGTCAACAATGCAAAAATTCAATATCCTTTTTTCAAGTTTTCAATCATCATCTATGAAATGACATGTCAAACACATATAATTTAAATTCTGAATAGACGTCCATGTGTCCATAGTCAAACATATCCTAGGACCCTTCAAAAATTTTCTCAAATTTTCTTTTTGTACATAAAAAAATCTTCATTATATCGCGAGCAATTGTGTATCGAGAAATATTTAACCATTTCGGTTACAAAGCATTACAAAACCTCCTAAACCCATAATTTTTCACAAATCTAAAAGGTAATTCATCAATTATGATCATCTCCGCAAGAATCTTTCTAGCGTCCTCTTGATTAAAATTTAATGCAACAAGTTTACCAGCTTCTTCCCCAATTTTTTTAGGTTTAAAACCTAATGTTGCTTGTCCCTTAAGTTATTCTCTATAAGGATATTTAGGACAATTATGCAAATGATTTCTTAAACTACTTGTGTCGTGAATCTTTGAATTAGCACTATAAACTTTTTTACAATATTTGCATGAGGCTTTCGGTTCACCCTCTATTTTAAATTCAACAAAATGAGCCCACACTTTAGATTTTTTTCTTTTACGTACCATACTTTCAGGAGGAAGTTGCCTATTCGAATCAATATTCCCATTCGGACTGTCCACTTTCATTTCATCTATTATCGTAGTGTCCATCACTAAAACAAAATATAAACTAAGATAAGCAAAATGACAAACCAAAACAGAAACAGAAGCAGAAAACAGAAACAATATTGCAAACATAAACAGAAACAGAAAACAGAAAATGATGCAAACATAAATAGAAACAGAAACAAAAAACAAAAAACAAAAAACAAAAAACAGAAAATGATGCAAACAGAAACAGAAACAGAAACAGAAACAGAATATAGAAAACAAAAAACAAAAAACAGAAAATGATGCAAACATAAACAGAAATAAGAGCATAATATGAACAATAAACACTACTTAGAACATAACATGAACAATATAAACTAATCAGAACATAATAAGATTAGAACAGACTAAGATCGTTACAAGAACATAATGTGAACAGATGCATGATTTCAAAACCAGATTTCTCAAACAGGTTCTTTGTTATCTTATCCAATCCAACATTATTACAAAATATAAAGAAAATCAATAGATAACCATATTGATTTTAGGTTTAGAAAATCAAAAACAGAAAACATGAAATAAACACAGGTTCATTCGATCAGAAACATGAAACAATAGACAGAAACAGAAACAGAGTTAAAAAATTCACCAAACAGAAACAATGCTCAATTGTTTTAGATCCTTAACGGAATATTAGTAGGAATTGCTCTTTCAAATTTAAAAATTAAAAGCAGAAAATCATAAGATGGAAAGATACGTATCTATGAAGAAAAATCGGAATCGAACTCGAATGTGTATGGAATTTAAATCGAATGTGTATAGGATTGAAATCCAAATCGAATCGAAATCGGAAGCTCTTCGTCTTCGTCTTCGAAAACGAAATCGAAATCGAGTGTGTAGTTTGCGATTTGCCTTCATAGGACTTCACTATTGTATTATATAGATCCAGAATCAGAAAGCATCAATGTTTCCATAATCGAAATTGGAAATCGAAAATTTTAGGAAGGTAATTAGACATCTAGATCAAAGATTTATGGAAGGAAAAGGGAAAACGAGATGCAGGAACCCTAGCCGTCGGCGAACATAGAATGAGAAGAAAGCTTTGAACACATACCAGGCAATATGACGTCGTTTTGTCAATTATTGCGGGCGGGCAGGTCAACCCATGAAACACACTACCCAAACCCGCGATCCGCTCCGAATCTTAGCCGGTTGGCACTGTTCACACCGCGCAATGCGCGGGTCTGTTCGGCTGGTTCAAATTTCGGGCGATTTTGGGTTGTTTGGGTTGGTTTTACGGGTTGAGCCGCCCCGCTGCACACCCCTACTTAGGATGAAGTTGGAAGACAAGCTTTCATTAACAAATTGAAAAATTCCAAGCGTGTCCCATATATGGGTTGAGTTTTTTGGGTACAAAAATAAAATAAAATTTGTTTCTCATTTTTTTAGAATTTTGAGAATCAATTCTTATTTTTTGGGTTGGGTTGGATTGAGCTTTGTGTTTCCAAACGTGTTCCTGAAAATCAATCTCAAATTTTTTGGATTGGGTTGAAATGAAAACACTAACCAAACGGGGATTCTCCAATAGGAACTAGATGTTGGTAGATTTTTTCCCGACTAGATGAGGGAAAAATTTATCTGGAAGTTCTCTTGGAGAAGCATTTCGAACGAAATCTAACAACCTTTGTACTGAAATTGAAAGTGACACTTGTGGGTCAGTCTCTCTCCCACTAAGTACTATCGAGTCGTCTCAATGTTCATCCACCTCAAACTGCAGAGCCAAAATGGATCAATCCCCAATTTGGGATTACACTGTAGGAATGACACACGATCAGTCTCCCATCATACAAAGCCAATTTGGAAAAGGCAAGGGGCTTTAAATGTAATTTACCTTAAATACAGTCATAGTACAACAAAAGCACGTAAATATCGTTTCTGCCCCTAGACAATCACAGAAATTACATGATTTGCCCCAACCAAAATCCCCCTTTTCTCTCTCTCCTCCCTCTCTCTCACACTAGAAAATCCATCTCTGACTGCGAACTGCTCTCCCAAATTCCTCCCGGCGCCGTACATCGCCCACCGGAAATCTACTCTCCGATCAAGTCTTCCTCAACAATCTTCATCTTTCAAGGTCGGTTTTCGTTTTCTCTGATCTTGATTTGTTCCGAGTAAAATTCATGTACGTTACAGATTTCAATTTCGGTTTCTTAAGCTGAATTCAGCTCGTTACATGAATGATCGATCCTATTCTCGTTGAATTCGACAGTACTAGGAGTTCTTATTAGCTGATCATGCCGCCTCAAAGAAGGAAGAAATGGACGGAAGCGGAAGAGAGAACCCTAATAGACAAGTACAACGACATGATTTGCGATGGGAGTTTAGCTAAAATGAAAACGAGAGAGAAGAAGTACAGGCCGATTTCGTTGTACTTGAATTCCGTGCACCACCTCCGTGACCCAATCGCCTACCCATGGCAATGGAATTGGAAGGATGTGTCGACTAAAGTGCAAAATATGAGGCATCAGTATGCCCTAGTGAAGCAAAAGATTAAGAAGCCCGAATCGATTGGGGATTCGGGTGGTGAGGAGTTTGATTGGGTGGAGGGGCTGAGTTATTGGTCGAATTTTCTTAGGTACAAGGAGGTTTTTGGAGATGTGGGGGTTGTTTTTGGCGGTGGAAATGATTCTGCCATCATTTTGAGGAGCGGAAATGATGAAAATGGTGGAGGATTTGATGGGCAATTTGGGAATTTGGGTAATGCTGGGGACGATGATTTTGTTGCTGGGATTGATGGGGTTGAAAATGGGGTTTTAGGGTTAGAATTCGATTACGACGGGGAAGGAGAGGAGAATTTCAAGAGTAGTCATGGTAATAATCATTTAAAGGAGGATACAAACGACGGGTTTATCTATCAAGACATTGAGCCGACTGGTTCTGACACGAGGAAGAAGAGGAAGGCGGTGAAGAAGAGGTCGTGGGTGTTTCTAGCCGAGCAATTAAGGCAGTTGAGGGAATTAGAAGCTCATTTCGAGCAGCGAGAGGGGGAGAGAGAGAGAGAAAGACAGAGGAGAGATAGTATTCGGGCAGAAATCGAGAAAGAACGCGATAGAAAATGGGAGGAGAGGGAAAAGGAGAGGGAAACAAGGGAAAAAGTGAGGGAAAATTCGAGAAAACAGAGAATCCAAGAATGGGAAGCGATGGAGAGAGAGAGTGACGAGAGAGAAAGAGGAAGGAGAGAGGAAGAGTTGATGTATGAGACGGAATGGGAGGATAGGATTAACAGGCGGAGATCCGAGTGGAAGAAGAGGATGGACGAGACATTGAGCGAACACCGAATTGAAATGAGCCAAATCCAGAGTCGGATAATTCACGAACAGCAAAATCTTACCGGTCAATTGCTTGGGATTGTTTCACAGTGGACTGCTCAACCCACCAGCCTTGCTGATCACAATGGAGCTAGCAGTCATTATCTTACTCAGATGATGCAGAACTTGCACCATGTGAATGGGATTGTTCATGGTGATACAAGGGTCGAAGGAGACAATCAAGAAGACCAATTCATTGTCGACGGGTGATCTAAAATTTGCTGAAGTTCAAACAACCGATACGGTGGAAAACAAGTGTGAAGGTCAGAAATTTACAATAAGAATTTTATATTGCAGTATAGCTTATACATTGGTCCATGGTGTTGTCTTCTGCGTACATATTTTTGCAAATTACCATGAAAATATTCATTTTTGTTGGATCTGTATTTCATTTTTCTTTTCTGATATTTCCAAATTATAAATATTTGCATTAGACTAAAGGCATGTTCTTTACCTGTTTTATGTTATCGTGAATTGTTATTCTCTTATTTGATCATTATTATCTTGTCAACCGTTGCCACAACGTTCTTGCTTTTTGCTAGAGTCCGCAGAACTATGGTTGAAGGAGGATTTTTGTTTTTTTCGATTTGTTGTTAAGGCAACGGATGACAACGGTTTGGTTTTGGGCCGATTTCATTAGAAACCAAAACCGTTAGGCATGTACCAAACCCAAAACTGATGTTTTTTTACAAAACGGTTTTAAAACCGAACTGTTTAATTTTATGCAAAACCAAAACAAAGCCGTGAAACTGTTATGTTTTTTTAATTTTATATATAACCAAAACCGAAACCGAGAAGCCGTGAAAATATAACTAAAATACCAGAAGAAATTATAAAAATCTTAAAATTAACCAAATTAACCTTATAGCACACGCACATACACACACATATTAGGGGGTCAAAATGTAAATAAAAAAAATGAAAGTAATATATAAAAAAAAAATATCTAAAATACTGGTTATGCAGCTTGGTTTCAGGGTTACTATCCCAAAATTAAAACCGCTTCGGTTTTTAATTCAAAAACAAAAACCATAATCAAAACCATTTAAATTGTTTCAAAACTGAACCATTCGGTTAAGTTTAGTTCGGTTACCCGTCGGTTCGGGTTGAATTGTCATCCCTAGTTAAGGCCACGTTTGGGAACACAAGTGCAAAATAACCATTTAAAAAAAAAAAGGATTTCCCCAACCTTTTTCATTTCTCTATTGTTGAATCCCAAGATTGTATGCATTTACAATGTTCTTAGTTTTTGGTGTTGTGAGTTGTTAATTAGAAATTAATTGACACTTATAGTTACTAAAGATAGTTTAATTTTGAACAATTTAATGGATAATTAAATAGCGGATTAATAATCAATAAATACATCGAATTGAAAGTAACTCTTTTTTAATATCACTACAAATACCCAACTTGAGTGAAAAACCCAATTTAAAATTAGGGTTCATGAAGGCTTCTAAATATTGGAAAGAAAAAATCTATTCGTACTTCAAAATGTTGCACCATGCTATTTTGTCTTGTTTCCTGTGTCTTCTTTATTCGTCTTGTTGTAAATTTTTGTACTCAACACTATGCATTATTACTCGAGACAAACCCGATAAAATTTCAATACAACCAACCCGAAAGAGAGAAAAAAATTGCAAAAAAAACGAAGTCCAATACTTGTTCGGGCCGATACAATTAAGTTCATGATCTTCCTACAAGATTCAACGACGATATTCTAAAGAATTGTTTCCGCCAATAGATTTCAAGAAATTTGCAAATCTTTACCAAACATGGGTTTCGGCCCTCTTGAGAACAACAAGAGTTGGTATTCCGCAAGCCAATTCATGCTCGAAATCATATTTCGAAACTGAATGAGACACTATGAGTGCCTGACGAACGATTCTTCGTCGGCCTCTGCTATTTTCGTGCCATTTTATGCAGGTTTGGACGTTTTGAGACACCACAAGGGAGGATTCAATGCAACGGTTAGAGACTCGGTTTCACTCGATCTCGTCAAGTGGTTGACGGAAAAAACCCAAGTGGAGAAAATGGTGGGGGAGAGAACATTTTTTCGTGGCGGGAAGGGTCACTTGGGATTTTAGGCGGCCAACGGACGATGATTCCGATTGGGGCAACAAGCTTATGCAGTTGCCAGAGGCGAAGAACATGACGATGCTTGTGATTGAGTCGAGCCCTTGGAGCGACAAGGACATTGCAATTCCTTACCCTTCTAGCTTCCATCCTTTGACCAATGAAGAGCTTCTCGATTGGCAAATCGAGGTAACGTATATATATTGTATACACACACACTACTATATATCTCGTGTCTAAAGACACTACTTTTAATTCAATACGTTTATCTGAAATATTATATAGTTAGTTCAAATACATTAATCATGAGAAGACGATTTGTTAAGAATTTGTTATTTAGTTTTTCAACAAAATCTAACGGTTGAAATGTTTTCAACTATCTAATGGTAAAAAATATCTCAAATATAAAATCTGTACTAATTAGCATATTGATTTTAATATAATATATTTAATTTGAAATATTTTATAGTTAGTTTAAATATATCAATTATGAAAAAATATTTTGTTTAGAGCTTATTGTGTAGTTTATCAACGAAATCTAAATCAATTGAAAGTGTCTCCAACCATCAATTGGTCAAAGATGTCTCAAATATAAAATATGTCCTAATACACCCACCCACACACACAAAATAGGTACAGCAAAGAACAAAAAGGTGATATTTGTTCTCGTTCATCGGGGCGCCCAGACCGCACAATTTCACCCGCAACCAGATCATAAACCAATGCCGTGCTCCCACCTCAAAATGCAAACTCGTCGACTACAGTCGCCACAAATCATTCCACTACAACAATCCCACCGACGTGATGAAAGTCCTCCTCGACTCCACCTTTTGCCTACAACCCCCAGGCAACTCCTACAGTCGAAGATCCACCTTCGATTCAATACTAGCCGGCTGTATACCCGTTTTTTTCCATCCAGGTTCGGCTTACGAACAATATTTCTGGCATCTACCCAAAAACTACCACTCTACTTGGTTTTTATACCCGAAAAAGAGCTTGAAAATGGAGCATCTATAGAGAGGATATTGCTTGGCATACCAGAAGAGAAAGTTATATCCATTAGAAAAGAGGTTATAAATTTGATTCCAGGTGTTGTTTATGCTGATCCAAGGCCAAAAAATGGTGACATTTGAGGATGCATTTGATGTAGCTGTGAAGGGTGTTCTTGATAGAACAGAGAAAATCAAGAGGGATATGAAGGAAGTGTCTGAAGCTGATAATTGGAAGTACTATTTTTCTGGGGTTATGGCTGAGTTTGAATGGAAGCCTTTGGTTTTGGAAGAAAAAACAATGTTTTCTTTTAAATTATTATTTTTATTTTGTTTTGTTTTTTTTTGGCTTTTATTCTTGTAATTGGTTATAAATGTTTTTTTTTTTTGTAAATTAGTACATTAGTTTATGAAGCTTTATTTATTTGAGGTTTTTGCGCTTTCCGCATTTAAAGTTTTGGAGTCTTTGTATTTTTAATTTGAAGATATTAAACTTTTAAGTATCAAAATAGTGTTAAATCAGTTTAAATAGATAATTCTGTCATTTTTTTTATGACGGAAATCAGTCTATCATCCAAGTGAATTTTGTCATGAAAAATAACTAAATGATTGACTTGATACGATTTGCATACTTTAGGGTTTAACGTGTTTAAATTAAAAGGATAGAGATAGTGGAATTTCTCTAAAACTTCAGGGATGCAAAGTGCAAAAGGCACTATTTGTATTTTATTTTTTATGATAATCCATAATAATTCATCATTTTGTTCAATCCACCCAGTAATTCTATCAAAAGTCTAAAGTCCCTATACGATATAAAAATTACTGTAATTTTTATGTAAAAAAATTACAATAATTTTTATGTAATACATTAAATTTCTTAAAAAACTATTTCAGTACATGAACTAAAATATGAGTTTGTGAACGGTTCGTCAAGATTCTTTATATTTTTCTTCTGTAATATCTTTTACTTTATTAAAATTATAAATATAAATTTACATATTTTTGGTAACGAATAACTCATCAAATCAAATGTTTATTATTATTTATTTTCATTCAAATTTAATATCAGAGTTACACACAAGATTATACCCCTTTAAAAATAAAAATTATTTTACTTAATTACTATTTTACCTTTTATATTATCAACACATATATCCTTCAAATTTTTATTTTTTTTTAAACTTCTCTCTCTCATTCTCCGACGAATAACACCACCAGATTTCTCTCTCATAGTTTCTCTCTCTCTCACATCTCCTAACCCATTGCAACGCCATCAACCCCACCCACATCGCCCAACCCCCACCTCTGCCCGTTGTTCAATCCCCAATCCCTTTCCCCACCGTCCACCCCTTGCCCCAACCGTCCTCCTCCTCTTTCTATATATACATGTGTATGTATAGAATAATTACCTAAAATTTTTGCCACTAGACCACCCTTAACTTAAAATAAAGGACACTTGGACCCCCACAACTTTTTCCTAATCCAAAATGAAAAAAGAAAGCTTCAATTTACAAGAAACATGTTTACAGTAAGGAAAAAATTTGAACATAGACAAATGTCGTCCTTAAAAAAAATGGATTTATAAACAGTGAAAACTCATCTCCCATGAGAGCATGAGTATTATCCAAGTAACCAAACAGACCCAGTCCTTCTTCTTCTTCCCAGAAGACCTGATATAGAAATATATGTATAAATGCAAATGGCTAAAATCAATTTCAATTCAGAATCACAAGGAAAAGAAAACATCAAAATAAGGAGAGAAGGAAAATTTCGGTTCCAAAAGAAAAATCTGGTTTGAAAAAAGCACGTTCGTTAAATGAGCTAAGCGCGAATTTTTATTTGTTTGATATTCGAGCCAATCAAGATTTGCTCGTTGCGTATGTTCGGGAACAAATTATACACCATATATATATGTGTGTGTGTTATATGCGTGTGGGTTTACCTTCATTCTTCAATGATTGCCTCTAAATATTGAATTTTGTGGTTTTCAATGAATTATCGATTGTAAAATGACGAAACTATACTGGACATACAAGTCTAGGAAGCAAATCACCGCAGGTTATGCACTCTAAGCGGGCTAAAGCATGATATTATTTTTCCCACGTGAGTTCGATTATGTTTTTGAGCTTGTTTATGTTTTGGGGAGGAGCTTGAGCCACGTATTAAACTCGTACTCGGGTAGAAAGTTCTAAAACTAAGGGAGTGTTTGGGTGAGAAAATTGAAGAAGGAATTTGACTTGAAAAGGAAAATCTTCAGAAAAAGTCCTTAAGGTAGTGTTTGGTTTCTTGGAATTGGAGTCCCAAAATTGCAATTAGAAATGAACGCATGTAAAAATCGAGAAAATTACATGCGTTTATTTCCAATTCTAATTCCAATTCCAAGGCTTGAATTCGTGTTGCCAAACACTACCTAAGCGCGTGCATTTATTTGATGAAGGAATTTGATTTGGGGGGAAAAAGTTTCTTACCCAAACACACCCTAACAAAATTTTACAAAATCCCTTTTCCAAATCAAATTCATCCGTCAAATCCCTAAACATACTACTCAGCTCATTTTACAACCCTATTTAAAATAACTTAAGGCAAAACATAGAAACTCACATCGTTTTTTACCTTCATTCAATGATCCATTTAGTCGGTCGAAGCAGACGGTAGGTAAACCCTAAAAACATCCTTCCTTTTGAGCTTTCGCCTACAAGTAGGGCATTTCTTCTGAGCTGCAATCGCCTCAAATATGCATTCCTTACAGAAAATGTGGCCACAACTGGTTGAAGTTTCCTCTTGGAACGGGCCAATGCAAACCGGGCAGCGAAAGGCTGGTGCCTTTGGCTCAGGCGCAGGCTCGGGAGTAGGTTCGGGCTCCGGTGTAGGCTCAGGCGGCGGCGGTTGTCGATCAGACGCCACTGCTCGAGCCAGCATCCTGCGTGCGGCTTGATCAACTATCTCTTCCATACTCTGTCATTAATCAGTTGAAAATGGAGTAGATTCAGTTTGTTGGTTGATATGAAAAGTAAGCCCGTGTTTGGTTCGTGTTTTTCGTTTTGAAAACCAAAATTGATCAACAGACAGAAAAATAAGAGAATAAAAAGAATAAACTATTTTTGTTCTGCTCTTGGATTTTCGGAACTAAAACTATGGGAGTAGAACAGAATTAAAAAATATCTATTCTTGTTCTGTTCTAGGATTTTCAGAACAAAAATTCCGGGAATAGAACATTTTTTTTTTTTTTTTGGGGGGGGGGGGGGGGGACTGAAACACTAAACAAACCCCCCGTTCTTGGATTATGAGAACAAAGATTATGAGAATAGAACATAATTTTAAGACGGAATAATAAAAAAATATATATTTTTGTTCTGTTCTTGGATTTCCAGAAGAAGAATTCTGGGAATAGAACAGATTTTTTATTTTTTAGGGGGAACAAAAACACTAAACAAACGCCACCTAATTGAATGCGAAGCTGAAATTCAGAGATTTACTAATTCCTTTTAAAGAAGTTTCAGTGTATGAGACTATGTAGGACACAAACATGTAAAGAAGCTTGAATAATATAGATGCACAAAACAGAAAAAGACTTGGGCACCGTTTGGTAACGCTTCCCCCCCCCCCCCCCCCCCCCCCCCCCCCCCAAAAAAAAAGACAGTGCTTTCAAAAAATCAAAGTTGGCGCACCCAATTCAAGTGAAATGTTATTATAATATACACACACACAATCAACTTGCCTACGAAATTAAGCAAGTACAGGACAGACCGCGAAATCGCTCTATACCAACAACAAAGACTGTGCAACTATATTCTCTTTTAACCTCCGAAACAATTAATTCATGCATATGCAAGTGGTTTTTCCAGGAAAGGAAAGAAAAGAATTTTTACTAAAAAAAACATTTTGCATTCATCACAGGCATAAAGAAGGGGGGAAGAAAAAGCAATATAGAGTCAGAGAAAGGCTCACCATCTCGCGTTCTTCATCGCTCTCCCAGCTCACAAAAAGATTACGCACACCAGTCCTCGCCCTTGTTGAGGCTCTTCGTGGTTGGTTCCTGGTAGGAGGTGGTGATGGCGGAGGTGGTGGCGGAGGTGGTGGTGGTGGTGGAGCCGGAGTACCTATGATACCAATTTATAAGGACAAGTGTTCGTTTATATATCCCTCAACATAAAATGAAGCATTTTCATATTGTAAAGGAAATTCATCCATTCGGAGTAAATAAAACCCTTTCTCTTGTCATTGGATATAAAAACTACACACACACACATATATAAAGGCAGCCCAGCGCACGTGTCCACGGAGGTAAGAAACACAGTTATCAACACAAGCACAAGTCCGCAGCATAGACAAATCGGCGTGCGAGTTTTAAAGAAAATAATATCGGGATATGTCAAAGGCACATATGGCAAAACATACATTCTAAGCATATGTTTCTAACATAATAAATACTAGCCCTCTGTTTGAATCTATCTTGAAATTCATTAACTAATACGACATGAATTGCCAAAATAATGTACATATAGTTTTCGACATACGTAAGGAATATGTCATGTTCATAAATCAAGATCATTAATCAAATTTAAAATTTTCAAACTTAAGGTTAAAAATTAATACTTGAGTCTAAGAGTTCTAATACATGGTTATGTTATGCATGCATATAAATTAATACATACATACATACATATAAACATAAAGGCAATTGAAATATATTAGTTACGTGAGGAAAAGGATGTCAATGTTCAAGTTTAAGATATTTATATTTTAGTAACGTACATGAAAAAAGGTGTCAGACACATCAGCACATTTCGACAATGTCAGCACCACACATGTCCCAAACATGGAACAAGTGGAGGAGGTAAGTGAGGCCCAGGGGAGACTCTAACCTCCCCCCCGAACTTTCAAATTCTTTCAGTTTCACCAATAATTTTAATTTTAATTTTTGTCAAATCTTTCCAAAATTGTATTTAAGCCACCTTCATTTACCCTAACGCCCTTTGCCCCTTACCCATCGGTTTTTTATTTTTTATTTATTTATTAAGTACTTTATTAAAATATAGTTAATATATTTTCACTGAATTATCCAAGCCCCCCTGAACATATTTTTGAATCCGCCGCTGGATGGGACCCTAAACTTAATGAAAATGTTTGCGCTACTTAGCCAAGTATTGTTTGTTCCATCACAAAACTTTTCATCAGCCACAACTTGAATTATTAACTTTATCATAATATCTTAACCGCATGATGATTGCATCAATAAAACTAAAGATACTATCAACAACTGCGCTTTCTCAACAATATATATAGCAGTATTAAAACAACATAAGAGTGCCTTAAAATGATTATATAGAATCATGTAATTGAGCATTAAGTTTTTGAAAACCCTAATAAACAACTTAATTGGAGAAGCAATAGATATGGTTATATATATTATATTATATTATATGTGTGTGTGCGCGAGCGCGAACGTGAACGCGTGCACGCATTATATTATATATTTTTATTTTATTGGGTATTTTTCAAAATTGAACGGGATCATATATCACTTTCTATAATGTGGAGATATTAAACAATAAAAGATCAAGAATTGCGTATTTATCATTCTCAATTGTTAAAAGTAGTAATGTCTTATATATAATGAGGCCTTGCCCACAATTACTTTGCTTTCTCTAAGCCTGATATCACTATTTCGCCGGTCCTAAGGCGGGTGCCTCTTCCAACAGCTTCCAAATGTATTATTTTATGGAACTTCAACAGTTAAAAAGATTTCTTTTTTCTTTTTTAGGGGAACCTCAACGGTGCAAGGAGAACTTTATCAATTAAACCAAAGAACACAAAACACAGAGGGGAGGCGAAGCCTGACCTATGAAAATAATCGAAACAATAAATGATCTAACGAAAAATAGAAACAGTTAAAAAGATCTTAATAACATTATCCTTGTATTACAAATTTATTTCAATGTGTGGCCTTTTTTAGTTTTTAAGGCAGTAACTTGGTGATAAATTTCCATATTAGCCTATTAGTTCATTTAGTATTTAAATTATCTAAAGATGCAATGAGTAATAAACAATGTCAAGAAGTTTCTAAATGTTGACGCTATCGAATCCAATGTTAATTTAATTTTTGTACTAAATCGGTCTCCAATGAAGTTGCTGCGAATCCAGAAAATTAATTGAGGGGGCCAAAAAAATGTTTTAGATATTTAAATAAATCAAACCTGGGCTTATGTAAAATTTTGAAGGTTTTAATTGATTTTTTCGGAAAATATAGGGGTAAATTTAATAAATCAAACCTGGGCTTGTGTAAAATTTTAAAGGTTCTAATTAATTTTTTTGGAAAATATAGGGGTAAAAGCGAAAAAATTCAAAAAATTCACTTTTATTAGATCCCGCTACTGCACGCCAACAAATTAGTCATGATGATGCATTTCAAACCAAAAATAAACATAAAGAGGGTTTCTACTCTAGGTTAAAAGATAGAATATATACAAAAACATACTTGTCTCAAAGTTTTTATTTTATTAACATATTAAAATTAGTTTTGTTGAAATTGAAAGGAACCTTGACATAATTGCAATAAGACAACCGCTTCTATATAGTTCAAATTGGGTATATACCGAAAGCATGTATAGAACGTAAGTGTAGTTGAGATGAGGATGTTAAGGTGGATGAGTGGTAAGACTAGGAACGTGGTTATTGAAAACAAACTAAGAATAGAACCCGTTCAGGATGCAGTCTGAAAAAATCATTTACAATAGTTTGGATTTGTATATAGAAGACCTACAGACGCATCTGTTAGAAAGTGTGATTTAATTCAAGTAGAAGTGGAAGTGGCTACAAGAGGGAGAGACAGACCTAAAAAAACAAGGAAAGAGATAATTAGGATTGATTTGATGACATTAAGGAATGCACAGAACGATATTTATGGATTAATGTATCCAATCAAGCACTAGAACGACAAATGTTTTGTTTTGACGTTGTTGTTAAAATTAGAATTAGTTAAAGGGCTAGTGTTTGTTATGATTTCATTATGAATCCTTCTTTTGATTAACTTTAGATTCCATAATTGGATAAAAACTAAAATTTCCTAAATCGATGAAGGTTCAGATTTATCATTGAATTAAAATTGTGATTTGTTTTATCATTTATCATATTCACAACGTCATGCTAGAAGTAGCGTAATTAATATAACCAGATTCAAGACAAATTCAACAATAATATAGAGAAGCATATTCAAATCCGAATAACATATACTATGATGTACGTTAAAGAAGAAAGGGGGAAAAACGGCAAGAAACAGCAAGCTTGCAATCACAGTATTCAAGGATGTTAATGAAAATAGTGTCTAGGTTAAAGACATCTAAAACGGAAATTTACTCTCTTTTTTCCCCTTTTTTTCCTCGTTTTTTCTTTTTTGAGGGAAAGGGAAAGCAAATGTATTATAAAAACCTATTCAGGAGTCATAAGTCATACACACACAAACACACACACACAGAGAATTGAAGTGAAAATTCAAGATTTAGAAGAGTGGATGTCAAACAAACGACCTGAATGGCCTATCTGGGGATCATCTTCGTCATCAAGAATCAGAAGAGTGGATGGTTCTGTAACCTCACGGCTCCTTCTGGCCTTGTCTCTGGCCTAACACAGTTCAAAAATAAAAAAGGATGTTAAAAGAGGAGAAATAAAGCATACAAATATATTATATATAATACACATATGTATTTATGTGTATATATATTGTGAGATCATTACCTCAGTAAAACTCCTAGGGGAGGATACAATGACATCATCATCCAAAGGCTCGGGATTAGTTATCACTTCCGTTTGAGGCAGCCAAAGACTCAATTCAAGGTTCACATTTGCAGGATTGCCGTTGAGAACTACATTTTCAGTTTGAGGGGGACCATTAAGGTCAAAATTAAGTACCATCTTCTTCAAAATCACCAACTACACCCTGCATATATACGGCATTAATGTATTCTACTTCTTATCATTACCCTTGAAACAATAAAAAAATTAAGACTTACCTGCAAAAAAAAAACTTGGGCTGCATTTTTTAGTTTGAAAGAAATGGAGGAAAAATGAAGATATAAGTCAAGAAATGGAGCTAATATTGATTTTTCTTTATTCAAACTTCTTTCAAGAAACAAGAAGGAGGAACAAGAAATCCCCCCCCCCCCCCCCCCCACACACACATATATATCATTCAAGAACTAAGATTTTCTTTTTCAATCCAATTTCTTTAGAAAATTGTGTGAGCAACCCTTATTTATAAGCTTATCAGAACAAAATATACAACTTCCTTTTTAAGTAAAAAATGAAGATAATGAAATGTATCAAGATTTTTTTCTTTTTGATGATCACAAGATTCAAAGTAGGTAAAATTTAGAAGATAAAAATGTATGTTCTTACATGTTTGATAATTTGAATAAATTACATTCATCCAGTTCATGTGAAGAAGTTGTAATTCATCAATCATGAACAGTGATCAGATTTACGACACGAATTTGAATTAGGGAAAATCACACAACACACAAGCTGAATCAAAATCAATCAATCAACAAAATCCCCATTCCACACCATGAATTTCGAACGAGATTACAAAAATCGAAGCCAAAAACATGAGAATCAGATCAAGGAGGAGCAGCCACACCTTCAATATGCGTTACGGAAGCCCAAAGGGTTTCGAGCGTATCGAAAATTGGGGCTATGTATTGGCTTTGAGCAAAGAAGAGTCCATAGTTTGTTGCGGATCATAAATGGAGCAGATGACAAGTGTTGAGACGAGTATGATATGAAGACAAAATTGTAGATAGAGAAATTTTGAGCTGTTTAGGGAAGAAATCCAACCCCAGATTCTTCTTTCTATGAAATTCAGTAACCATATTGAGCCCATTCTTCGAATTCGAAATTGAAGAACACCGAGGTTTTTCGAATTTACTCGTTTTCGTGGGATTAGGAGTCTATGCAGATGGAAACGGCAGCAGCCGCCGCAGCCGCGGCGCGGAAATCGCGCGGGATCTTCTACCGGACCCCCTCGATCTCGTCCGCTTCCATGGCGCTTAAAATTCGATATGTGGAGTACGTGGAGTATTTTTTGGAGTGGCAATAGAGTTTTCTATCTTCTTTGAATAATAATAATAATACATTTAATCAAGGATAATGATATTTTTAGTCCCCGACAAATGGGTCTGGCGTTCAATTGATCTTTTTCTCTCGTAGTCAAATCATCCGTATAAGTCGGGAATTACACATTTCTCATCATTCTCTCATAATTAAATCATTTGTACAAATCGGGAGTTACACTTAAGAGTAGGTGTTAGATGTCCCACATCGACTGTTTAAGAGTTTTTAAACTACTGTATAAATCAAATAAGTTACTCCACTTAACACTATATGATTTTAAGTTGAAACAAAAATGAAATGTGAAGGACCAAATGTGTCATCTTTCAAATACCAGAGATCAATCGAGCACCCAAACCATTTGTCAAAGACCAAAAATATATGAAATGTGAAGGACTAGATGTGCCATCTTCTAAATATCAAGATTCAAGAGCCAATGCATTTGTTGGAGACCAAGAAGATCATTATCCCATTTAATTATGTTTATTTTTGGGAAAAAATACATTTTTGTTCCTAAAGTATGGGATGGGTGTCAATGTGAACCACAAGTTTATAAATTACATATTTAGTATCTCGGGTTTCACATTTATTTTAATTCTGCAAAATTAAAAATATTGTTAACGATTTTTAATAGAAAATAGATTGTGCTCGGTACGTGGCTTTTCGATGGAGATATTTTTTTCATTTTATCACTGCACTAAATATATAATTTTCTTTTTATTTAAAATATAATCTTAGTTTTTTATTTTTCAATTCAAGTATTACATGGTATTCTTTTTTTTCTATATATTTGAAATTACTTATATCTAAAAAAAAAAGTTAAAAATGACTCTGGAGTATACAACAAGCACTTTGAAAGACATATATCCTGACAGCCAAAAATAACAGTGGATCTAAAAAATTAGTTGAAGGGGGTTAATCTTTAAAAAAAAAATTATTAAATATTTTTGTGATTCAAGGACATTTTGTGTAAAATTAGTGCGTGTGTTGTGTGTGTATATATATATATATATAAGAATAAATAAAAAAAAAATTAAGCTCAGAGATGCTTTAAGTCCCCCTTGGACACTAAGGACCCGTTTAGTTACTATTTTCGTTTTCCCATTTCTGTTCTCACTTCCAAAATCTTAGAATTAATGTATAAAAATACGTTTGATAAACAAAATCCTGTTCTAAAAATTTTAAAAATAATTTGAGAATAATTCTTGAATTCCTTAAAAATTTGAGAACCAAAAAATTGTTCGTTCATATTTTACTACCACCTCATTAGCCACCGCCACCGCCACCGCCAGCACCATGCCGCCCACCATACATTTAAAGGGAAAAAAAAAAAGAACAAAGGTAGCAACTAAAAGCGTTCTTTATTTCTGTTCTCATAAATTAAAAAAAAAAAAAAAAAACATTCAGGACAATAGTTGTTATCAAGCATGTTTCTATTCTCAAAATACTCCAACACAGAAACAGAATTTTCATCTCAATTTATTGAAAGTAGAAATAGAAAAACATAAACACTAACCAAACACCACCTCCTAAGTAGCTCCGCCGCTTGACAAGGGGCATTTTAGGTACAACACATCCAAAGCTCTCCCTTCGGACACCGTAAACATCGGAAAAACAAGGGCAAATTGCACTTTGACCCCTTATACTTGAGTACAAGAGCATTTTCTTCTCCCATAACTATATAATAAGCACATACCCCCCTCCTTCTTTGGAAGCCCTTCCTAATCAAGCAAGGGCACAATGGGAAAAATATGTTTTTTTCTTTTTTTTTTTTCTTTTTTTTTTCCAATGGAAGCAAGGAAGATATACATATAATTAACCCAAAAATTTAAACCTATACATACATTATACAATGTACATATACTCTGCGTCCCCGCCGTCTCCGACTTCGCTCGTGTACATTAGGTTGATCTCATTTTCTTCCCCATGGGAAGCACCAGCAGCTCTGTGAGAAATAAAAACAAAATTTTTCAGTTTTTTTTAAAGACCGAATAAATATTCGAAAACAAATAACGGGTAAATTTGGAAAATTATTATATTGCCCCCGACCCTTTCTCCTTTAGTTAATATTAACTAGTTGTTCAATTTTGAGTTAATATTAACTAGTTAAATTTATACACTAAACATTAACCAAGACTAAAGCATAATTCAAAAAGGACTAAAATTTATTTAATATTTAAAGGCAATAAACGAGAAAAACGAACATTTTCTTCCTCTAGATCCGTTTCTCTCTCACGCAGAGAAAACAATATCAAAAAACTGTGTTTTTTTAAAAACTATTTTCGGATTGCAAAACAAATACAGATTAACTACTAGAGATGAATAAAAACAACCTTCAAATTGTCGTTTCCATATCGCTTTTGACCATTGGAATAAGAATTTTCAGTTGGCATGACCGGTACTTTTGCGGCCCCGGTCTGTTTCTCCTCTCGAACTCGGTTGAATATGTGAGTATACCCTTCAGCCGAAGCAGGATCACTCTCGTCCCAATCCCCGAATTTGGGGACTGCAGGGCTTTGATCAGGCTTAAAAAAAAAAAAAAATATTAGGGCGTGTTTGTAAAAATACATTTTACCTATTTCTAATTTAAACAAAATGAGAAACTAACTTTTTTTTGTCGTTTAATTTAGCAATTTATGCTTAAAATTAATGGAATAAATTTTTCATCCATTAGACAAAATTATCCTTCATAATTTTTATTTTATTTTTTGGTGATGACGATATGCTTCTCACTCGTTTAAAGTAGAAGTAAAGTGTAACTTTTTGAAGTAGAGGGGGGTAAAGTGATAATTAGACAAAATAGATGGGGTAAAAGATAATTTACCCAAAACTATTTTACAAAAGAACTACTACTTAACCTTTGTCCTACTTAAGGAGAGTCCGCTAACTACTTTTTAAATTTTCGAAAACGAAACCAAACAGGTTCTGAATTTATTGAAAAGTGCTTACGGCATCATCCCCTCGGGTAACTGATCGTAATCTAGACCTTCCGGGGGTCAATGGCGCCTGTCCCTGTGCCCCGCCCTCATAAGAGCCCTTCCTTTCCCAAGACGGTGAAGAAACTCCGACGCCCCCTCTTCCTCCGGATCTTGGGTGTAGCGGTGATTGTTCAATGCTCCGATCAGATCGAGCCACCCTCTTTGGGGTATCCCCCGGGCTTAGCCCGCTACTCCGGTGATGATGTGGTGATTCACTGACCCTTTTCCTCACCTCGCCTTCTTCTCGACTTGCCCTACGCTCTTCCCTCGGTTTGAGCCCGTTGGGCCCACTTACGGGCCGTACATTTCCGTGTGATGGAGAATCACTAAATCTCCTTGGATCGCCTTCTTCGTTGGGATTTTCTTGGGGATCGTTTGGATTTGATCCCTTTTTGCCCTTCCTTGCATTTTCGAAATAGGCGGTGTAGGGCACATTTTCTTCACTTTCCCAATTCCCGAATTTAGGTACTTGTGCACGCTGCTGAAAAAGAATAAGAAAAAACCTTTCTCGTTATATATACACACATACATACATATATATATATATTGAACAGGAGTTTGATTATCTCTCATACACCCTTTAACCTTATTCCCTTTGATATTTAAGGACTTGTCCATTTCAAGTGGATTCAAGGAGTAAGGGCGCGTTTGGGCGAGATATTTGAAGCATGAAGTTTGATTTAGAAACGGGATCTATAAAAATCCCTTTTCTCAAACAAATTCCTTCTTCAAATACCTCAAACAAGCACACCCTTAAGTCTTCTAACACTCGAATTCCAATCTAATCAACCAAAAATACGGCGCAAACAGATTCATGAAACTGACCATATATTTAGCGAAAGATCATATATTTTGCTTTTAGCTATAAATCCAATAGATTTATGGATTAATATGTTTTTGTTCTGTTCTTAAAAGTTCAAAACAAAATTTATGGGAACAGAAACACCAAACAAATGCCAATTTTAGATTATGAAAACAATTCCATCACAAAATTACCCCATATATATATATGACAATGATTCAATGTAAATTGCAGCAGAAACAGTGATCTAAGACAAGCCCTAATTCTAAATTAAGAAAATCAAGATCAGAGAAATCCCACATTCATCCAATTGCCTCCCACCTAAATTAAAACTTGAAGATTAAAAACCCTAAATTATTACTACCCCATTCCACAAAAATGTTTAATCATATGCAAAAATTAAGCATTACCCAGTAAAAATTTCGGAAAAATTTTCATACCCAAAACCCAAATTTCATGATTCACTATACAGAGAGGATTGAGGGAGAAAAAATCAAGCAAAATAATCCGAAGAACACTTGAAAAAACAGATTAAACCCATATGCGCAATCCAGTAGATTCAAGCGAAAAAGCATTGAAGGAGGAAATTAAACCAGAGATAGATCCAGAGAAAGAAAAACTCACCGCCATTAATCTTCAAAAGGAGCTCAGAGAGAGAGGGAGAGAGTGTTCTTCACTGACTGGATTCAACTCAGAGAGAGGAGGAGGGGGAAGGGGGGGAGAGAGAGAGAGGATGAATGAACTGGGACCGGTTAACCGGCGCCACCGGTGACGCTTGACCTCACTCTCAAGTTATTGGGAGAGAAGACCACCCTGAAGTTGAAGGTAGTAGGTAGATGTAGACGTAGATGGAGACATGGTCCGTCCTTGTAATTTCTTGTGGTTAACCAATTTTCACTTTGGTGGTTAAAATAAAATGTTATTAGCACTCTATAGATGTCTAGTTACACTCGATATCGACGTGATTGGATATTTGTGGAGTGTCAATCGCGCTTTTGAACAAAATCAAAGAAAATGACTTAGATACTTTGAATTGATAATTTTATGAAAATTGGTCATATAATCGATCTGTCAATCTCAACTTCCAGGACATCTCCAATGCAAAATTGGAATACGCAAGTCGACCAAATTCTTACGATCAATTGATGATATCTGATGTGGGTAAGGTCGGACCTCCTCCACGTGTCAGCCAATAAGGCCTTACCCGTCACGACGCCATCGCTCCTACCATCCCGGTGTATAGGCAGACCGAGATGGTCACTATTCGGCAGCCCGTTGGAGGACGGAGTGCCCAAAACGACCTCTTTCTTGAGGCCAACCTGACCCTTCACCTCGGCAAGTCGGACGTTGGACTCATCATCAACAGTAATGGGCCCAGGGCCCAAGCCCATAGCTCTAATCCGTCGTACCGCCCACGTACCTGACTGCTTACCGGTAATCCGAACTTAAGGTCTTAATCTTATTTATGTTAATCACTCTTTCACCTATAAATATGAAGTTTCTTCCACACTTTATGACGACGAAAAAACCATTCTAGAAAGAGAAATTTTGTCTCAAATATGTCAGACAGGTCGAGGTAACAGTAACTCTCCGAACTATCTTTCTCCCTGATCCTTACTCTCACGCCGAAGGGGACACGCCGGGAACAACCCGGCTGTCCCTTGTGCATGTGGCGACCAGGAGCTCAGCCCGGATAACGGCCAAGAGCAAGGAAATTAATCAAGACATGGGTTTGGGCTCAGGCCAGTTCGGTCATCCAACCTAGTTGTAGCGCGTGAAAGAACAAGGCCAGTACTTACCTCACCCTTGATCCGAGAGTGTTTGGACCATACTACTGGTCAGACCAAATTCTAACACCAACAATATCGATATTGCCCCTTTGACCATTACATTACTCAATTCTGGGTGGGCTTTAAAATTTGGTCCAGTTACTAAATAATTGTGGATTGTAAATATAAAATAACTTAAATACTCTTGAGCTGGTAACTCTATAAAAATTGGTGATCACTGGTCAACTCCTTTTATCTTTTTATGTTTTTTTATGATTGAGTTTTGATTTGTTAACCTCTAGCGCTCTCTGATACAAAATCGAGCAATCCCCATTGATCTACATTGTCTCGACCTATTTGAATTACCGATATTGTCGTTTGACCATATCATCACTCAAATCTAGGTGGGTTATAAATTTGGGCTTTACAATTTGGTCCAATAACTTTTTTTAATTCCTACTTATAGCCTTAACCCAATTAGAAACAACCTACAAAAATCGAGTTCTTTACCTTTTGGGGTCTCCAAAGATTCAAAATTATAATTATGGGTCCTTTTTGAATTTATTTATCCAAATGGGCCTTTCTGACCTTTGGATGGCCGGTTTCAAACCGTTTAATTTATTTTTATTTTTCTAAAATCGCCCTTTACAAGGCCTGTTTTAAAAAAAGAGGGTTGTCACGGTGGCAACCCCCTTCTCCCTCCACCCAGTCTTTTTTTAACTAGGTAATTTGTATATCTAACTAGTTAATTTGTATATATAATTTTTAATTTTAAAATATTAAACAAAATTTAAATTTTTTTTATATATAATTGATTCAAATGCCCCATACCCCCCTCCCCCTCCCCCTCCCCCTCCCCCTCCCCCCGGCAAGAAGCAATGCAAGGGCCGAATTTGGTAAAGTGCTAATTGCACTTTCTACCCTAAGTGCACTTGTGCCCCTAATATTTTAGTGATATTCCACTTTGACTCTTGATATTTCAATTGTTTCAATTTGTCTATAAAAGTTTTCTTTTTGTACTGATTTGGTTCAATTGTCTACTTTGAATCAATTTTATTATCGAAATTAGTCATGTGACTTGTATGAGAGAAAATAAATGCAACAAAAAAAAAAAAAAAAAACATCTTGCACTCTGCACCCTTAAATTTGACATCACCAAAATATTATTTCATAAAACATTAGGGGCACAAGTGCACTTCCGGTCCTTGCATGGCCAAATTTGATTTTTTGGGGGAGGGGTATTTTGGAAGATTGCTTCATAATGATTCGTGTTTTAAGCATTATTATATATATATATTAGGGGCACTTACCTGGAGATCCCAAAAATGGTTAAAAACTATCAATTACACCCGCTCCTTTTTTCATGAACCAAGCAGTCCTTTTGCCATTTTTATGACGAGAATACCCCTAATTATTGTGCCTACATAATACATCCCTATCTTGCGGAGCTAATTTAGGTAATAGATAATCATTTATTAAAATGAAAATAACTATTGTTGTGCACATTTTTTTTACAATATAATTATATATTCAAGATTCATCTAAACAAGATCTTCAAAACGATATCAAATTCACTATTTTTTTCATTAGTTTTCAGTTTTCACATTCATATTACATTTCACATGGAAAATGTAACATATATAATTCAGAGGATGTTACATATAACATTAACTAAAATCAAACCAAAACCAAAATGAAAAGGTTAGTAACTACATCATGTTACATTTAATATTCATGTAACATCAATATTACATTTCATGGGATGTTACATGTAACATCTTATAATTCGTAAGAACTAAAAATTCAAAAAATATTATGTTACATGTAACATGAATGTGAAAACTGTAACTAATGAAAAAAAATAGTGAGTTGGATATCGTTTTGAAGATTTTGTTTAGACGAATCTGAATATATAATTAGATTGTAAAAAAAATGTGTATAATAATAGTATTTTCGTTTTAATAAAATGATTTTGTTGAATATGGAAACTCTCAATCACTATTAAAGAAACCCGCATATAATGCAAGGACAAATATGTCAATGGAAAGCATATTGCATGTGAAAAATAACATTGCCTGTATTGAATTGGATATCGTAATGAGTGTGAATGTCAAATGTAACATGGTGTAATAGTCATGTTACATGTAATATTCATGTAATAATAATGTTATATGTAACATCCATATTGAATGTAACGCGAATCCGAAATTAAAAAAAAATAAATATTGAATGTGATATCATTTTGAAGATTTTATTAATACGAATTTAAATGTATAATTATATCGTAAAAAAAAATATGTACAATAAAAGTTATTTTGATTTGAATAAAATGACTTTGTGTGAAACCTCCAAATAAGGAAATTATAAAAAAAAAAAATCATATAGGGGTAATTTTATCATATAATTTTCGCGTTTCTTAAAATTTGGGACTAGATAGTTCAAAAAATCTGTAGATTGGGATTATTTGGTTTATTTTCAAACATGTGGGTTTGATTAGTAGTTTTACGCTAAAATTGGGATTGCCCGGTAATTTTCCCTATATTTTATTTTATTTTGGCAAAGTCAATGGAATTTATACAAGTGAAAATAGTTTTTATGGTACTAGACAAAAAATAAATAAAAAAAAAAAAATCTTAATTTTTCTAAATTTGATTTAAAGATATTTGATTTGTTTCATACAATTTTTTTTTTTTTTTTTTTTTGTGAATATAAATTGTTTAGTTAGTAATACTTTCATTATACATCTCAACTAATATTTAGGAGTGTATAATGATATTTTTGTGGGATCAAAATGATATTTTTAAGTAAATTATACAAAATTATAATTTTTTTCTTCAAGCCCTCTACTTTGAAAATTTACACATAACTAATTTCTACTCTTGACTAAACTATTAATTTCAAGAGACAAATTGGACCAAATTAATATAAAAAGTAAATTTTAAGAGACAAATTGCAACAATTAAAATATCAGGAGTCAGAGTGGAACATCACTAAAATATTAGGAGCACAAGTGCACTTAGGGACCCCTAAAGTGGAATTGCAGTCACATGTTCAAAAATCATTATACGCCATAAAAATTAGTCTAATTTTTTGTATAAAAAAATACAGTAAGTTTTATGTATTATAGTAATTTTTTATTTTTATAAAAATTATTATAGCGCGTGGACTGCATATGCTAAAATTTTAATTTCATGGACAGATCATCGAAAGTTGTCTTTTATTTATCTTGTTTGGCACTCCAAAATAGCTACTTGCACTCCAATATCACTATTTTAATTTTGTTAATTGAACCAATTGGAGGTCTAAAGAGTGACAATAGCATATCCCAAGAATTCTATTAGTTCGGTTGACAAGGAAAGGTGCTTCATTTTCTTTTCAACCAGAGTTCGACTCTTCTGAATAACACTTTGAGAACTAAATCTTGAATTTAATCATGAATGAACCATGACGATGTGGGAGAATATGCTCTTAAGATCGTTCGGTGAAGTGATTAGTCAAAGTACGTGTAAACTGGTTCAGACAAACTATACGGTTTCATTATTCACTACATCCGGGTAGTGGAAATGTAGCGTGTTGGGAGAAGGGAATACTCCAACGTTTAATGTATTTGGATTCATGTCATAAAAGTTTTGACAAAATTTTTGACTGACTGTTAGCTATCTAACGCAATCATTTTCTTTTACCCGAACTTGAGATCGGTTGTATGTAAAGAATAAAGTATTGGAGATCCATCAACGGGCAAAGTTATATATATATATATATATATTGTGCTTTAGATCTCACACAAGGGTCTATAAAGATTTTATTCCAGGAAAAGGAAAACAAAAGTACATTAGTCACCAGGGAAAGGGAATCACGTGAATTGAAAAATAATAAAGGAGAAAAAAAAAAGATTTAATTACATTTTGCCTTTTATATATATATATATATATAATTGTATTATTTTTATTTTGAAAATTTAATTTAATAGTATTGATTAAAGAAAGTAACAAATATTATGTTAAAAAATTATAAAATAATTTAATAGTCTTTATATTTTTTTAATTTTAATTTAATATTTAAGGGTAAGGAGAAAATAACAAATTTCTCTACTTTTACTTTTCATTCATTTTCTAATTATTTAATAAAAATAAAATAAAAATTAATTTTCTTCATTTTATAAAAAAAAAATGAAATATTTACTTTCACATATTTTTAGATATATTTTATTAAGTTAAATAAAAATCTATTAGTTTTCCAATTTTAATATATATATATATATATAGAAGACAGTAAAATATAGGTTTTTAAAATAAAAAGGAATAAAATAACATGATAGAGATTAAAAAAAAATCATTTTTAAACTAAAAAAAATAAAAATAAAAACATTTTTGGGTTTTATTTATTTTGAAAATAAATAATTGTAATGTCTGATGCAGTTCACTAGCATAGTACTTACTAAGTCGAGTCTATATGACCCAAAATGCTTAAGTCAAGATACCAACAATAGCCCACATGGTACATTATATAGAAACAATCTTTTATCCAAGAGGTGTTAATCTGGTTAGTAAAAAAATGTGTCATTTTTCTTTGTCAATCATGGTTCGATTCTTCTGGAGAACACTCCAAGAATTAAATCTTGAACGCACTGGGCCAATGTAGAACAGTGCACCCTCAAAATCATCAGGTGAGATAATTAGTCGAGGTGCGCATAAATTGGTCCGGACCCACTTTATATAAAAAAAAAATACATATATCAAACAATATTTTCTAATAATTTCGGCGTAGGATCTCACCAAAAAAAAAATTGTTTTTTAACTTTTTGCTAGACATTTCATGGGCACCATGTGTTTCCATGGAATATATATATATATATATATATATATATATATATATTGTTTAAGAGGTGGTGGAAAGGTACTTGTGTTGAAAGTTTTTATATCTATTTTTTTGCAAAAAGAGATAAAGTTTGGTTGATGGTTATTACAAGTTGGGATCATCTTGTTTTTTTTTTCCAAGGCATCCATATAGTCTCTCTCTCTTTCATTTTCAAATTTAGGAGTTTTGACACTTTGCACTCTTGAAGTTTTACAATTATTTCACTTTGGTATCGATAGTTTCAGTTAAAACACATACGATGAAGTTTCGTAATAATCTCATTTCAGTCCAAGTCAATAAATCTACAAAAATGGACGACGAACAATCAACTGTCATACATCCAACTATTTTTTATCGAGACTTTATAGGAATTTCTGAAAAAGAATGGGAGAATAGGAGGGAATGAGGAGGTTAGAATTACAACAAAAAAAAAAACTCTTAAAAAAAGTCAGGTACATGTCACATGACTGTTTTTCTGTCCAAACCTATAACAGGGATAAGGCCCTGGGCTGTAGTGGGATGATCAAGAAACTTTATAGTGTACGTTATATGTTCAAATTTAAATTATTGGGACCAAAGTGAGATTTTGGTCAAACTTCAAGGGTCTAAAGTGTGAAAACCCATATAATAAATTATAACACTTTTTCAAATGTATTTTCATGTAATATTTATTTGAGTAGAATTAATGGATCGGGTTGGATTGTATAATTTTTTGAGAAAAAATTTCGTTCAAAAAATTCACACCACCTAAGACAGTTAAATTTAATTATATTTTGTACACTTTAAATTTTACATTTGTATTTAATTAATATTTTTTTATTATTTATTATCTTTTTACATATTAATACAATGACTTAAACACCGAAATACAATGTAACTGAATATTTTTGGAGAGTCAACATTATTTTCTTCAATAATAAAAAATAATAATAAAAATAATGATGTATCAACATCTTCAACGTCTATTTGCACTATGAATACATTATCTTCGTGAAAATAATTATACGTCGATCTCGAATGTTGTCTTTTAGTTTAGTTTTGTTGACCGAGCCAATAAATTAGTCGTTATGTTTCAATTTTCAGACAATTCACCCTATGGACTTTTTCGGTTTTAACAAAATTGAATAGTTTTATGGAGTAATACGATTTAGTTTAGGATTGATAAACGGTTCAATAGTTAGAAAAAATAACGTTGACATCCCAATTTCGGTGACGACATGCATAAAATATTCAATTAATTTAAAATACAATTTACGATTCATGAATATTTACAACGTACAAGTATTTTATGCATTTGGTCCCCAAATTTGGGATGTTTAGCATTATTCTACAAAATATTAATTTATAAATTTTTAAAAATAAAATTATTTTAATTAGTATTACCCATATGATTTAAAAAAAAAATGAATTAAATTTCAAAAATTGTACATAAAGCCTGAATTATAAAAATATCTAATAAACTCCCTAAAATAAAAAATTATCAATCCAATTTTCATCTAATTCACTCGGGCAGTAATTTATTCAAAAATTCAATAATTTTGTCAAAGTCCAAAGTCAGTATATCCCATAAATGTTACTGTAGTTTTTATGTAGTATAATAATTTTGAATTTCAGAAAAAATTATTGTAATGCGTGGACTGTATGGATAAATATTTTAAATATAATTACACAATTTTGAATAAACCAATGATTTTATTTTAAGGTAAGTGACAAGTTATAAACTTCCTTCATGGGGAATCGGACAACCTTGAGAATAGTGAAAAATCCCAAACCAATCACTTTTTGCATCATCTACAATCACATTTCCTACAATATGCATTAATTATTTGTACAATGAATTTATTAATGATTTTTTTATACACTTTCCTACAATCCATTTTTAACTTCCGATCACTATACTTCAGTCCAAATTATTAACATCGTTATAAAATATGCACGTGAGTAGTCGCGGGTCGTGCATCTCACTATTCTCTAAAGGGTTTTTCTGAGCAGTTTCAGCGTTTTTCTCTCTTGTAAATTGTTTAAAAAAATTATATTTTGGTCCCTAAAGAATGTTGGGTGTGTCTATCTGGTCCCTGTGATTTGTCAAATTACATATTTAGTCTTTTAAATTTCACATTTGTTTTAATTTCATAAAATAAAAAACATTATTAATGATTTTAGATGAAATAGATTGTGCTCAGAATGAACACAACTCAAAACAATTCATCTCTTTATTTTTATCAAATTAATGATCAAGATGTTCTTTTTCACTATTAATATTTCGATCCTAAATCTTCTATGAACTAATCATTTCTATTTATTTTTTTTGAAAATATACATTTAAAAATGAACCTTTAAAAAAAATTTATCCTTTGAAAAATGTTCTACGTTTTCTGTTATACGTAGATCAAGAATTAAAAATATATTTTTTTTTGGACATGTATATTATGCGGGTTTAAAATTAATTTTAAAAGTACGCGAAAGGTACTATAGTGGTTTGTAGCTTCTTAAAGAAATCGTATGTAGAGGAAAAAAGCCCTTTCTTTATTTATAGATCCATTAAACTAGTGGATCTGTTGTACACGTGTCAATCATCCAGGTCCCACCCCTAACCGCCATCTCCTTCTCTCTCCACACCTTCACAGGCTCAATTGCTCACGGACTCTCTCTCTCCTCTCTCTCTCTCTTTACATTCTGCATTTTTCGAAATTGTTCTTCATTCTATGGATTCGATATAGAGATTCGGAGCAGAATTGCGTGTTCTAATTATTTGATTTTGTTTTTTTGTTCTCGGAGGGGGAAAAATGGCGGGGAACGAGTGGATAAATGGTTACCTGGAGGCGATTTTGGACAGTGGGGCGTCGGTAGCGGCCGACGAGAGCAAACCGACGCCGGCGAATCTGAGGGACAGAGGACATTTCAATCCGACGAAGTATTTCGTGGAGGAGGTGGTGACGGGGGTGGACGAATCGGATCTTCACCGGACGTGGATCAAGGTGGTGGCTACAAGGAACACGCGGGAGAGGAGCTCCAGGCTCGAGAATATGTGCTGGCGCATTTGGCATCTCGCTCGTAAGCAGAAGCAGGTTTCTCTCTCTCTCTCTCTCTCTCTCTCTCTATGTATATGTATATGATGTATAATATATATTAAGTCATTGATTTCTAGAGAATTGGATTTGTATATATGTGTATATATATTATTGTTGGGTTTATCTCGTATCGGATATGAAATGAGTTGAGGTCTGGGCCATCTCTTAACTCCAAAAGCTAGTTCGTGCGGTAAGATTTTCTCTAACACTTATAATGTGATCACCAACTTTTTCTACATTGGATTCGATATTGAATAAATCCAATAATTTCTCCCTACATATCGGGTTTTGGTCGGCTAACCTTTGATCAGTCTCTCCTTCTGTGACTATTGGACTAAAGATTGTAATCTGGGCTCTAATATCAATGTAAGGTGATTTTAGATCTTTTTTTTAATATCAAAAGTTAACTTATGAAGTGAGATTTTCTCTAACATTTATAATCACCAATCTGTTCCACGTCAGACGTGAGATAAACCCACCAATTACTGTATGATTGTCCTGCTTGCAATCAATCTCACTCTCTCTCTTTCTTACACACTCTCTGTATATGGAGTATAGAAAAATTTTAAGATTAATGTATAGAAAAATATTTTGTAAACATGTTTCTGTTCCTAAATTTTTTGGAGTAATTTGGAATTATTTTCTGAATTTGAGAAAAAAACAAAAAAAAATGTTTATTCTTATTCACTCTCACAAAACTATTCTCACTACTATTTTGTCGGCCGGCCCCTGACAACCATTAATTTAAAGAAAAAAAAAAAGAATAAATATCTTGTTTATTGTATAATAAATTAAAAGAAACAGTTTTAGAAAAATGGTCGCGACAAAACATGTTTTTATTCATGGAATACTTCAAAACGGAAACATTCTATCCCAATGTATTGGAAGTAGAAACGGAAACATTAACCAAACCCCACCTTAATACCTTATTATATGACTATATTCGTGTAAGGATATAGAATGTAGGACGTGTTTGGTCATAATATTGGCATATAATGCCTCAACGTGTTTGTGCATTAACTTGTTTATTTATTTATTTCAAGTGTTTTTCTATCGAACTCTAGTTTGAAATTTTCAAATAGTTCACCAAACAGATACGGTTAGATTCTTGTTCCACATCGTTCATATGAAAGTTCACAAGCCACTATATAAATCAAACGAGTTACTTCATTTAGTATCATATGATTTTAAGTTGGAACCTCCTAACATGATATCAGAGCCAAGGTTATGGGTCTCTCATTTCCTCATAGTCAAATCATCCGTGCAAGCTGAGGGTTGCACATTT